>VDFB02271358.1:1226827372-1226846734 GCA_007258455.2 Sequoia sempervirens | reverse complement strand
ATGTAGTTTGTAAATTTGACATTTGAAATGAATATAAATTATCATTTTTGGACATATTGTGCTATGATGGAAAATAGCTAATTGTTTGCCTCTAATTTATTATTCATAATGTCATATTTTAATTATTTGGGGTTATTTATGTATGACATATTACAAAACCATATATATTTTATATACATTTTTTTGGAAAATTCTACATCATCAGATAAATAGTTAACGGTGTATTTAACAAAGGAAATTTGATTCACTCTTTTTTAGAATAAATTTTTTGGAATTCACCAAGAATCATAAACAATAAAATTTAATATAAATATAGAGCATTTTTTATAAATAATCTACATGATTCAATATACAATAATTGATGATTTAAGTTGTATTACATAGATTTTCACACTAATTCATTGACATTTATGCAACACATTCGCACAATACAAAGTATCTAATTGGAAAATCAATATTGTAGGAGTAAAATTACTTGCAAGACCACAATTATTTAATATTAGTGATGATAAGAGTGTAATAGATACTTCATGTAACATTGCTTTCAATCATTTTTAATCACTATTTTTGGAAAAGATGTAAGCATTTTTTAAAATTATTTCCTTAAATGGCTCTACATCAAAATTCTAATTTCATAACCTTTTTTCTACATTTTGTTGAATTGATTGAACTATAAATAAGCCTCAGATTTGGATGTTTTAGCGATGTTCATGGGAACAATAATGCAAGATATTATATCAAATGTATACTAAGAAAATAAAGATCAATTATGAGGAAGCTAATTTAAATGATGCAATTTCCTTATTCAATGTTGTTTTAACCATTTCACATGTCACAATCATAGTTCAATGAGGAAACATCCTCCACATAAAATTTTGGGATATAATAGGTCCCCAATAATGTAACATTCATTTTATTTTAATTAAACTACATATTGTTTGCATTCCCCACAATAATCATCTCATCTATAAATAAATTAGAACTTCTAAATATAAAATAAATTTTGGAAATTTAACTATCCAATACACTTGCAATTCAAGCTAAGGGAGCTAGAATTACTTGTATTTAGTGCATATGCTTCACGTCTTCCCAAGTGTCCTTCATAATCCACCTGCCCTTGTTTTATTCAATTTTGTTTCATCACCTATATCAACCACCTGAAAGGAACAAGTGTTAGCAATAGATTAAATTAGAAAATTAAAGATATTTGGTGTTACAAAAAAATCTTTTTTTTTTCAAATTTCACCGATATTGGATTATATGTTGTGCTGACTACAACATGCCAGCTTGTATAGACAATAAACAAACATATCAAACTATACAATGGGAATTTAATTTACAATTTAACCTACGCTAACACTATTAATATATATCAACAATTATATCTGCCATTCTGCTGGAACTGTGAAGAAGTGAACGTTCATTCAGATATAAGAAAAAATCATCTTCCCTAACATCTTTTTTTGATGACATACTGTTTATATATGTGATCGCACAAAATAATTGCAGGTAGGAAAACACAATGTGGGTTATCCGTTATTTCATTCTGCATTTTTAAATCTAAAGGGTGTAGAGCATGAGGAGGAGTTGCGAGTGGGGGAAACATAAATCTAACCAAAGGGTTTTCAAGACAATCATAAAAATAGAGCATATTAAGGTGAGGGATGACCAACCAATTGGGTTGTTATGTGTAGAGTGTTTTAAAACAACATGTGTGTTGCAAGATCGATAACACTGAGTGTTTTCCAACCTCCAATTTTAAAAAATAGTATAAATGTAATCAACACCTTTTGTCACAATAACAAACTAATTGGCTTATCACCCCTCACCTCAATTTGATTGGTCACGCATTGTTTTGCAAACTGCACTATATGAAAACAACAATGATCTAATGAAAACCTTTTCTTTTGTAGACAATAATAATGTAATGAAGTTCACCTTCAAAATATATAACAACTCTTAGAGTAAAAATTGCATTTCAATTTCTTCATATTATTGGAACAAAAAAATGCAGAAAATAATTGCAAGTTGGAAAAAACAATGTGGGTTGTCCATTATTTCATTCTGCATGTTGAAAGATAAAGGGTGTAGAGCACGGGCAAGAGTTGCGGGTAGGAGATACATAAATCTAACCAAATTGAGGTGAGGGGTGACCAACCAATTGGGTCGTTACGTGTAGAGGGTTTTAAAATAGTATGTGAGTTATAGGTTTTATAACACCCATTGTTTTCCAACCCACAATTTTACAAGACAATATGTGATCTAATCAAAAACTTTTGTTATTTACAGTAACAACCCAATTGGTCGTCACCCCTCAATTTGACCTTGGTTAACAATCCAATTTTGCAAATTCACACTATAAGGAAAATAGTACAATGTAATGAAAACTCCTTTATTTTGTAGATAGTAAGAATGTAAATGAAGTTCACCTTTTAAAATTTATCACAAGTCTTAGGTAGACTAAATATTGCATTTCAATTTTCTTATATGATGGAAAAAAATGTAATGAATAATTGTAGGTTGGAAAAACACAGTGGGTTGTCAGTAGATGATTTTATTCTGCTTGTTCAAAGGTAAAGGGTGGAAATAACGTGGAGTTGTGGGTGGGGGATACATAAATGTAACCAAATTAAGGTGAGGGGTGACCAGCCAATTCGGTTGTTACTAGATTCTCTAGAAATTTTATGGATTAATAGATTGATAACAGTAAAACCAAAATCCCAAAGCAATAATAGAGAACATAGGATAAAAATATGAAAAAAAAGGGAAGAAGTTACCCAAATGTCTTCAAACTCCATGATTCACCTCCATTATACCTTCTAGCTTGTTGCAAATTGAACTTTTCCCTTAGATTCTTCGAGCAACGTATGAAAATGTCATGTCCTATGCAAGTGTTGAAGGATTTTCTATGAAAATGACCTTAAATGCTTAAGAGAAGCTCTAAGTATGCAGGAAAATGACTATAAAAATGAAGACCAGAAAAATTCACATGAAAGCTTGAGGAGAGCCCAAAATGAATTCAAAATTATCATTTTATAAGAAAAGGCAATTTTGAATGAACGAACGAGATCGAAAGGAAAACAAACAGACCAGATTGAAAGTTGAGATAAGGACAAGATGGCTAAAAAAAGGCTGGAGAATCAAATTAGTAACGGTCATTTGAATTTTGCATGGAAAAGGCATCTTTTGAATTAAAAATCATTTTAATTCAAAAGTGGAGAATCAAATGACAGTAGGCAATATATGCCCATTTTCTACCAAAATAAGAAATTTTGACCATTTTAAATAAGTAATCATTTTTTTTATTTAAAATGAGGAAAGTGACATGTGGCCATAACTAAATAAATTAAAGAATTTATTTAATTAGAAGAGGAATATGTAAATTATTTACGTATTTAAATAAATAAACAAGATTTATTTATTTAAATAATCTAGAAGAATTAGTGGACAAAAATAATTAAATAAATTAAGAAATTTATTTAATTATAAGGAGACATTAGATATTTAGCGACGCATTTAAATAAATAAATAAAATTTATTTATTTATTTAAATAATAAGGAAGAATAAAGAGACATGAATTAATTAAATAATTAGAAATTATTTAATTAATATATGAGAATGGACCGAATTGTATAATTAAATATTTTAATTATGCTAGGACAAATGTGGTAAAAAAAATAGAGCTTGCAGGCCTAGGTCAATTTTTAGTGTCCACAAATTCTATTTTAAAATAAATAAAATTTGAATAAGTTCACCTTTGGGAATTGGAACACAAATTTGTTAGATCTTGAAAGTAGAAACCAATTTGATTTAGAGTAACGAGTTAGAATTATTAAATATTAAATTTAAATATAGATATTGAGGTAAATGAAATTTGATTTTGGTGCAAAATATTAATAGAAATATGTTGTAATAGATGTTAAATTTTGATTTTCTAAGGGTATTGAAATTGTAGGGTTTATCTAACTAAATATTTTAAATTTTATAAATTTATTGTATTTGATTCTTGTTTACTAATGTATACATAGATATTATATCGACATGCTTGGTTTGAAATTGATCCATGGCCTAAATTGAAACTTATAAATCCAAACTTGTAAGATGTGAAGTGGCTTAAGTTTTCTACCTCAAACTTTTAGAGTTTGAATTTTGTGTAAGGAGTATTAATGTTTATGAACATATTTAGAAATATATTAAATTGCAAGGGTCATGTTCCTCTTTGTTGCATTCCTGGATTAACCAACTTTACTACTCTAGGAAAATATTTGAAGACAATAAGTAAGTGAACAATAGATCTAAAATGACATGTTCTAATAATATGATAATGTTGTTACAATCTAGTTATCTCCCTTCACAAATTTGATCGTAGATATGCTTAATAGATTCTTAAGTGATTTTAAAATGATTGGTTTATTGTCTTTAAGTACAACAACATAGTGTCCAAATAAAAAATAAACATATATTAAGTCAACTCACAATAATTTGAAGGAGGAAGTTAGTGAGATTTGTTTTTGAAATCAATTTTTGATTATTAGTGTTTATATTCATAGTTAAAAATTGAACTAAGCCAAATTTACACCTATAGATTTGAATAAAGGTGATAAAAAATGAATCTAGATATTTTGATCAATCCTTAAAATAATTGATAAATGTAGACATCAAAATTGTCCTCTTACAACACCTAACCGGCATTACATCATTTTATACATCTTGTAGCATTGTTTCCCTAGGTACCCATGTCTCATCTATTTAATTAAATAAATTTTATTTTATTTAATTAAATTCATATTCATAATCATTAATTTCTCTAATGTTATTTACTAAATAATTTATATTATTTAATTAATTAATTCATAATCTATCCATTTAATGATACTTAATTTAAATGTTAATTAAATAAATCCAAATTTATTTAATTAATAAAATCATGCAGAATCTTCGCTTTCTTTCTAAAACTGAACTCATGTGCATCTAATTAATTTATTTAATTAGATAATTAATCAATTATCCTTCTCATCTTTTTCAGGATTTATTTCCTTTAAAAGAGAATCAAAATCTTTCTATCTTTTTGAAATCTTATCTCATCTCGTCATATTTCCTCTTTTGTCAAAAATCAAATCCTTATCGAATCTTGTCAAATCTTATCTCTGTTCAAATCAAAAATCTATAAATCTAACCTTTCACAGGCCATTTGGATCAGAATCTTCTTCAGACATCCTCATTCTATCGAAATCATTCCTCCCTCTTTCATCCGTTTCTATCATTCTCCATTTGTCATCATATCAAGTCATTCGCGCAGTGTGACGATAAACGTTTCTCTCTATGTATACAGAATCATCTTTGTGCGAGGTGGAAGAGCAATGGAGATAAATCGAGTTTAGCATGAAGATGGGTTTGTGTTTTGCTTCTTATTTTGATTTTCATATTGTCATTGCTCTGTATTGTGCTGATGATGTTTAATTTATTGTTTTCAACTTTAAATCACGATTGATTATTTCCCCTATCTCTGAGGATAATATATGATTGAAATATAATCATATCATCGGACAAATTCACTGAAAACATAGACTACATAAATTTACTTATTATATTTAAGACACTCTAATCTAAACAACCGAGAAAACATAAAAAAATGATATGGTGCATTTTTTCACCAATACCTCAACAATGCAATATACTTTAACAAGTTATATTATAATTTATATATTTTCAAAAAATTACATTGGGGTAATAAACATTGCTCAAAAGCCTCCTAAATGCTTGTTTATCAATCCTAAATTTAGATTAGAGTGTCTGAGATAATATATGATTGAAATATAATCATATCACTAGACAAATTCACACAAACATAGACTACATAAATTTACTTATTATATTTAAGACACTCTAATCTAAACAACCAGAAAACATAAAAAAAATGATATGGATATACATTTTTCACCAATATAACAATACAATATACTTTATAAACAAGTTATATTATAATTCACAATTATTTTCAAAAACTTACATTGAAGGTATTAATAAACATTGCTCAAAAGCCTCTAAATGCTTGTTTATCATCTAAAATTTAGATTAGAGTGTCTACAATAATATATGATTGAAATATAATCATATCATTAGACAAATTCACACAAACATAGACTACATAAATTTACTTATTATGTTTAAGACACTCTAATCTAAACAACCAGAAAACATAAAAGAAATGATATGGATATACACTTTTTCACCATTACAACAATACAATATACTTTATAAATAAGTTATATTATAATTCACAATTATTTTCAAAAAATTACATTGAAGGTATTAATAAACATTGCTCAAAAGCCTCTAAATGCTTGTTTATCTATACACAAAATTCAAAATTGATAGTTATATGATTGTGTTTAATCATTTTAATCATTAAATACAATTATAATTTTAAAAAGACCATCATTTAAAAGAGGAGATTTAAAGCAAGCAATAAAAATTCTGTATAATTAATCTTATATCTAATATATATAATTATTGCTCTAAAATATTTAGAGGGCAACTTCAAATATAGAACCATCACGAAGAAACTTGTTCGATAAGCAGGGTCGACCGTCAAATTCAGGCTCCCAGGCTCTCTCTAAACATAGCCTTTTAACTTCACACTTCATATACAGTCAAATAAGTACTGGCATTTCCAGCTATTGTCCATTGAGAAGAAAGGTTTGGTGTGGAACCCGCCATTAGACAATACCTACTATGTCTGAACGTATAAATTCATGCAAGAAAAACGAAACGAGAATTACATTAGACTGTTTTCGAAGGACCCGCTTCTGAGTATTTTTGGGGTCCAAGTCTCGACTCTCATAATATCATTCATTAATAGTCTAAACGGTAAAGTGAGATGATTCAAATCAAATGATTTTAAAGATGTTCAAAACATATTTTATTCCAGAGATAGCTTCATCTGTCTCTGAGAAACTTTTTAGGTTCTATATTCATCTCCTACTTCTCAGACAAACTCCATTGCATAAACACAGAGAGACAGAAAAGAAGGGAACTCAGTCTAAATTCCAATTCATTTAACCCAAATAAAGTGAACGGCTCAACTTGAATCTACAGAATAAAATCGCAGCAAAAGACAGGAGTGAGGATCGGGCGCCATAGCAGGAATGGGGCACCTCGGCACCTCATGTGATCGCAGGGTAATCACGAGAATATATATTCTATGCTTTATACACTACATTTTTAGATTTATAATTTAACTTCTATTCCCAGTTTGACGCCTCAAGCCAGCAGATCACACTGTGTCTGCGGGTGGGCAGGTTGGTCTGATACTAAAATTGTCTTCCTTCAAAAGTCTGGTCCAATTGCCACGACGGTGGAACCACGTTACGCGAAATGGCGGTCCGGCCATCGCTGGTGGTCACTTTGAACGACAGCCTCTGCCCTAATAAGTTGAAATGGCTTTGCCAGTTTTGCCCCCAGTTACGTGACAGCATTTGCCACCCGGAGTTCGCGTGGGTCTGCGGGTGGTTGGCCTTCACGGACACGCCCACCACGTCTCCGGCTCCTCCCACGTTGGTGATCAGCACAAGCTGGAAATACTGCGATCCAGCTATAGTGAAGCGTATTCCTCCACTCTTCACACATGCTACCCTTGTGTAGCGCACGGGAACCACACCGCCCTTGTATAGGGCAATCTGCTGGAACGCAGGCACAGACAAATCGAAGTGCGGAAGAGGAGGGTTGCACCACCCGCCGGCGTCGTTGGGTTCAGCATAGTTGGGCGGGCAGAAGTTAGTGGCCGTTACAGTGACCGACGTTCCAGCCAGACACCACTGCGGGTCGTCCTCTTTCTTGCACACCAGTTTGTAACATCCTCCGCAACTCAGCCCGTCATTGAACAGCGCCGTGCTCAGTGCAGCCGTATATATTCCGTACCCTTGCTGGGGCAAGTTGCCATACCCACAAGCGCCTCCTGATCATCATCAATAAATCAGTATTTATTCATCTTTCCGTAATGAATTACGGAATGTGATTTAAAATGTTGATGTTAAATTTTTTACACAATCGAATCTCATTATTCAGATGAATTATGAAAAGTGATCCAAAATATTTTGATGTTAAAAAATCTCCAACAATGACAGTCTCATTTGATAATTTCAAAGTTCTTCACACTAGAAACTATTTCATGTCTTGTTACTATTCATAAATTGGTGTATATGCACACATACCCATCGTTCCAGCCATATCGTAGCCGCCATAGAATGTAGCGTGCGCATCTAGCCAATTCTCCTTTATGTGAACCCGTCTGTGTGGGTGGCGTGCGAAAACCGGGTAAGCTAAGCACCAAAATGCTAAGACTACCATGTATGCAGACATAGACACCATTTTCATTTTCGAGCTCTTCTCTCTTCAATAAGTGGCGTTGCTTTGCTACTCAAGTATTGTTTTGTGTAGTGAAGATGGAGAGGGGGTGTTTTATAGTGTAATCACATTGACTCGGACAATCTTAACGGAAGATCTCGTAACTGAGAATTCCGTAACCGAAACAAAGATCGGTACGGAAGTAATATTTAGCATCGCTTTAGAAGGGCTTATCTTTCTGAATCGGGAGGCTTTTAACAAATTAGAACCTGTTCCAATGGTTGTGTAGGAGATGGTTTGTTTGTTTAGATTTTGCCTACTGATTCGGGAGTCGGGAGACCTTGTGACTTGTCCATTCTTTTTCTAATTCTCAATTGGACGATACCAACCTAATTTCAGCATCTAATTGTCTTTTTCAGATTCTGTAAATAGACTGCGGTTTAAAATTTTCACGATTATGGGCTGTCGAATCTGAGCTACCAAATTAAGCAACCTTGCAATCTCAAAAACATCGGACACCTCTTTTGACACTCAAAACAGTCACAACCAGGTCTGGAATTTGATGGTCTATCTGACCGTTTTTTGCATTTTGGACAGTATATTACACCCTAAAAATTTATTAGACCCTACTATTTGACTTGCTATATTTTTATATAACCGTAAATATGACACTTAAAATTATTATTAAACCGTAAAAAAATATTGTAGACATATATATATATATATATATATGATTGATTATAATTATAAATATTTTTATTAATTCAAAATATTTTAAAATAGAATCTTTTAAAAATTAAATATAGTTCTTTCTAATTTTTTAAAGATTTTGACATTTTTAGTAATAGTTATATTGCTTTGTATTAATATATATGATTTATAATATTTATTATAAAAATATATATATTAATTCAAAATCTTTTCAAAATAGAATATAATTGTTTTTTAAATTTTTGAATATTTTAACAAGATTTTTTTTATATGAATTTAGAAAGTTCTTGTTGTAACAATAAATTTAAGATTTTTATATTTATTTCTAATTATCAATATTTTCTAATTTTACCTTTTTTTAATATATATATATATATATAGGATATCATATGAATAATAACATAACATAAATTTTCTAGACATCAGGAAAGCATATGATAGAGTAAATTGGAGATTCCTCTTTAAAGTCATGGAAGCCTTCGGTTTTCAAAAGGGGTGGTTAGATTGGATTTATGGTTGGATCGCTTGCCCGAGTTATTCAGTATTGGTAAATGGTTCCCCGGAGGGATTCTTCTCTCCCTCAAGAGGCTTGAGACAGGGGGATCCGTTATCCCCCTTTTTATTCATAATTATGGCTGAAGCTTTAGGGAGGTCGATTGAAAAGGCAAAGGAGCTTGGTTGGGTTCATGGTTTGCAAGTCACTAGCAGTCTTCCCAACATCACACATCAACAATTTGCGGATGACACAATGCTTTTTGGTGTAGCAACAACAAAGGAGGCAAAAAATTATAAAAAATTGCTTGAAGATTATTCTAAGGCTTCTGGGCAAGAAGTAAGCAAGGTTAAATCTGAAGTCTTTTTCTTTAACACATCCTGTCCTAATGAGGTTCAAATATTATGAATTCTCGGTTTCAAAAAAGGACAACTTCCATGTAAATTTTTAGGCCTTCCTTTGGACAAAGGCATCAAAAACAACAGTGCATGGAGCTCAATGGTTACAAGATACAAAGAGAAAATTTCTTCATGGAAGAACAGATGGCTATCTTGGGCAGGCAGGCTAACTTTGTTGAAATCTGTTATATCGGCCCTCCCTATTTACATGTTGTCTTGCTTGCAATTAACCAGCGGGGCGAGCAAAGAATTAAGCAAGGTAATGAAAGATTTCTTTTGGAAAGGCAATGCAGAACAAAAAAAAATCCCCCTCATAAAGTGGCAGAAGGTATGTGAGAAGCGAGAGAATGATGGGACAGGTTTGAGAGTGGTTTCAAGGCAAAATAAGGCCTTAAGGGCTAAATTGGCTTGGATTATCTATTCCAGGCCCAATCTAAAATGGGTAAAGATTGTCAGAGCAAAATATCTGGTTCCTGATCCAAATTATTTCCTAACTGCAAAAACTCTCCCTTATGGCTCCCGGATCTGGAACTTCATCAACAATAGCAGAGATCTGATTTCGGATTTCCTTACGTGGGAGGTGAAGGATGGTAAAGGGGCACTATTCTGGGAGGATTCGTGGGAAGGCCACTTTGCATTAGCAAAAGTCCCTGAATTTTCCAAAATAATGGAGACGACAAAACAACTATGGGGTTCAAAAGTTAGGGATTATATAGACTTCACAGATAATGCGAAGGAGGGAATTCTGAAATGGAAATCGGTGAGATCTTTGAATTTGGGTGACCAAGAGATGAATTATTTTGAGCAGGAGCTAGCAAAACGTAGAATATGGGTCAGAATGGGAGAAGACAGATTGAGGTGGGATGCTGCTCCAAACGGAATCTACTCGGCCAAGGCTGGTTATAATGCGTTATCAGTCTCTCTAGAATCAAAATCAGAATTACCTCGCAACCTTTGTTGGAATAAGGCATGTTTACCGAAAGCAGGGATTTTTACTTGGGCGGCCGCGCAGGGTAGAATTCTCACAGGCGATAGATTTATAAAATTGGGTTACCATGGCCCAACCAGATGCCCTCTTTGTCATAAGGCAGAGGAAACAGTGAACCACTTACTTTTAAACTACGATTATACTCAACAATTGTGGTGCTGGTTACGTTCTAAATTAAGATGGTCCTCTGCTCTTCTTGGCACCCTTTTGGAGTGTTTAAATTCTTGGCCAAGTCACGATCAGCATTGCATCTTTGGAGACCTATGGAAAATATCCCCCTCAATACTGCTGTGGGAAGTTTGGAAGGAAAGAAATAGGCGCATTTTTTAGGATAAAGAGATGTCAATTCCACGGTTACAGTGCAAGATTGAGACTTGCATCATAGAACTTTTCAATGCTCAGATGCAGGAGAAAACAAAGAATCTTAATTTCACTAAATGGGATGCATGGATCTCGAAGCAATGGTTTGGTATCAAATCTCCGCCACTGGAGTGTTCAGGCAAAGCTGCCACGGCAGAACAACGAAAAAAGACAAAGTGGATCCCTCCTGAACCGGGATGGGTCAAATTAAATTTTGATGGCGCTTCTAAAGGGAATCCGGGACCGTCCGGAGCCGGATGCATAATAAGGTCTTGCACTGGTTCGGTTTTGGCGAAACTAGCTCAGCCTTTGGTAGATGGAACGAATAATGCTGCAGAATTTCAAGCTCTGCTCCTGGGTCTAAAATTAAGTAAAGAATTAGGCATTCAAAACTTGGTTATTGAAGGGGATTCAACAGTCGTCATAAATGCCCTGAGGACAAGGCAGATTCACAATTGGAAATTGGGAGTCTTTTTGGATGCGGCTTTGGAATAGCTAAACAACTTTGAGCAAGTCATGTTAAATCACACTCTCAGGGAAGGCAATTCTGAAGCAGATCAGTTGTCTAATCAGGGAGTTTTTGGCCCTGGCTTCAAAGATTGTCCAAAGATGTGATTCATTGTGGGTGGATGGGTGGGCTCCCCCTCGCCCCTCACACAGGCACTGGATGCCTAGGTGGTCGTGAGGTGGAGGACGGGACGGACGGAAGGCATTCGGGCTCGGCTTGTAGTAGTCATGCCAACCGGCTAAATTTAGCGGAATGCGGAGGTTTATTGTAGGGGTTAATCGGCAGCTATATAGTTCAAATTTTAAGGAGTGGGTCTAGAGGCATGTTGGGCTCTATTATCATGAAGCTGTCTGAGGGACACATAGCACACGATAGTCCTTGTTCTGTGCGCGGACGTGCCGTGTGGTAATCACCATAACTTGCATTGATCAGAGCTCTTAGTTGAAGTGATTGGGGATGTATTTCTACTCATGCAAAGGACAGTTTTGTAACGCCATTAATCTGGTTCCGTTTACGATGGCTGGCGGATCATTATTAAGGTTTTCTATTAATCTCATGAAGTCCGTTCCTAAATTTAGGTTCGGCTCCTTGGTTCTTGCCTTTGTGTTTATTTTGCAGGGTGCACCAGACATATCTCTGGCAATGGAGAGACAATCGAAGTCGAAGTTCACCATTATCATATCGGCGGAAGGTCTTGAATCCTTTGGTGTCGATACTGCTGTCTCCTTAATGGCAATGGAAAGGCAAATCGCATTTCGGGAGGTAACGGACCAGCGTCTAAAATGCATCTTGCTCGAGGACGACCCGGTGTCGGTTGCAGCAGTGAAGATGGTCCTTGGAAAGGGACATTTAGAGCGAAAAGAATTTGCTTGAGACAATGCCCAAATTTCATCCAAGTTTCTCGCCTCGCTCTTGGATATTGCCACCCCGAAGACAATGGCTAAAGAATTGATGGTGCGAATGTTTCAGAATGACTTGCTCAGAGGCATCGACATTACTCTGAAAGCGGCTCTTTCGGGTAAAGGCATACCGCGCCCTATGGACCTTGCTACTATGTGGGAATGGATGATGCGATCAAGATTTACCCTTTTCTTCTGGACCTTAAAGGCCCCAAATTATCTAGACATCGTAAGCTTGCAGAAGTGGCAGTGGAGTTTTTGAAGCAAAAAGTGAAGTTAGTGCCGGTGGTGGGAATGGACTGGGTGGAAGGTTTCGTCTGTTTTGCAGAGGTAAATGGTTTCTGGTAATTTAGTGGGATACGGGTTGGTGTCTGTCTAGTTTTTTGCTTGGTCTTGTCTTGGTACTCGTAGTTTCTTTGAACCGGGGTTTAGTTTTTAGTAAATTTTGTAGAAGGTTGACAATGCGTATATCCTTTGTTCGATGCTTCCAATATGGAACTGGTTGAACTCTTCCGTGTTTGTTTTTGGCTATCTGAAGATCATCAATGTAATTATTCCTGCATAGTAGATGACTGTATATTTCTCTTTATATATATAAAATCATCACCTTACGGATCAAAAAAAAAAAACATAACATAAATTTTCACTGTTTTTTCAATAGCATTTATTTTATAGCATTTTTTTCCACCGCATTTATTTTATAGCATTTTGTTTATAGTGATTCCCATCTTTGTTTTATAGCATTTTGTTTATAATGATTCCAGCTTTGATTTTTTTCAAAATAATAAAGCATTTGGTTTTATAGCATTTTTTTTACAGTGATTCCCAACTTTGTTTTATAGCATTTTGTTTACTTTTATTTTTTTCAAAATAATACAGCATTTGGTTTTATTGTGAGCATGTTGAAATTTTATTTGTCTTTTACAAATAATTTATGTTTTTAGATAGATGAATTTAAGGGTTAAACTATAAAAAAAATTCTACAACATTTTTTTATAGTCATAAGCTTTTATTTTTTTCAAGATAATACAGCATGTTGAAATTTTAGATAATGAGTTGAATAAGGATTAAACTATTTTTAATTTTATATAATTTTTTTTGGATAGGTTTGAAATTGATACTTAAATATGATTTTAGATCTAGATCAATTTGAGGATTGAACTATTTTTAATATAAATATTTTACATAAAAATAAATATAAATTTAATATATTTTTGACAATTAATTTTTTCCATAAAACGTAAAGTGACAGACATTAAAATGAATAAATCGTCACAAAATTTTCATATGATAGGTAGGGGTGGCCATCAAATTCGTCACAACATATGTAAATTGTTCACAATAGTTGCAATAACTGATGTTGAAAAGTACCATGGAGTTTTATTTTAGAAGTTTTAATTAAAATTAGTTTTTTTTTTTACCATGGAGTTTTATTTTAAAAGTTTTAATTAAAATTAGTTTTATTTTTTTGGATAATGGTTCAGGAGCCTTTACCTTGGGTACATGAGGCAAGATAGAGCAAGACTAATCCCTTGCGGATGAGACCCCCCTCCCACAAGAAGTCCCACCTCTTAAACCCGAGAGCAGAGTCAAACCCAAGACCAATGGGAAGCAAACCTATTTCCCAAACCAACTCTACTACTTGTATGGGCTTAATTAAAATTAGCATTATCAATATAAGAAAAGGTAAATTGAATTAATTATAATTTTTAGTTTGATGTATAAATTTAAAAATAGATTTTTATTAAAAAATTAATTTGATTTATCAAATAGAAATATTTTCATATTAAAAAGTTATTTTAATTTATTATTATAATTTTTTTATTAAAATATCTTGGTTGTCTTGAATTTTTAGTTGAGCTATTTTCAAAATTTGTCATTATAAATAAAAATAGAAATTATATTGATATAGTTAGCTTTAACATTTTAATTTTAGCTAGATCATATACTCACTCTAAAATTGTGCATGATGTCATTAATCTCAACACTATATTGATTATATATAACACCAATTGCCTCCCTTTGCTACCTCCTATGACACTTATCATTAGCCTTACCCTTGTAGAGGATGAATGAAAATTAGCATATTTTCATATTGTACACACAATTCACTTGCCAAATCTAAATTTAATGCATAATATGAATACATTTTCTACACTCCTTTTATATAATTGGACATCTACATTCATTAACAACATCAAGTTTCCACAGGCCATTATCATGAATTGTTTAGTTTTCTAGATTGAAATTGTGTCCATTTTTTGAATCAACATTTCAGATCAAACTCCATGATCCATCATTAGGATAATGCATGTAACCAGAGAGAAGAGAAATCATGGATCATTTCTCTTCTCTTTGGTTGCATGCATTATCTTGATGATGGATCATGGATTTTGATTTGAAACATTCATTCAAAAAATGCACACAGTTTCAATCTATAAAACTAAACAATTCATCTACATTTAGTCAAAAAAAGTTAGATTTTTCTTCTAAGGTGCATCTAGTCTATTAGTGTGAATAAGGTATATTATCTAACTAGTTCAACTAGTAGGTATTATTCTCATGTGCTCACATGTTAGGGATTTAGAAATATTTCTATAATTCAATAGTACATGTGATCTTATGTTATCTTATCTCTAGTTGTCTAATGACACACGATTAAGACACTTGTTAAATCTTGTCTTTTTTTTTTCTTATCTCTCAACCTTACCTATATAAGCAAGGTCTCATGTACATTATGCAATGTAGTTGAAATACTATCATTGATCTATTATATACATTATTGCATCCATATCAAGAAATATATTCTCTTTCTCTACTTTCTTGTGGAAGACTGTCTTTGGTTTTGTAGGTGATCCTGGGGTATTAGAGTTTAGTATTAGCTCTTACATTACATTAGAGCTAGATACATATTCAAAAAATTTCTAAGATCTAATGGTCATTTTGATATGAGATTTTTGGGGTGCATTTTGGTGAAAGTGATCTCACCATTGAGTTTAAAAGGCCTAAAAACTCCCATTTTCATAAAAAAACTTCATATTTTGATGAAAGATAAATTTTGGCCATTTTTCAAGGGTTTGATAGATTTATCGAGTGTCTTGTTTGTACAATCATATGGATCTATACTATCAGTAGGGCCCATGTAGGTTGTAGTGGCATATACAGACTTTGCAAACAATCATAAATTTTTTTTAGAGTGAATGTTCCTAGGTATAGGTGTTGGCATTGATTTTGCATCACATTTATCTATAACAGGTATGTTTTTCATTGAAAAATTTTAACTAAAGTTTTTTAAAAAATTGTTAGCTTATTCTTGCACTAGATTAGCCTTTATGCTTTAGCACTCAATCACAACCAGCCATAAGGGTTTAAAGTCATTGAGCAATGTAGGGATCCTACCATCGATGCTCCACCTAACCTTTTTTGGTGCTCCACATTGCCTTTGTGACTCGAGAAACTCCACCTAGTCTCTCCTACCTAAGTGGATTTGCTTGATCTTTGTCACCTGGGCTACTTTTGGACAAGAGACAACTTGTAGTTCACCTGTCTATTTCCAAACTTGGTCACGCCCCCTATTTCTTTGTCATCTAACCACCAAGCCTCACTTGATGCTTTAATTACAAGTTTTTCAAGAGCCATAACCTCCCACCAAGGTATCATATTTTTTACTTCTTATAGTTGTTGGAGATTTGGCTCCATGTAATTTCTAGTGGTGCTTATCTCATTATCAGATTTTATAACTAATGCATTTTATTACTAATATGAAGTCAAATCTCCCATTTTGATCTTTAAGCTCATAATTTTTTCTTATGTATTCAATATTCATGATTCTTGTAGTATTGGAAAGGTATCGAGGAGATTTTTTGATCTAGATTTTTTTTGCAGATTTAACTCCAAGTATCTTTTATTTATTTATTTATAAAGATCATAATTTGATTGATAACTTGGACATCTCAACACATGGAGAAGTTATTTATTTTGGGGAGCTTCATTTTCAATATTGATCATATTTGGGAGTTTCTAATTGTTGTTGAGGGTTTTTTCTTTTTTATTTGGAGATAGATATCATAGTTTGTCATGGGTATTTTATTTCATCCTTCTCTAATCATCTTGAAAATGGGAAATTATAAGTGGGTGTTGCCACAATAGTGTGCCTCACTTTTGGGACATGCTAATTTTTTCCTAAAATCACCTTTTTTAGAAAAAATAATGATTTTAGCCTTGAGAGGTTCCATCTAAAGGGTTTTAATTGAAGAGGGATAGATAATACTCCCTTAGATCAAACCCACTTGGATAAAACCCCTGTAGTATTAAATCATACCCATAATAGAGTCTCCATCACACCTATCAAAATGCTAGCACAAAAACTTGTTTACTTTACCTTTTTAGGGATTAAATAACATCCTTTAGAAATGATCTTTTGCAAGATTGTAGCCCTCGAAATGCACTTTCCAACAAGTATAGTTTTGATATGTTCTCATTTTATCCTATATTTAATTTTTTAATTTTTACGGAACATAGGTTTTTGTCCAAACATCAAGCTCTTCATTCTACAAAGGTGGAAAAATAGTAAACCATTGTAAAAAAATCAAAAAATACCCTTTGCCTTGGTATTTATGTCCTTTTTTCACTAAAAAAAATAAAAATTGTATTTCGATATGGGTGAAATCACAATACTATGTTTCTCTTTTTGTCCAAGATGGACATTTACATCAATATTTTTAACTGAATCTTCATCTTCTGAGACCTATAGAAGCTAAACCATTAAGAATTTGAAGATGATGTGAACTAGTGATTTGTGGAAATTTGTATGTAGTTCTAAATATATTTTTTTTCAATTTTTTTGAAATAAATCATAAATATTTTAGCATCTCCTTTAATAACTGGTTTTAGATAGAAAACAACATTTTCAAAAAGTAGCATTTGTGTCGTACAACATAACTTTTTTTCTATAAAGGATTAAATTCTAATTTTTGAAATATAGATTCTCAACATCAATATCTAGGGAAAGGATATTTTTTCATATTTTTTTGTTAAATATATATTTTTTAAAATAATTTTTGAAGTCATTGTAACTATAATTTGGACATATGTGTGTGTTGTACAACCTAAATTTTTGTGTATAAATTGAAATCCAATTTTTCTTTTTTGGGTGAAACAAGGACATCAATACCTAGGGAATGGGTATTTTTTGATTCTTTTTTTACAACAGTTTACTATTTTTTCACCTCTGCACAAAAAAAAAGCTTGATGTTCAAAGAAAAACCTATGTTTAGTAAAAATTGAAAATTAAATACATGATAAAATGAAAATATATCAAAACTATAATTGTTGGAAAGCTCGTTTTGAGGTCTACAATCTTGCAAAATATTTTTTTTAAATGATGTTATTATTCCTCAAAAGGCAAAGAAAAAGTGGTTTTTTGCCAACATTTTGATAAGTGTGGAAGAGACTTCATTGTGGATATGATTTAATAGTAGAGGGGTTCTATCCAAGGGGGTTTGATCTAAGGGGCTCTTATCTATCCCTATTTAATTAAAAACCTTTAGATAGAGCCTTTCAAGACTTAAATCATCAATTTTTCTAAAAATAGTGATTTCAGGCAAAAGTTAGCACATCCCAAAAGTGAGACACACTATTGTGGAAACACCCATATATACACAAAAATTTAGGTTGTATGAAACACATGCATGTCCAAATTATAGTTACAGTGACTTCAAAAAAAGTAATTAAAAAAATATGTGTAACAAAAAATTATGAAAAAATAGCCTCCGCAGGTTAGTGGAGTTGGAAGGGGCGTGGAGTTGGTCTAAGTCTTGGGTTTGCTCCCCGAGGGCTTGGGTTTGACTCTCTGGCTCATGATTTAACTCACCGTGCACTCTTAGGGCGTGTGTTGGTCACCACATGGCCCTAGGGGACTAGTCTCGCCTCCAAGCTCACCTCGTAGAGGGAACCCGCTGGGCTAGAGTCGCTAAGGATACCCCTGTGGATTAAAAAAAAAAAATTATGAAAAACATCCTTTCCTTAGATATTGATGTTGAGGATCTATATTTCAAAAATTAGAATTTTATCCTTTATATAATTTTTTTTATGTTGTATAACATAAAAATTACCTTTTTAAAATGTTGTTTTTCTATTTAAAACTATTTATTAAAAGAGATGTTGAAAGATTCATGATTTATTTCAAAAATAAAAGTATATAATATATTTAGAATTTTCACATAAATTTTCACAAATCACTAGTTCACATCATCTTCAAATTCTTAATGGTTTAGCTGCTATAGGTCTTAGAAGATGAAGATTCAGTTAAAAACATTGATGTAAATGTCCATCTTGGGAAAAAAGTGACACAATATTTTGATTTCACCCAAGCAATAATGATATGTCATCTTGAAACATCTCTATTTGCTTCATATTTTTACATATTTATATGTTCTTGTTCTTTAATTAGGTATACCTTGTAAGAAATTTGTTTAGAATTCCAAAAAGGATCATGTCCTAAAAGTGATTCTTTACCACATTGATGCTGAAAATTTAAATGTCATTTTGTACATTGAGTTTCCTCATGCTCTTTGGATGAAACTTTGGGAGATATATGGAGATCATGATACACAACCATCCCTAAAGGATCTTGTTTTAGAATATTTATATCTCTTAA
>VDFB02271358.1:1226753644-1226827272 GCA_007258455.2 Sequoia sempervirens | reverse complement strand
TTAGCAAATTGGACTTGGAGCAGGGGTATTATCATGTGAGGATTGCACCTGGGGATGAGGAGAAAGTTGCATGTGTGACTCGATATGGGTCATACGAGTTCATGGTGATGCCCTTTGGGCTCTACAATGGACCAGCTAGGATTGCAGAGCCCAAAGGGCATCACCATGAACTTGTATGACCCATATCGAGTCACACATGCAACTTTCTCCTCATCCCCAGGTGCAATCCTCACCTGATAATACCCCTGCTTCAAGTCCAATTTGCTAAACACTCTTGTGCTGGACAACTGATCAAAGCAATCTGCAATGAGGGGTAGGGGATACTTATTTTTGATGGTCAGCTTGTTTAGGGCCCTGAAATCGACACAAAGTCTCAAAGTCCCATCTTTTTTCTTTTGGAACAGCACTGGCGCCCCATATGGAGACCTCGACGGTTGAATGTAGCCCGCCTCCAACAATTCTTCCAACTGTTTCTTAAGCTCTACCATCTCGGGTCCAGACAACCTATAAGGCGCCTGGGCTGGAGGCCTTGCCCCCGGTTCCAGCTCAATTTTATGATCTACGGCCCGCCTCGGCGGAAGTTGTGCAGGCAACTTCACTGGCATTACGTCCTCAAACTCAATAGTGATCTCCTCCACCTCTTGAGGGACGGGAGTCTCAGTTACACCATCCAACTCGTCTCACCCTCCAAGTAATGCAGCTAGGAACATTGGCTCACCTTTCTTCCCCTTCACTGCCTTTTTCATACTCATGGCTGAGACCACCTGAGTTTTCCCTGGCTGTCGCTTCTCCGAAGTCTTGACCAAACATTTCTGATTTGGATCCAAAAACAACATTGACTCCAAGTGAGGAATCATCGCAACTCTGCCAACTCTGAGAAATTCCTGCCCCAGGATGAGCTCGAAGTCATCCATGTCTATCACCGTAAGATCCATATTTCCTTGCCATTCGCCAAATCTCATCAAAATGCTTTTCACCATACCAACCACCCTCTTGGCTGGTGAGTTGACGATCTTAAAGGTGCTTGATCTTGGTTGCACCTTGAGCCCCAGCTCAACTGCTCTCCTAGCAGAAATATAGTTGTGTGTGGCTCCAGAATCCACCATTCCCATGGTCCCTTTTCCATTCAACAGAACCTCCACATAGCACAACTGATTCTTGTTCTCGGGTTGGGCCGCCGTGGCCCTCGGCTGACCTTGTGCACCCAGTGCACTTAAACCTTGGATCATCCTCATGGCCGAAGCCGCCACATCTGGCTCCGCATTCTGGGTCTGGGCTGTCATAGCTAACCTCTGTCTCTTTGGACAATCCCTAGCCCAATGATTCGAGTTCCCACATATGAAACATCCACTGCTCTTCTTGGAAACCTTCGACTCTTGATCCTTGGGACCAGCCGATCCCTTTTTCGAACCCTTATAGTTCTGGGTCTTCTGCGACCCGCTTCCTGACTGTTTGCTCGAGTTGTTGGAAGTCTTCCCCATGGACTTCTCCTTATCCTTGGACTTTCCCTTGTCCTCCTTCGGGGTTTTCTTATCCTTCTTGTGAGAGCTGGATCCGGCTGTCTCCTTTTGCAAGTCATGTTTGAAGTCTAATAGCCGATCCGCGGCTGCAATAGCCTCTGCTACGGTCTGGACATTAGCTCGCCTGAGCTCAGTCTGAGCCCAAGATGCGAGACCCTTCATAAACTGAAACAATCTGTCTGCCTCAGACATATCCTTAATTTCCAACATCAAGGTCTGGAAGGACTTGATATAATCTCTGATCCGTCTGCTTTGCTTCAAATTCAGAAGTTGCAACCTGGCTTGCCAGGTTGAGTTCCCAGGTCGGAACTGATCTCTAAGAGCTTGTTGTAACTCATCCCAATTGTCCACTTTAACCACCGTCTTGCCTACCTTTGCATCCTCTGCTCTGGTCCTCCACCAGACTTTGGCATCTCCTGACAAGTACGTCGCAGCCGTTCTCAACTTGGACTCATCTGAGTACCCGCTGAGTGTATCCAAATACTGGCTCATATCCCAGAAGAAGTTCTCCAGCAACTTGTCATCCCTCTGCCCTTCATAGCATACTGGGGGCTTAGCTTTATGTTGCGGCCGCCCCACACCTTGAGTAATGACACCTTTTAGGAACTGGATCTCATCCTCGAGCTTCTTCATATCGATATTCCGCGAAGCCACCTCAACGTGAAGGTCTCTTACCTCAATTTCCAGTGCATCAACTCGGTTAGTCAGATATTGGTCCTCTAAGGACTCCAATCTATTTTCCAGGTCTGTGACTCTATCCTTTGTTCTCATGGTCTGTCTATCCACAGTAATATGCTGCCTCAAATCGGCAGTATTTTCCGGTTGTTCCCTTTTTGAACCTGCTCCATGGTTCTCATCACTGGAATCCATTTGAACTTATGCCACAAAAACCTCGCCTCAAAAGATGGTGTTGCAAGCTCGAAGTATCCTGGAGTCTCAGACTCCTTTCCGCCTATCTCAGAGCCAAGCTCTAATACCAGCTGTCATGGGGCCAAGCCACCGTGCGACACCAGCACTCTTTTCTTCACTTGCCCAAAGGGGACCAAATGCGCCCAAGAGTCCGGACTACGCCTTTCACCAAATACACCCGAGCTCAAAACCTGCAAACACCGGTTCACCAAAATACCAACTCGCACAGTGGAACAAAAGCTAACAATGCAACTTATTTACAATGCAATGCAAGCATGCCAAAATATACACCAATGGATCGCACAACACAAGAGTGGGGTAAAGATAGCTTTATTGATTGCAAATGGCCCCTAGCCTGGTCTACATTCAATTGCACAAAGTGCTCACTACCCTGAACTCTGCCCCAGAGCTCACTTACAATTCCCACCCCTAGGCTTGCACCAGCTCTCCAAGCTGTGATCCCAACACTGAGATCTCTCCCACCGGATGTAGCTCTTCACACTGATTCCAAACCCTTCGACCACTTGACCAACTGATCTCTGATCACTTCGGAACTGCCCTGTGGTTCCTCGAGCTGGAAGACCTCTCGTGGCTCCCAACTGATTTCCCACACCAAGACCCAGGACCCCGCTTGGGATCTCCAAGTCCAACTCGCTGCACTAGCTGCCAACACTCAGCTCAATACAACCCACACTGCCTCCATGCTGCTCACTTTGCTCAACTCAGAACTCAGATCGCTTTGCCTGCCCGGGGATCGCCGTCAGGACTTCCATGATTACATGACGTGATTGGAATCTTGGCATCATCTAGTGAAACAGTTAAGTGGGATGATGATGATGATTTTGTCTTTGGAACTAATGCTGCCCTAGTTCTAAATCATCTAGTAAGCAATGAGGTTATCATAGAGGAAGACTTTGGGTAGAGGCAAGTCCTTCAAGGTCAATCAGCTACTTCATCCAATGAATCCAATGTTGTTCATAAGCCAAATTTGGAGAACCAATTGAAGGTTAGTTAAGATAAGATTGTAGCAGCATTATCACATTTCGATAGCTCTCACAAGTTGATTGTAAATCACCTTTGGAAGGTTCGACTTGAGGGAAGGCAAAAGGGTTTTGAAGAGAAATCCTCTCATAATGATTTACAGATAATCTAACCAACTATGTAGACAATGAATTCAGATTATTTAAATCTCCTCTCAAATTGAGATCATCTCCTCAATCTTGCTGTAATTTGTTGAGGTGCATTAAGAAGGAAAGAAGAGGAAGTTGACAATCTTGCCATCGAGCTTGTGAATACTCAAGATTCCTTGGAGGCTACTCAAGTAGCCCTTCAAGAAGCAAAAATTCAGATTAAGGAGCTTTGTGAAGAACTGAGTTTGGCACATTCTACATCAGCCCAATCCAAAAATCAGTCTTCTATGGCAGTACACTCTCAAATGGTGGAAGAAGTTAGTGAACTCCACGAGGGTGAGACATTGCATGAAGTTTCTAGCAATCCCCATACTCAGATGATTCAACATGGTGATACTAACGGGAAGGTACTTCAAGAGTATGGACTCTTGAAATTGGGGAAGGAAATTTCACAAGAAAGTATAGTTTGCAGCCATGAGGTTAAGGCCTTGATAGATAATGTATATAATTCTCAGCTTGTTACACCTCTTTGATTGGCCCATAAAGACGAGGGTTTAGCTAATGAAGAAGTTGTACAAACCTTAGCTCGTTTTGATAGCACAGATAAGTTCATTGAATATCTCATTTGGATAATTAAATTTGAAGAGGGATAGGAGGGTCCAAGGTATCAAGTTTGCAGGTAGTCAAGTGCGCCCTTGAAGACATTAATTCTGGTTACTTGCATTTTCTTACAAATAGGGACCATGCCAACATGTGCGCAAGGAAGATTATTGGAGTATTTGTAGAGAAAGATGAACATGAGGCTGCTACAAGGGCTATAATGATTGAACAAATCATGGATGGCAGCAACAACTCCACTATTACACATGAATATAACACTTGGGTAGAACATGATGAGTGCAGTTTAGCTGGGCTTGGTATGCAGATTGTGCATGATGGTGTGAAATTTTCACTCCCTAATTTGCATTATGAGACTCCTATTGACTACAATGGGGAATGGAATCCCAGTGTTGGTTCGAGATCCCCATTGAAGCTTGTGGATGCATTCCATTGTGATTGCACTGTGAGATATGCATACCCTTTTTCTTTTAGCCCACTTACAAATGACTTGATGTTTCAAATGACACATAAAAATGGGGTGGATGGTTGGTATGAGATGCTTCCTTCTATGAAGGAAGGAGCCAAATTTTGCAGGCCTTCCAGTTTGTTTCTCCAGGATGGTCTTTATGTTGGGATACAGGTTGAGGCAGTATTGTGGCAAATTGGTATTCCATTGGTAGCCAAAGTAGAATTGTAGGAGTTTTCAGACAACGGTGAAAGTGGATGGAAAATTTGTCTGTGGGATCCTGGAGGAGTACTCAAATGGGAGGTTATGATACAGGGAGACTTCAACAGCTTGAGGATACTCCCTTTGGTTGATTTACTTGGGTTTACTTGTCTCACTACTTGTAGGGTCTATGTTGATTCTTAGACTTGGGATCCTGGGATTTGCAGGATGGATGGAGAGCTTCCTAGGATGTGGCAGAATGATAGTGTGGTCGATGTCTGTTTAATCAGAGTAGCTCAACGGAAGTCAACAGGTGTGGTGGAAGTTAACGGGTGTCGAGGATGATGGACTTCTGACTTGGCTATGGGATCTGAGAATTTTAATGACTGGTAGATTGTTTCATTTGATTACAAGGAGTTGCAGAGTTGCGGTGTATAGCGATATCATGTTGATGCAACAGGCCTGTGGTGGAGCCTACTACAGGTTCATTCGGGATCTTGGCATCTGGCCATGGCATGCAGATGTGGATTGCTTGGGGACAAGCAATCTCTGGGAAGGGAGGACTGTAATGTCCCAATTTTCCATCTCGTCTAATAAATAATAATTAATTTAATTATTTAATGTTACCTTGGGAAAAGTGCAATTATAAGGTAATATTAAATAATTATATTAATTAGGATTTAATAAAGTCACTTTAATAATAAAGTGATAACTGGTTTTGGTGGGAAAACCCAAAAGGCATTATAAAAAGGGGTTGAGGGCTCATTTGTTGGGAGGAAGAATATTATGTTATGGGAGATTGAGTATTGAGGAGGGCTCAATTTTTTGGAACAAAAGGATGGAAACCCTCTAGTTTAGGTTTACGGTTTTGGACGAAAACCCAAATTCTCTTGTAGGCAGATTCATCTTGGGTTCACATTTGTGCTTTAGAGATTGCTTGTTCAGTTGTTCGTTTGGGAAATTTGTGAGTTTCCTCGGGAAGCAAATTTCAAGGTATTTAGGGTTCATAGAATTCATCAAATGCAAAGATATATAAGCTTGAATTCCCAGGATAATTTCAATGTTATTGCTATATTCATTGTTGAAGATCAATTTATATTTATTTCTGGCTGTAGCATCATTAATATGCGGCAAAAGTATTAGATGAGTCGATGATTATTATGTGTGTTGGAAACCTTCATTTCGGCTAACCTAAGAAAGGTTCAAAAGCCTTAAAAATATTATTACTGACACTATCCCTGCTAGCCACACTCAACCTGGAGGCATATGTCTGATGTGGGAATAACACAAGGGTTTGGGGTCTCCTTTAGTTCGCCTCTATTGGAGCTAGCGATAAAATCATTGAGGGTATAGCATAGCTTACCAGAGCTGCTTGGTAGTTTGCATGAAGGCACCAATATTAATAACAGTTTATTATAATTAATGATAAGTCCATTCATGTTGTGTAGGAGCCACACGAAGACAATTGAGTCAAAGGGAGTCAGATAGATTAATCGAGAGCTAGTTGTGTGCTTTGTAAGGGTGCAACCTTCTGAATGCAAATTGAAATAAAGATATAGTACTCATAGGAAGGGCATATATAATCGCAGATATAAATCTATTCTCCTAGCTGCCTATATTCACTCAACTGTGATTAGTACAAGGAGGTGTAGTGTAATTTGTGCTAGCTAAAGAAAGGGTGTTAAAAATAAAGAGGATATAATGCATTAAGGGTGTTGTGAAGAAGTGGGAGACCTTGTGATGAGAAGTTGATATCAGTCAAAGGCATTGTTTGAATTTTCCTTAGCTGCCTTTTATTTCCCAAGTCATTTTATCATGGGAATGTTCGCAACTTTCTTATGAGAATTTTGGGCCTTAATGAAGATGTAATGGTGAAAACAAGGTATGCTGCACCATTTTGGAGGCTAGGATGGTGACGTGGAGCTCCATTAAGTCAAGAATAG
Source organism: Sequoia sempervirens (assembly GCA_007258455.2). Classification (NCBI taxonomy): domain Eukaryota; kingdom Viridiplantae; phylum Streptophyta; class Pinopsida; order Cupressales; family Cupressaceae; genus Sequoia; species Sequoia sempervirens. The sequence continues at coordinate 1,226,820,503 of VDFB02271358.1, read as the reverse complement.
TTAGCTTCGTTTGTTAATGATATCATTAGCGCAAGAGTATTAATTCACTAATGAGAAGTGCAACAACATACATAGCAGCTGAGAAGGTGACGTGGCATTTAAATGAGTTAAGGAAGACATAAGGAAAATCTGAAGGGAAATCGCACCTCTTATTGGGAGCATCAATATTGTATGTTGGGAAATATTTTACTGATGAAAGTGTGACTGCATAAATAATCTGGCAACATTTGAGGTCAGCATATTGCTAGTTCACTATATATGTAGAAAGGGATTATGAATATTTTTTTGAGTTGTATTTAAATGTTTCAATTGGTATAGCATGCTTTAAAATAACTTCATATATGTGAGTCTTGTAAAGATATCTATATTGTTATGAATGTTACATGGAAAACAATGCGTATTCTATAAACTGTATGCCAACATTTACTTCTTTGTTGAAGAAACAATATGAAACAAACTCAGAGCAGCTTACCGACCAACTATTTGACGAAATGCTAGTGCAGCCCATTAGTAAAATATTGAAAAAATTGGCATGCAAATTAGGGTGGGTTATTATAGAAGGAGAGGTGAAGGATGGCGCATTTATTGCTAACATCCTTTGTCAAGCTATTGATCAAGTGGGCCCTTGAAATGTTTTGCAAGTTGTAACTGGCAATGCAAAAAATTGTAGGGCTGCTGGGTTATTGGTTTAGGAGAGGTATTCATACATTTTTTGGACACCTTGTGTTGTCCACTCCCTCAACCTAATGCTCCAAAAAATTGGAATTAAAATTGAGTGGATCAAACAGGTGTATGCTGAGGTCGAAGACATCCAAATGTTCATCACCAACCACCATATGTCACAAGGCATATTTAGATCCTTCTCAAAATTGGAGTTGTTGAAGGTAAGTTAAATAATAATCATGTTTCACTTTAGTAATATTTTTAGTTATAAAGTTTAATTTTTGTAAACTAAAGTTTTATTTTATTTTGATTTTTAAACAGGTTGCTGAGACCCGTTTTGCCTCCAACGCAATTGTGTTGAGATGACTTGTGAAGGTTCATGAGGCACTTTCTAATATGGTCATCAGCCCTAATTGCTCTGTATGGAGGCAATCTAGCACTAAAAGGGCAACCAAGGTTAAGCAAATGATCCTAGATGACAGTTGGTGGGATTGTGTGAAGTATCTCCTCAGTTTCATTGAGCCCATATTGAGCATGATCTGTTATACTGACATGGATAAACCTTGTTTGTGCGAAGTATATGATGGCATTGACTCAATGATTGAGAAGATGAAAACCATCATCAATGCAGAACATCCTGAAGGAAAGTTATTCAAAGAGCTACATCTAATCGTTGTAGAGAGATGGAACAAAATGACCACTCCGTTGCATCTTCTTGCTTTTGCATTGAGTCCCAAATACTATTGTGCTGAGCTACTTTTTGGGACATCAAGAGTTGCCCCATATAGAGATGCTGAAGTGGCTCATGGGTACAAGGCGACACTTCATAGACTCTTCACTGATTGTGACCACCATGATCTAGTGAGGGTTGAGTTCATGGGTTTTGCATGCTCCAGTGATTGTGGTCTTGATGCTCTTTGAGACAAGTAAGGGGTGGATGCTCATAGTTGGTGGTACTTCCATGGCCAAGAATACACGCACCTCCAACCTTCTTTTGTAAAAGTTTTATCACAAGTAAGTTTTATAGTCAAAATATTTTATCTCTTAAAATTTAAGTTTTATATTTTGTAATTTCAATTAGTTAAATTTTGTAACTCTTAACTATTTAATTTGGTCTTAAAAGGTTGCTATTTCATCTTCTTTTGAGAGGAATTGGAGCACATACTCCATCCACTCAATAAAGTGCAATAGACTACATTCAAAAAAGGCACAGGACTTGGTGTATGTGCATTCAAACTTGTGCCTCATTACACACAAACAAAGTTCCTACAAAGAGGGAGACACAAGGAAGTGGGATATTGAGCCAGAGCGTCTTGACTTGGATGCTTCCACTAGCCACTTAGCTGCACTTGATATTGATGATGACTATGAGCTTGAGGCAGCTAGTGAGCATGAGAGTGCTAGTGTCAGTGCTAGTGGTAGTGCTTGTGTGAGTGCCACTGATGCTATTTGTGGTTCTTCTAATTTACCACATGTAGCATCTAATATGGATGTTGATGATGATATTTTTGATGACACATATGATTGATTAATGATCAATGATGGCTGATTGTAAACACTTGACATTATTATGTTTGAAATTTAATTTATATCATGACATTTGAGTATCTTTAATATTTTATTATTTGACTCTGAAAGTGGTGGTGTATTTTTTCTATGTTATTTGACTATTAATATGGTGATGTATTTTAAAGTTTTTGATTAAGGAAAAAACAGGTTTTGAAGGGGCCTCGAAATCCTTTAACAACAAGCAAGAGACAAATTTAGCAAGTAAAGTGTTAAATTTAGGGATCAAATTAAATGCACAGAAAATTAATTCAAATCGGACACAATAACATAGCAGATACCTTGGGAAAACCCTCCTCTTGAGGGAGAAAAACCCAACAACAATATATCACTTATATATTGAATCTCAAAAGAAACTCCTTTACAATGAGGGCCGATAATGAGGCCTAATAATATGCACCACAGACTGATGCAATCACAGCAGTACAAAGATGTAAATCTCAGTGATAATACTCAACCTTCTATCAATGTATCAATCTGCACTTGAATAACTTCTCACTAACTCGCCCTTGATATGAAGGTAATGTGTGTAATGATGATCAACAATGAGAGAACCATCGAATATAAATACAAGCAAGGAGAGAATACACACCTCTTCAAGTGTAATCAAGTCGGCCTCCACCAAGTAATAAGATATGTCTCTTCATAGAAAATTGCGCCAAGTAAGAGGAGTCGCACCCAATGGAGCAAGAGGTCGGCCTCAATAAAAATCATACCTCTTCATTTAATAAGTATTAATCAATGTTTAATTAACATTTAATAAAAGACGTGGCCAATCAAGAATATCAAACTTAACAATTAAATAGTGAATAGGCTACGATTTAATTGTTTACTTTGTGCGATCTGATCTGGAAGTTATGACCGATGCTGCCATAATCATCAACACTCCCTCTCAGCTAGGGAAGATACTTCCAGTTGCATAAGACATATCACCTCAACGTGATGTCTACCACAATGGCTACAACCAAATGTGGAAAGGAAGAATATCACCTCATCGTGATATCATATATCACCTCAACATGATATCAACCATAATGGCTACAACCATGTATGGTATGTACAAGTGTTCATCACTTGCGTGATGCTGTCACCTCAACATGACTTATCACCATGGGTCTCCCAGAGGGTGAAACACAAGTACAAAAAATCATCACGGATTCTCTCACATGATGTTGTCATGGAGTCACACACATGACATCCACCATGACTCTCTTAGAGGGTGGAAACAAGGGATTTCATCTTGAACTTCTCTTATAGAGAAGAACTCATTAATCAAGGGATTTCACCTCAAACTTCTCTTACAGAGAAGAACTCATTACAGGCTATCACTGATACGGAGTCTCTTTCTCAGTTAAGGCTGGATTTTCCACCATACCAAGCTTATCCCGAAAGTACACAAACTTTATTCTGGAGAGAGGCTTGGTGAGAATGTCTGCCGTCTGCTCATCAGTGCTGATATACTCAACTGTATAGCCTTCCTCAATACCATATCTCTAATATAGTGGTATTTTATCTCAACATGCTTGGTTTTGTCATGAAACACAGGATTGACAGAAAGCTTCACACAACTCTGGTTATCACAATGAATGATAGTAGGCTCCATTGATTGTCCAAACAATCCTGCAAGGAGCTTACGAAGCCACACTGCTTCCCGAGCTGCCATACAAGCTGCAATATATTCTGCCTCTACTGTACTCAATGCTATAGATGACTGCTTCCTGTTGCACCAGGATATCATAGCTGATCCCAAACTGAAGCAACATCCAGAGGTGCTCTTCCGATCTGTGACACATCCTGTCCAATCAGAATCAGTATAACCATGCAACTCCAAGTCAGCATTTGAAGAATATCTCAACCCATATCCAACTGTGCCATGCAAGTATCTCAGGATATGTTTAGCTGCAACAAGATGTATCTGTCTCGGTTCACACATGAACTAACTAAGTGCACTCATAGCGTAACAGATATCTGGTGTAGTGTTAACTAGATACATCAAGAACCCAATCAGCTGTTTGTACATTGTAGGATCCACCAAGTCTGAACTAGCTGCAACCTCCTTCAATTTATGTAGGTTGTGTTGATGGGTGTTTTAACACACTTTCTCAACACAGGCAATGCGTAGGTGCACTACCTCTCTTGAAAGGAAATCTCCAACTGCAAGCAGCAGAAAACCAACCCAAGGTCTCTCAGGTGTCAGGTCATGACTTGCATGGAATTCGTCAGTTGATTTTGATGTTATTTTGCTGGTAATCACAGGGCGGACTTACGTAGCTGGATGTGAGGTGGATCTTCAAATCCGAAGTTTCTAAGATGGGAAATAAAGTGTACTTTGCTGTAGGTTCGAACAACAATCTAAAACTTCGATGTTTTCTTCAAGTTTGGCTTTACAATGTGCAATGAACCTAAGCACAGGCTATTTCTTAAAAAAAAGGAAAAGAGCAGGGAAAAGGAAAGGTTGCTGGATCTGCAACTAATTGTGAACAGTGATCATGGAGGTTCTGCTGTGGACAGCTCCCTTCAAACAGGATTCCACTTAACCAAGAAATCTACAGTATCGTGAAATCTGTGCTATCTTCAAAGGTCTGCAAATATTTTATCATTCATCCACCATTTACATGCATGAATAAAGATAAAGATTCAAAGTGCAGCTTCAAATTTCAGCCCAGGCTAACTTTGCAAGGCCATTTACCAGCAACAAACAGCAAAAAGTATGGGCAGGGAGGCATCAACACAGCAAAAATTTCTATAATCACAGAACAACATGACTAAAATCTATCAAAGCAAGGATACAACTAACTAAAACAACAATGTGAATCTGACTAAAGCATCTAACAATGGAGATTGAACCATAAAACATGTGGAGAAATCAGAAAATACACCAAGTCAATATATTTTCATTATAAATTTCAGCAGCATGTCTTTACAACAACTCAACTCTCCTTGCAAATGAGAGGAGACCCCTATTTATAGTGCCCAAAAAGTTAAATGAATGGCAAAGATTGATTTTCATTGTGTGGCCAGGATTCATTACAAAATAGGGTTTCACCCACCCTCAAATATATTACAATTTAAAATTACACTCTTGTCCCTTTCCCTATTTTGTCCTTTAGTGACAGCACTGTAGCATTTTGTCTTTTGCTGATTGCTCTTTTGCTGTAGCTATTCCTTTAGGAACTATTCATTGATAATAGGGTTGCCCTCTTGCTTCTTCAAGGCTGCATATTCCATGAATTTTAGAATGACTAGCTGGAGTTTATCCACCTCAATAATCTCAAACCGCAGCATCTGGTAACTCCATTCTTTTGCATTATCCTCAAGCTTCTTCCAGTCTTGATCATACTTTACGCCTTGATCCTTGAACAGCTCCGACTGGGCGAAGGCACGGGCGGCGAAATTCATGAATTCTATTGTTATCTCGTTGGACATCCCGTTCTCCATCTTCTTCTGAAAATAAGGCTTAATTTTCTCTGGATCCATCTGTACTGCGGGTATGTCATACTCCGTCATCAGCTTCAGATATCGAGCGCAGTCCGCCCTATTTTCCTTGACCCATTCGATGTTCGGATCCACCTTATCCATTATTTTTTCCAACCTTTCCTTTCTGTTATCAAAATCCCGTCTCCACACGTCCATCAGCCAGTGGTCATTGCCTTTGAATGTGAGCTCGTTTTCCCATGTGGCCTTTGGTAACCGGAGGATGGCCTCAATCTTTGGACAGGTGGAATCATATGTTGCAGGGAAGTCGGTACATAGCTTTTTCGTACTCTCTAGAGATTGCTGTAGATCCAAGAACTTGTTGGCTGTTCGAACAGACCGGCTGATACCCATGTTCCCGGCGTACAGGACTTGTCGAAACCAGCTCTCTGTAGTCTTGTCCAAGTTCTTTCTTTTCTCTAATTTGTCAATTTGCTCTTTGGACAACAGTTGGGGTGGAGTTGCGGATGTGGTAGGTATGTCATCCATTGAAGACCATTGTTGGATGTAATCCGTCAAGGCGGCCACCTATGCCTTAAGTTCGTCCTTCGAGACTTTGTCCTGTTTTATTAGGTGCACCACTATAGCCACTGATGTAGCATTCCACCTCTTAATACACAAGTAAACTCAAGAATTTACTAGAAGGTAAATAAACTTAGTAAACATGAGAGAGAATTTTTTTTTTAAAAAGTGAAAACATTTGCATAAGCACAAGAATAAAGTACAACTTTTCCAGATAAATTCAAACTTGAATTTACATGTAATCATAACTAGATTCAAGCCAATTCCTTACAGAATTCATTTATATCACATAAAATAAATTTGGCATAAAGAATAGTTTTACCTCATAGATTTTTCTATCATAAGCCAAAACATGGAGTTCACTGCATTTGGAATGTCGATCTCTATCTTCACAAGCCTTAGAGAGTCTACTGCTACAGAGGGAGAGCATCATCCGAGTGCTTTTCCTCCAACCACGGACTCAAGTGGTCCCCCGCGCACTTCCAAACTGGAAGTAACCCGGCCCTTCTCGAAGAGTATAGATATTAGGAACTACCAGTTTCACCATCTGAGTCCTAGTGATGTGTACTACAAAACTCAATCGACCATACAACTCTAGATCCCTTCTAGCTAAGTATGATCATTCTGATTGGTGTTCCATCTAGACGCACACCTCTGACTCGTCTTAGAAACTATCTCATCCTATAGTTTTTCTTACTTTATTTGGTACTCTAGACTCAAACTAGTCATTATAGAAAATCCATTCTAGCCAATTTGACTTAGAACTAATCCTTAATCTAGGATATTCATTCAATGTAAAGATTTAGGTATTTCAACCCTTTTAAAAGTCCCTTATTGCATCCTTGCAATATCTAGGGTTTATGACTTCCTGTCATTTTACTCTCAAGATTCAATACCCAACATCTTGGTGCGTTAAATCGAGTTTCGACATTATCGTAGAATCTCTTAAGGTATTATAAAGACTTCCTGTCTGGTTCTATGGTTTTCTCGACCTTTCATTGTCAATCAATATGGATATATGTACAATGTCATAACTGACATGAGAGTTATAGGTTTCCTATATCCATCCTTGTTCCAATACTAGGGTTTAGCTTTTCTAATCCAATACCTGGAAATATCAACATTCTTGTCCTTCCAAAGGGAATAACATAAGTGTAACAGATCAAAAGAACAATTTGCCTCTAGTCTTTCCTAGACTACTTGGAATTGTTTGTGTTCACCTTTTCACATACTTGAATTAATATAGTACTCAAGGTATTCCCTCACCAATATAATATCTAAAAGTATATTGTCGTTTCATATCAATAGACAGATCTAAGTCAATCTTTCAACCCTTAAAAGGTTTGACTTATAAAATATAATAAACTACTTTTGACCCATTGGTCTAAGTGGAACATTTGAATTCCAACATAAGTTAAGTTTTCCAATTCTTCTAAGTCCAAATCTTGGACACTTGATCTTAACCCGAGAACCCATACTTAGGTTAATAGTTTCATAGACCCTCAGAACTAGTGACTCCACATCACATTACCCCATTTTCATGGACAACGGTACATTCTTGTTTCCAACACTTGTCCCACCCGGTCAAGGTTTACTTTGTTTATCTATTGTCAAATTTGGAATCAAAACATAATAAATATAAAAGGCTCAATTGAAATATCTAGTTTGTGTTCATAAAGACTCGTAGAGTCTATCTCTTTTATAATTAAATTCCTCCTTCAGAAACTTCCTAATGCCATATATAGGAATATTGTCATCCGCAAGGTTGGCATTTACCTTCTTTAATACCACTAGTTTATAATATAACTAGGGTAAGTTCTTGTAATCAAAGAACCTATCAAGTATTCACTTCGCATAGAGATTATGACTTAAAAGTCGTGATTTCAAGAAATCCACATCATATCTACTTATATATATAATAACCTGCTCATCTCCATGAAGAGTCATGACAACCATGATATACACAATATGCACAAATAGTCTAGGTTCGACATCATTTACTATCGGGTTACTATCAAGTTGGCAATATTAAAGAATCAAGTGCACACCGTGCCAACTCAGTTGTACCAATGATTTTAAGGTGTTGTGTCTTTCAGGAATGAGGCCGTTCTTATTATGGCATGCAACAATTTCATGGCATCAATTTTGTAGGCCATTACCCTTGACCTGCCTTAACAAATAACTATCGCCCAAGTGAGCTCAGTAATAAGACCAGGTTCGACAGAGTTAACAACTGGAAGACAGATTGTAAGGCATCATTTAAGATATGGGCTGCACAGTACTGGGCGCATGGACGGTTTAGAACTAAGGTGCTCATGCGAGCATGCCCACGTAGGGCTTATGGCCTCAAGCTGGCCGAACGCCTCAAGCAAAAGATTTCAGAGTGTCAACATATACTCATTGGTGCTCCAAGAGCCATCATATTCATCATTATTCATTGTTAAGTATACAGTTCAACCCTATGCATGAAAGAAAACTATGCATTTCTTAATCTTTATAGCCGACACTGCCGACATTACTATCATTCGAAAGGAGATAACACTGATTTGCAAATAATGCATTAGATGAACCGAGGGCTCTAATTATAAGCTACCTGTATATATGCAATGTAGAGTGTTACAAATGCAGGTCATAGAGCTCGAACACCCGTTTCTCTAGTCGTCCTCACCGACTATGGTTCTTTGCAACTCGAGAGAGGAGATCACAGTGTTCGCCACCCGCTCACACATCCTTCCTCCAAGACTATCCCCCTGCTCTAGAATCCCCCGCCCCAAAAGTGCTAGAGCCCCCACTATCCTCTGTGGTTTTCCTCCTCCTTCCTCCATCCCCAGTCAGTTCTTAATTCCCCTTTTCTTTTCTGGAACCGTTCTTGATAAGCCCGGTGTCTCCACCATGCCGCGGATACACAGGTAAGGTGTTTTCCTTAACACGAGTTTAGCTCGCAACCAAGGAGTGGAGTAGTTGGTTATGTTGACCACTCTCCCATGTATCCGTTAGCGACAGGTTTCATGACGCTTTATATTCTCCCATTTAGCATCCGATAATGCTTGGTACTACCAGCCACGACCTGACACACGCAAGAAACAGTTATAGAAACCGTTAAAAAGGTAATTTGAAAGCATTAGTTTGTTCACCCGAAGTCGTTAACCCACGACATGATTCTTATCTTCTCAAATATCATCAACTAACTTAGGAATATAAATTTTGTTAATAAAAATAATAATTACTATGCTAATTGATGTGATGAGAGATGGGGTTAGAAAGTGGAGAATTGAGTTGCTATCAAATAAGGTTTATGCTGCCTTTGAAACATTGTGCACACAACCGTTGATGGCAACTATTATCGTTGATAACCCTTCTAAAAATAAAAGTTGGGTCCTATCGTTTAACTCTTGGTTTATGTAGCCATTGCTAGTTTTCAACATATATTCTAGCATAATAATACATTAATAAATACTAACATCATGGGAAAGGTTGACGACATAGGTTGTTATATCATCCATCTGGCATATTCGTCAAAACGAATGAATTCAATGATGATCATAAATGATCAACATCCAAATGTAATATCATAATGAGAGCCATAAGTAAAAATGTTAAAGATTGAACATATGTAAATGTCAATCATTCAAGAATTAGGAGTTGGTAACGCAATCCTACATGATCGACGACATTGATCTTTTGTCATCTCTCGGTCGTATTCACCCCATAAAACAAACTCAAATATGATCATCATAATGACTTCCTTTTGTAAGGACTCGGGCTATCATATTAGTTTCCCGACTTATTAAGCCAATTTAAACTATTATCAAGAATATAGACAATAATTAACACCCAATTACGCAAATGAGGTCACAACATAAACTCGTTATGACATGAGAAGTGACATATTCGACAGAAAGTTATCTCAAATGCAAAACAACTAAAGTTCAACCTTGACGATGTCACTATCCCCAAAATGACTAGGTTGATGTTAGGCAACTATAATTAGACTTAAGACGGCGACAACCTGTTCTATTCCTTGTATCTATTCCCTTCTCTCCAATGATGCTCTCCCTCCTTTTCTCGGCGGGCGGAAACCTGATTCCTGAATGCAACTTTCCATCACCAGTTAAAGATTATTGTATTAATAATCATTTCATAATCCTCATGAATTCATCACATCTTGACAACTTTTAAACACATGCCAATTTTAGTGAAATAAACGTAACTTAAGATACATTGATTTTCCTAACATCAAATCATTGAGTCATGTGTAAGAATCTACTATTTACTTCAAAAGTAAAAAGTAAAACATAGTTAAAGTTAGGGATGTAACAACTGACTCCTCAAGATGTCCCACCTTCTGCTCTTTGGTAGCGGTCCCTAAGTTGATGGTGGAAATATTATAACTTACCCCAGCTTGGCCTACCACGGGTGTTGCTATTTGTGCGGTTCGGGACCCGGAAGCATCCATTGTTATCTTGGATCTCACTTTAGGCTTTTTGTCTTTTTTGGTTGAGCTTTGTGCTCGGTCTAGGATAGCCTCTAGCCTCGCCCTTGGATCCCTAGGAGCGGGGGTCTCCTTCTCAAGCTGCCTTTCCAACCACTCGGGCATAGCAGACTCTTCTTTTGATGGCTCTTGATCGTCTTCGCCTTGTGCCGTTCGGACTTCTGTTTGTGCACCTTTCATCTTGGTGTTGTCTCTCCTTCCTCATCATAATCTAGGATGAAAGTGAGGCGTTTGACGAGAGGTTTAGTAATCAATTGCCCTCGGGGACTTTCTTCTACCTCGCTTTCCTTTTCCTTTATTTCTTTAATCTGTTCACCCTTGTGCATGTATTCCTCGAGCTGGTCCTCTTCTCTCTCCCCTTCTTCTGTAGGAGGAGGTGGCACAATCTCCAGTTGTTTTTCCTCTGCAGGGGTTTCTACATTTTCTATTGTCTTGTCGCCCTCCTGCCCTTCACTGGGAGGTGACCTTTATGCCTCTTCTTCATCGTGTTTTAGCTGCCGGGCCATCTCTTCTTCAAGATCGTCATCGAAGGTTTGTATGATGATCTTACCATCGGCAACCTCCTCCTCATCTCCGCTTTCGGAAGAGCCTGTTCCTTCCTCTTTGTAGGCCACCCTATCAATTGTTCGGTGTTCGTACTCCAGGTGTTCATGGTACTTATCGGCCTCCTCTTCAATTGGCTTCGAGGCTTCTTGCTCCCGCCTCTCCAATTCTTCGGAGATCAACATTGTGGCCTCCATCGCTGGTGGTCTTGCTGGAGGTTGCGAAGGCTTAGCAGTAGCGAGGACTTGCGCTAAGGCAGCCTGAAGGGTGGGGTCCATAAGGATTTGGGAGAGCTCGGAAGGGAGATTCTGCATGTGTTTCGAGAAAGCCTCGGGCAATGTGGGAGTGGGCATTGGTGGTGTTATTGTGGCCAATGGGAGTGATGTAGTAGGTGACATGGAAGCGGAGGAAGGAGGGGTAGTTACAGTGGAGGAGTCAATCACTATTACAGGCCCGACCGAAGGTGAAGGGGCAAGATGGACTGAGATGTCTACTGCCGGCGGGGATGTGGCGACCATGGCCAGGGAGAGAGACGATGGGGCAGTCGAGACAGGGAGAGCCGAAAGAGGTTCTAGCTGATCTGTCCTTTCTTCCTCACCTTCTTGGATTATAGGTTGCTCCATGGTGCCCCCTGTTCTCTTGGGCTTCTTGGAAGGTGAGCTTCCTGAATCCTTGTGTATACCTTGGGATCCGGAGACTGCCCTGTTTCCGTTCCTTTCCTCTTCTTTGATCTAGTGATTGGAGAAGATTTGGATGTCTCGCCCGTTGAAACTGTAGTGGCGACATCTTTGGTGGCATTGTGCTCACTTTGGAGTCCCTCATATGTTAGGACCACTCCTCGTTGCTTTAGCTGGGCCACTTGCCCTTTAACCCATTCTTTAGTTCGGACCACAATGGGTTTGGTCACGATGTCAAGGTCATCGACCCCCTGTTCATCCCAGTCAATTGCAGGCAGCGGCAAATTGGAGACTACGTTATATAGGGGATCCATGACGGTACCTTCATCCTCCTCAACTTGGTCCGGTATAGGGAACAGTTGCACCCTTCTTACGAATTATGCAGTCATCCTCATGTAGTGCCTGGCGCGCACCTCTTTGTTGTCCTGGAAATTTGCCCAAAAATCTTCAACATGATTTAAATGGGCGTACTCTTGTCTCAGCGCTTTTCTCACGTGCCCATATGGGTCCATTCGCGGGCGAGCAGTGTGTAGTTGGAAGTGGTATTCTGCCAGTTCTTTCTCTGAGTTCCCAACACAGTGGGAGGTTTGTAGTTTATACATGCCTTGCTCGAAGGTAAAGGGATAAGAGATCCCCACCAAATGCTTGTTGCTGAGGATGGTGTGCACATGCTGTAGCTGCCGAGAGAGTTCCAATAGTATAATCCGGTCATTGGGGTATCGGGGCAGCTTGTTCGGTCTCTCAGTGAAACCTTGGGCGCGAATGTAGGTGAACTTGGAGAATTGTAGGAACAGGAAAGCGTATTGCTTTAGGAATGCTCGTGCGTTGTGAGAGACTCTCCTCTCAAAATCCCCTCCAAGTAATCGGATGATGTGACCAACGAAAGCATCATTCACCCTGCAGTATTCCTTCTTGAAAGTTTTGAATTGGAGCTGGGGATGTCTGTCATAGAATTTCAATCTTCGCCCTGACTCCTCATCGGGTGCTACAAACAATCCGCTATACTGCCTTTGTTCTGCCAACGAATAGACCGGATAGGTCATGTAGAATTTTTAGCTCTTCTTTACGTTCATGAACTGCTCATGGAAGCAGTCTCTTATCATACCTCGCTAGTAGAATGAGGCCTTCGTGGTGACATCTTCCTTCCCACGGAGGATCTGCTCAACAAAGTATACCATCCATTCTTGAAAGAATGCAGCAGTGGGAAGGCCCATTACCCGGCTCAACATGGTGACTAGGTCATGGTAGTCTTCGTGGAAATCGCTGCGGACGAGTTCTTGGGAAACCTTCACAGCTCTGCCCCTTTTCTCCTTGAGCCAATGCTGATTTATCAATCTCTTGCAGCCCATCGGGTTGTCGTCTTATGCCGTTTTACATTCTTCTATGGTGGGTGTTTCCATTTCTTCAAAGGTAGGAATGTGGAAGGTCTTTGTAATTCCTTCGGCCGACATCTCAGCTAGAATATCGCCATCTCTGTCAACGATGGTCCTTGTCTTGGGTTGGTAGGCCTGCCGACAGGCCATGACTAGCTCAGGGGCAATGAGAGATGGGGGGAAGCCTGCGGCCTTCGCGATTCCACTCTGCCTGATTGATCTGACATTGTCAGTCCTGGGGTGAATCCTGACACTTTGCGTCAACTCATCAATATCGACATGGCCGATATTGGTGTCTGAGATTTCTTTCCAGTCCGTGGTGATTTTTGATCGTAGAGGTTCACCTTGGAACTGGAACTTCATTTGGTCTTTATCCTCCTTCCCATGAGGAGTCTTGTCTGATTTCTTTCCTTTGTCTTCCTCTATGGTTCCTCCCGAGGCTCCTGCACCTGATTCCATATATCCTGCAAGCATGGACACAATGAGTACAACCTTTAAAAAAGTTATCCTTAGCCCAAAATCCTATGAACTAAATCAAAGTAGACATCATATGACTAAAATAGTTAGATCTTTTCCTTTCAGATGCCGTTAATTGCTTTTTTAGGGGATTTCGGGCAATTCGGGCCCAGGGAGGCGGAATTCCCTGGTAGGAATGCTGTTTGAAAGGGGCATATAGGCAGGGGCGATTCAGGCGGTTTGTCTCATCTTCACATTTTGATGGTTCGAGGGGCTCATGTTGAAGGGGGCCAAATTTGAGCATGTGGGTAGGCATTAGTTTTCAATTTTGAGGTCATTTAGGTCAATTTTGGGGCCTCTGGAAGTTCAGGCTTGGAAAATTGTCAGGGGTTCGCTGTTTGAAACAATCAGCGAGAAATGGAGTTCTGGGACCCGGAAGGCTAAAAAACGGCTGATGGTTCGGGCCTGGAGGGGCGGAAAGTCGTCGTGTTTTTGCCATTATGGGACGGAAATCTGGGAACGAAAACTCGGATGGAGCGGCCCGGTAGACTGAACCCGGTGTCAAGCTTGGACGTCCGACTTCCACGCGAAGTTTCTCTTGGCGAATAGGGGGCCGGGCCTCGGGGCTGGGAAAGGTGGGCGTGTTTCTCCCCCTTTTGAATCGGCAAAGGCGGGACAAAATCTCGGATGCCGGAGCCCGGCGAGGGCGAGGACGTTTAAAGATTGTTGATTTATTCTTCACGGCAAATGAAGGTTCGGGGGCCGGAAGGTGGAAGGCCTTCGTTAGATAGCCGCTACGAAAGGGCGGAGCTGTGATAGAAGTCCGCGGACATAAGTTCGTGGACTGGGACCCGGGGTCGTGACGGAAGGACGATTTTCTTAAGTTTTAACGCCGGACGGCGAGCTACAAGGCGGGCTCCGGGGGTCGGGTAGACGGGAACATTTCGTCGTTTGGGAACTGCGAAAACCTAGCGCAGTTTCAGACTCAGAAGTCCGGGAGTTTGAGCCCGGGAAGGCAAAACAGAGGTTGATGTCAACTTCAAAATTTTCAACCCCAATGGCGATTGGACGATGGAGGCCTGGGAATGCGGGCCCAAAAGGTGAATTCGCCGTTTCGAAAGTTTATGCATTTTGTGAGTTCTTGACGGCTATGGGGAAACCCGGGCCCGAAGGACATGAACGCCCTGAGTGATGAACGATGGCAGCGAAGTTTAGTCCCGGATTGATCTTAGAAGGTCAATTCGAGGGTTTATCAAGATTTCAACACGTGGGTTTTGTGGCATCCCGTGTGCTTTGTCAATTGGATTCATTGTTAGCTTATTTTGTTCGTTACTTTCGTAAAATGATAAAAAGCTTTTCAGTGTAACGAACGGTGGACCTACCTCGAAAGCCCGACAAAAGACAAGGTGGGATCAACGACGGAAGGTCCAACGATGACCACGGACGAGCGGGCTGCTAGCAGTGGATGGTTGATCTCTTCTGGGAAGCGCTCTGATCTCCTCTGCAATCCTGACAAGTGAAAATGACAGGTTGGGACCCAATATTTACCCCCCCCTCTGCAATTAATGGCCTCATTTAATTCCTGTACGGTCGACCCGTTCGTTAGTGAATTTGAAAATCGCGAACGGCGACGGGAGGTTTGGGGTTCAAGGTCCGGAAGGACGTGACGAAACGGCCGCTAAAGATTTAGTTTTAACACTAGCGGGGAGGAGGGACTCGAACTTCGGAGGGCGGGGTGCTGGTGAGGTTTTGCCGCCAGAAACAATGAAAGGGGAAGGGAATTTCGGGCATGGCGGCCTGGCCGTCCGGACCCGGAGGGCATGAATGCAGTTCGGGACTTCACACAAATTAAATCCTTGCGATAGCGGATGATCCGGGGCCTAGGGTTCGAGAAGGTGGTAGCCTTACGTCGTTTGGGGAACGACGAACCCCCAGGGCAAAACCCAGTGATGGAAACCAGGGGGTTCGGGTCCGGCAGGGCCCAGAGCCGTTGGTAGAAGGAAAACTCCGAAAGAAAGCCCGAAAAGCCTTAGGGCTTAACCGGAGATAAGTGGACAAAACATGGTCAGTTTAAGATGGGACTTCAGGGGTACAATGACCATCAGGGACACCAAAACGGGGCATGCAAAATGAGGCGATGACAAAACGACCCAGCAAGGCGAAAGAAAAGAGGGTCCCCGTTCCGAACGGGGCGTGTGTGCTGAGGGCACAACAGGTTGGTCTCCATAGGTGTAGACATGGATTTGCAATCCATCATACCAAACCTCTTAAGTACATTAATGGTGTACTTCCCTTGACTTAGAATCATCTCATTTGGTTTCTGCCAGACTTCTAAGCCAAGGAAGTAGTGCATAAGTCCAAGGTCTTTCATCTCAAACTCAGAGGCCAACTCTTTCTTACATTTGATGATCAAGTGCTCTTCTGTAGTAAGTATCAAATCATCAACATATAAAACCAAAATCAATGCTTCACCATCAATTACCTTAAAGTATAGATTAGAGTCAACATCATTCTTCAAGAAGCCCAAGCTTGACAGGTAACGATCAATTCTTTTGTACCATGCACGAGGAGCCTGCTTAAGACCATACAAGGCCTTCTTCAGCTTGCAAACATGAGACTCCTTCCCATGTACCTCGAACCCATCAGGTTGCTCGATGTAAACTACTTCCTCGATCACCCCATTTAGAAAAGCTGTCTTCACATCCATTTGATGAATCTTCCATCCTCTAGATGCAACAATGGCAATGATGGTCTCGACAGAAGTGTAGTGAGCAACAGGAGCAAATGTTTCTTCATAATCAACTCCTTCTTTCTGTGAAAACCCACGAGCCACGAATCTTTCCTTGTACTTCTCTATGCTCCCATCAGCTGCATGCTTGATCTTGAAGAGCCATTTCGAAGATACCACAGATTTTCCTTCGGGTCTAGGGACAATGTCCCAAACATCATTCTTGAGAATTGATTGGAACTCCTCTGACATAGCTTCTTTCCAAACCTGTTGATTGAAAGCTTCGTCCATACTAGAAGGCTTAGACTCAATAATCTAACTCATCAAGGCAACATAATTGGAGAACTTATGTGGCCTTTTACTTTCTCTGAATGTACCTCTAGGAGCTGCGAACCTTTCAGCCTCTTGCATAGTTTGCCTAGCCCAAAGAGGTCTCTTTCTTCTAATCAGAATATCGGTAGGCCCATCAGTAGGTTCCAAGGGCTCAACTGAATCAACATCTTCCTTCGGTTCAGAAGTCTCCCTCTGAATCTCAGGAGTATGGTCAACTTCCATATCCTGAGGAGGCTCATCATAGTCAATCTCCACACGAGTTCCCTTGGATCTTCTAAATGCAACTTCTTCCTCAAATGTGACATCCCTACTGATTTCAATCAACTTTTGACCTGGAACATATATCCTATAGGCTTTTGATGTCTCACTATAGCCCACAAATATTCCCTTCTTGCCAGAAGGCTCCAACTTAGTTCTATTTTCTTTTGGAACATGAACATAGACAGGACATCCAAAGATCCTCAAATGACTAACCTTAGGCTTTTTCCTTGTAAAGGCTTCTTCCAGAGTCATATTCTCCAAGACCTTGTGAGGACTTCTATTCTGAACATATACTGCAGTCCTAGAAGCTTCTACCCATAAGAAGGTTTGCAGATCCTGGTCATGAATCATGGCTTTTGCCGCTTCCACGATCATCCTGTTCTTTCTCTCTGCAACACCATTCTGTTGAGGATTATAGGGAACACAAAACTCCCTCTTAATCCCAGCATCAACACAAAAATTTCGAAAGCTACCAGAGGTGTATTCTCCTCCATTATCAGATCTGAGGATCTTGATTCTTTTACTAGAAAGATTCTCTACAAGAGCTTTGAACTCCTTGAACCTTTCTAACACTTCCTCAAACTCTTTAGTTTTCAAAAAATAACTCCAAGTCTTTGTAGGGTGATCATCAATAAAAAGAACATAATACAAGAAACCACTCGAAGAAGGAACAGACTTAGGTCCACATAAATCAGAATGAATAAGGTGTAAAATACACTTAGATCTACTTTCTCTACTATGGAAAGGAGCTTTTGAATTCTTACCCATAGCACATTCTTTGCAAGTTCCTTCATGCTCCTGATTGAACTTAGGAAGTCCCGTGACCATCTTCTCCATGATAGGTAAGGCTCGGAAGTGAAGGTGAGCCAATCTTCGATGCAACAAATCACATAGGGTTGAAGAATCATGAACTAAAGCTTGTAGAATCATGAACTAAAGCTTGTAGAGGACGCGTACATAGCCTATAGAGGCTTTCATGTCTAACACCAATTACTTGAGCATCCTTGAAACTGGAATTCTCCATCCACACAAGAACTTTTCCTTTGGAGAAGGCAACTTGATATCCTTTATCTTCTACAGCTGAAATGGAGATGAGATTGTGCTTGATTCCTGGAACATAAAGAACATCCCTCAACTGAAGTGTAATGTCAAAATCCAAATGAAGAGTAGAGGTCCCAATCCCTTTCGCGGAGTAGCCAGCATCATCTCCAATAATAACTTGTTCGGAAGAATCTTTCTCCACCAAACTTGATAAGTGCTCCTTAAATCCCGTAATGTGTCGAGAAGCACCATTGTTGATCAGCCAAGTGTTGGTATCTGTAGGAACAATGCTTGACAATTCTGAATAGAACAAGTATTCGCATGAATTCTTCTGTGGAAAAACATCATCAACATTTGCAACGGTGGCTTGTTGGTTAGGTCTAGTTGGACAATGCTTAGCAAAGTGGCCAAACTTATCACACCTAAAGCATTGAATCTTGGACATGTCTCTCTTCTTCTTGGAGGCGGGTGTATCATCATTTCCCTTATCTCGATTCCTCTTTAAGAACCCTTTCTTTCCATCTTTTCCTTTCTTCTTCGAAGTATGGGAGGCGAGAACATGAATATCTTCATTCTTTGAACTTTGACCAACACCTCTAGCCACCAACCTTGATTCTTCTTGAATGCAGTCTGCCCTTAGACGATCAAACTTAGGCAATTTTGATCTTGCACTGATTCCCTAAATGTAGGATTCCCAAGACAAAGGAAGACCATTGAGAGCAAGCATAGTCAAGTCTTTGTCGTCAACGATATGGCCAATTGTCGAGAGCTGATCTCTCAAATTTGAAATCCTCATGAAGTAAACAATCACTAATTCTCCTTTCGTCATCTTCACATGGTGTAGTTGTTGCTTCAGTGCAAGTGTCCGGCTGGTATTGGTGATTTCGTGCATTTCTTCCAATGTTTTAAACATGTCTCTTGCCGTCTTCAACTTAGAGACAATAGGAACGATATGATCCTTAACGAAATCAACCAATATTTTCATTGCCTTGGTATCTTTCTTTATCCACTGCAACTTCTCTTCTTCCTCCTCAGGTTCAGGAACACTGGACTCCACAAACTCACCCAAGTCATTTTCACGTAAGGTAAGTATGAACCTAAATCTCCATGATGTGAAGTTGGATGCTCCCTCGAGTCTATCCTCAATCTTCAAACCATTCACTATCTTGACAAAGGTAGAGATAGACAAAGAGATATAAAGAAGAGAATAGAATATCGCTGTATAAACAAATCTGATCACGATCTCCTCAAACCCGCTCTGATACCATGTAAAATTTAATGATCAGATTAAATGCACAAAAAATTAATTCAAATCAGACACAATAACACAACGGATACCCTGGGAAAACCCTCCTCTTGAGGGAGAAAAACCCAACAACAATATATCACTTATATATTGAATCTCAAAAGAAACTCCTTTACAATGAGGGCCGATAATGAGGCCTAATAATATGCACCACAGACTGATGCAATCACAGCAATACAAAGATGTAAATCTGAGTGATAATACTTAGCCTACTATCAATGTATCAATCTGCACTTGAATAACTTCTCACTAACTCGCACTTGATATGAATGTAATGTGTGTAATGATGTTCAAGAATGAGAGAACCATCGAATATAAATACAAGCAAGGAGAGAAAATGCGCCTCTTCAAGTGTGATCAAGTCGGCCTCCACCAAGTAATAAGATATGTCTCTTAATAGAAAATCGCGCCAAGTAATAGGAGTCGCATCCAATGGAGCAAGAGGTCGGCCTCAATAAAAATCGTACCTCTTCATTTAATAAGTATTAATCAATGTTTAATTAACATTTAATAAAAGACGTGGCCAATCAAGAATATTGAACTTAACAATTAAATAGCCAATAGGCTACGATTTAATTGTTTACTTTGTGCGATCTGATCTGGAAGTTATGACCGATGCTGCCATAATCATCAACATAAAGTAACCAAGCAAGAAGTCAAAACAAGACAGGAAGCTGCCGAAAGACAACATCAAAACCAGCCAAAAGTCAACACCACAAAAGCACCCGCAAAAACCCAGCAACAAACCCACTGTTAGGCCATATTCTTCAGGATATTTGCCACCTCCTATTTCAATTTGTTCATATTAAGCGCCGCTTTCTTGATTTCCCGAATGTTAACCTGGACCTTATCAACCTTTCTCTTAAGGTTTTCTCCAGTTCTTTTACATGGCCCACCATAACCTTCCTGACTGTATACTTCATCCACCTCCTCTTCCACAACAGTCTTGTCCTGATAAGCATTCTCAAGACTGTCCACCAACATATTCATAGTGTTTGTTGTGGATTTTAAAATCTTATGGCTATTATTCATCACCAGCTGGATGGATTCTTTTATGTTCTTGAGTTTGTCCTCCATAGCCGAGAGCTTATCATCATGATTGCTCTTAAATTTCTCAAGGTCTTCAACAGTTTTCTTGAGGCAATCCACCATATGCTTCTTTTCTTCCTCAATCCACAAGTTCGTGGTCTTGACTCTGTCTCTAGCAGTGTTGTTGAGGAACTCAGGTATTTCCAGTTTGCTGCTCATAGCCCTCTGTATCAACTTAATTTCCTTAATCTCAAAAAACACCCATCTCATCAGTCTAAAGAAATCCATAGACCCATTACGAGCAATAGCCAAGATATCCGCAGGAAACTCATGTTCTTCTTTGAAATAATGATCATCAGCCTTGGAGTCATCAGGATAACGAGGTCTGTCCTCTCTATCAATGGTAGGGTAGCTAGAATACTCAGACGAAGAATCCGTCTGAGAGTCCTCGGTATTAGTGATATCGATGGTTTTACCTTTCACCTTGGACTTAGCCTCATTAGAGCTGGGGATCAAAATCTTAGTACCACCTTTAGGGGTCAAATAGCCATGTTTAGAGGGGACACTAGCCTTCTTTCTTTTGTTACTCCCCTTCTTCAGAGATTTAGAGGTCTCACCAACCTCATTCTCCAGATCATTATCCCATTACTCCTTCTCAGTGTAGCTTGCGCCCAAATCCTCTTTTTCAAAAACAGAGTGGGGAGAAAGGGACATTTTGGACAAAGTCGGCCATGCTTTGAAATGTTCAGAAATTAAAACCAGCAAACCCTCATGAAGAATAGGGTATCTAACAAGGTTCGTGCTATGATCATTGAGGCTAGCATTCAAAGAAGTGGCCAAAAAGAAGCGGATAGAGACCCTAACTTGATGTCGGAAGTGATTAAGGAGCACAAAATGGTCGCCAAAGACCGTGGTGTATCTCCCATCCAAAGTAATATACTCCATGATCACTTTCAACACCTTCTGCCAAACCTTCTTTATATTCCCAATATTGTAGCTACTTTTGGAATCCCTATGCAGCTTTTCTTCTTCCTTTTCCGTCTT
This sequence comes from Sequoia sempervirens, assembly GCA_007258455.2. Classification (NCBI taxonomy): domain Eukaryota; kingdom Viridiplantae; phylum Streptophyta; class Pinopsida; order Cupressales; family Cupressaceae; genus Sequoia; species Sequoia sempervirens. The sequence goes on along the minus strand of VDFB02271358.1, from coordinate 1,226,798,995 downwards.
CGGGAATTTCTTCACCACCATGTCCTAGAGTTTTCTGTCCCTGTAAAATTTCAAACTCTCTATGGGAAGACCGGTCACCTCAGAGACGAGGTGCTCATCAATGGTCATTTTCTTGCCACATAGTTTAATTTTACCATTCTTCCATTCCTTAGCGAAGAATCTGGTGACATTCGGGTCCCAACCATGAAGTTTTTTAATATAGGAAGTGAGCCCTCCTTTTTCCAACAAAAGCCACACTTTAGCATTGTTCCTCAGCCCCTCACAGTTAGTAGGTTCAACACGACGACGATCTCCACCCATATTTGCAGAGTAACAAGCTTGATCATAAAGTGCCCAAAATAGACTCTTCGCAAGACCCAGAAAGCGTGCGAGGCACAAAAAATCATAAATCCTTGGGTATGCCAGCCTACAAAGAGGAATAATTAAACATCAATTCCAGAGCTGCGTGACAAGACCCTTCTCATACATAATCATTAATTGATAGGGGCATAAGATATCTTCCCGTGAATTTTGTCAAGCCTTAATAAGGTTGACACGTCCGCCTCTAGAGTGTCACCACGTTGCCACGTAATTTTCTCATTTGCCCGAACACCCTTATTAGCAAAAAAGTCCGCCATCGTGTTGATTTCCCAATAAACGTGGGAAATATAGCAATTTTGAAAGGTGCTTATAATGTTTTTAGAAAGATTAATCCAACTTTCTATTGTCCACGATGCCTTTTGAAGACCTTTAATACATTGAATTATATTATTAGAGTCCCCTTCAAGCCACACATTTTTGCAATTCAATTGACGAGCAAGATATAAAGCTTGGTATGCCCCTATGGCTTCAGCGAGATGGTTGGTCTGGGTGCCCAAGGAGCACCACCGTTAAATAAAAATGCCATTCTCATCCCTTATCACTCCTCCACACCCAGCTAGCCCAGGATTACCCTTAGCCGCCCCATCAAAGTAAATTTTAACCCAACCAGGAGGAGGAAGACTCCATTGAATGCCATCCCTGACACCCTTAGTCGAATTGAGGGGAGAAGAGATATCCAATTTAATCTTCCAAGCCTCAGCAACTTTGAACTCATAATCTTGGCAGCTGACCCTAACTTTAGCCTATGTTTTACCACTTAACTCATTTAAATTCTCTCCCACAGCTTTGCAAATTTTACCAAAAACAATTTCCTCCGAGAGAGCGGAGTCTCTAAATATCTTGTTATTGCGTTCTTTCCAAATACCCCACACAAGGTGTGGAAAGATGTACTCCTAGAGCAACTTGAGCACCTGATTGTTTGACGGTGATTTCGACTGGGAGTAGAAGTCCCAAATAAAACCAGGAAAGACCCAGCTAAGGTTCCACAACTCCAAGACCCTGCACCAGATGTTATAAGCAAAAGGACAGAGAAGAAACAGGTGTGACACCGTCTCAGCCTCTGCACAACAAAGATAGCATCTTTAAGGAAGAGAAATACCAGGTTTACAAAGGTTGTCATTGGTTAAAATTTTATTCTGAAGAAGGATCCAAGCAAAAATGTTGACTTTAGGAGTAAGGTTATACACCCAGGCCTTTGCCCACAAAGGAGAAGAAGAATTAAGAAAAGAAGAAGCCACCGCTGAAGAAACAGAGTAGGCCCCTTTAGAAGACAAATTCCAGACCATAGTATCCTCTTGGCCCCATGAATTCAAAACCACAGAATTAAGGAGGGATTGCAGAGGAGCAAGGTCTGGGCTAATAGAGGAAATACGAACCCATTGGTCATTTCTCCAATAGTCCCCCACCAAAGTACCAAACTTGGATTTACACTCCTCCATATGAAGCTTGAAGACATTATGATCAGACAGCAGCTCATTCCCAATCCAGTTGTCTTCCCAAAACAGAATCTTTCTACCATTTCCAATTTTCCAGAAAGTGATGTATTTTAAAGTTAATTATTGCTGCAAATATGTATATATTTCTAATTTTCATATGTTTTTGTATTAACAAACCCAAAACGAACCTGAACCCAAAATTTTTTTTACCCGAACCTGCGAATCGAACTGTCGAACCAGAACTAGATTCAGAACCGGTAACTTAGTTATTTTTTTACTCCCGCTATTCGGGGCTATGACATATGCTTGTTTGAAATTTGATATTTTGAAGACTTTGTCAATTGACAATAGAAACACATATGTTGTTTTGAAAGTTTCCATCAATTGACAATTAGTTGGGACGCTATCCAGCAACCAAAACCTCTAATTGTTATTGTTGTCACCTAGAAATGCACCCTATACAAAGTTGTAAAACTGAGCTTTCTATTGAAACATTGGATCACTCCAAGGCTGTGGGTCACTTGAGATTGGAGTGAACCTCCGGAGAAGGCCGACTTCCTTTGGGTATCACCTAAACTAACGATCTTGTAAAGGTAAAGGGAGAAGGATGCGTACAAAAAATGAAACTAAACTGAACTATTCCTATGGTGATACATCGAGTTTGATGAGAAATCATGAAATGAAAACAAGATACAAACACACTGAGAAAACTTAACTACAATTGATTTACTTACTCACATAACCCTTTTAGTCTTATGCATCATTCTTGACAGGTTTGATCTACATACATATCTTAAGAAGGAAGAAACAAACTTCACAGCTTTATGGTATGAATACAGATTAAAAGAAACACTGTTAAAGAAAACTTGCACAAGCTAACATACAAAAATGAGAGTAGTATAAGAATTAACACTTGCTTTCCTGGTGAACTCTGTTTTTTACATTCCAGACTTCAATTGGGTTACAAAGTATACATCAGTTGAGGAAGGATAGCTAAAAATCACTAACTCTTCTGGATGCATTATTCAAACTATTTACAAAAAAGGCAAAAATGCCTTATATACAAACTGTGTCGGCCCCTTAGGGCTTACAAAAAATCTGTCCTCGGAGTAGATTTTTCCTTAGATCTTTTGACTGAATTAATGCTGAATCCTACGTGTCCATGTTGGCGAAGAGTCATCTCCAGAGAAGCCTCTGCAGATATTTCGTAGCTACCGCATTCACTTCCTAGCATCGTGTCCTGTTTGAACCACTTCGGCTGAGCGCTTTGAATGCTCCTGAGCTTAGAATAGATCCGTGTCGATTCACATTCTGTTGATTTTCTTTTTGCTGGTCAAGCTGCTACGACTTGCCTCTAGCTCCCTCTGATTGGCTGGCCATACGCCACATGAGACTGCCGACGGTCAAAGGCTCGCTCAGTCAGAATTGCATGTCGGTGAGACACTCATCGTGTCTCTCCGATGCGATTATATTGTTCTGCAACTTATCGGCATGACTCATATCGTCGGCAAGAGTCATAACGAGCTACATATGTTTCAATGATGAGTCCACCCTCTCCTCAGTCGGGGAGACATTGCCACATCGGTGAGACCCCAGGGCGAAAACACAACGTTATACTGAAGTCAATCCACTTCGGCAAGACCTCAAGAAGTCGCTAGGACCTCATGCCGAAAGCCTCAACTCCCAGCGAGCTTGGTTCATTTGTTGTCAGCAGGACCCCCTTAGTTCGCTGAGACGTCACGTAGAATTCCCTTCCCTTTGGCGAACTTCTTTTGTTTCGGGAGGCTCCACTAGTCGGTGAGACCTTTGCCGATGACGCTTCCTATGTCGCCAAGACCTTCCCGTGTCGCTGAGACTCAATAGCGAGCTAAAAATGTTACATTGAAGGCTCCTTTTACTTCGCTGAGATACTCCTCGGCGAGACCTCCTTGGTTCGCCCAGACCTCACATCGAGGTCTTCTCTTTCGCCGAGTTCATTTCGATATCTCCTCGAGCTCCTCTTCATTCGGCAAGACACCTGAGTGTCGGTGAGACGTTTTATTGAAAGAAAAAGGCTACGCCGAGACCCTTCATCTTCTGTCGGCGAAACTTCTTTGATGTCACCCCGAACGTATTCCATTCCACCGAGCTCTTTATTTCCTTTGGCAAGACCGTGGCAAGTTGGGAAGACTTCATAGCGAGGTCCAACAGTCATACCGATCTCTCCTCTGTCGCTGAGACCACATGATGTCGGTAAGACATCACTCCGACAGTCAGGCGCTACATCGATGAAATTCATGTCGGGGAGACCTTTGCCGATGTCTCCAGAAGTCATACCGCTGAGCTCCCTTCCTTCTGTCGGCCAGACATCCTTATATCGGCAAGACCTTATGCCGATGTCAAGCTCTTTCGGCGAGGTCTTTACCTTCTGGTTGATGAGACATCACGCGGTCGCTGAGACTTCACAGCGAACTCCTTCTGTCTGCCCGAGCTGTTCACTTTACTGTCGGCGAGACATCACCGAGTCGGGGAGATCTCTTATCAAATTCACAAGATTATGTCGAAGCCACATACTTCGGCGAGACTTTGGACAGTCGCCAGGACCCCATGGCGAAAGCCCCAACTCCTAGCGAGACTGGATGTTTCCTTGGTGGGACCCCCACTTGTTTGCTTCAGTCATCAAGACCACCTGGTCGGGGAGACATCCATTGGTTGGCAAGAGGTTGTGCCGAAGGCACCTTGATTTGGCGAGGCTTCATTTCGTTCACTTCGGCAAGAGACAAAGGTTTTGCCAAGACATTGTGGCGAAACCACTTCCTTTGGCCGAGATCCCTTTGCTTGCTGAGACATGGCCATGTCGGCAAGACCGTAGGGCGACAGCTGGAAACCACACCGAAGTCAAATGTTGGGGAGACCTTCTGCGTTTGGCGAGACCTTGTGGCAAAGGGAGAAACCTTTGCTGAGAGCTTATCCTTCTTGTCGGGGAGACGTCTGCTGAGCTCATTGCTGTCGCCAAAACACCCCCGGGTCGCCGAGACCTCTTGGCGAGCTCAAATTGCCACGCCGAAGACTTCAACATAAGGCACTGTCGGCGAGACATGTTAGTTTCACTGGGACTTCTCACCGAGCGCTAGGACTTACCCCGAAGGAATGCAGTCGGTGTGACATACTCATATCAGTAAGACTTCTTACCGACAGTATTTCTTTTGGCGAGAGTTTCTCCGATGACTTTTAAACCAGCTGTTGTTGGCGAGACTTTAACTCTTCGCTGGGACTTCTCACCGAGCCGCTTTGTTATCCTGAAGCCCGTGGTCGCCATGAGTCTCGCCGACTGACGATTGAATGGCCTATCGGCCAGAGAAATCCACGCGATAAGAGGTCATACTGAACCCTTCTTGTCACAGCGATAGGCTCTGTAGCTTCGTTCGGCAAGACAGAAACTAGGTCATAGCGACCTGTTCAAAATGGAAGGTATCAAAGTTGCTAGTCGACCAGACAGTGAAGATGTCATACCGACTTGGGTCTAATGGAGGCTCGATCCTGTGATTATTGAGGCATATTTTCAACAAAGCAGGCTTCCCAACTGAGCTCCTTGTGAAATGTCATCAGATGCATGAACTAACTCTCAATGGAAATGTCCCATTTGGCCCTTATGAACACCTGCAACATAGATGCCTTGCCTGATTGAGCCTGAGGGTGAAAATTAGGTAACAGTTATTGAAAGACAGTCTATTGAATTTTAAGGATACATTAAATTTTCAAGTATAAATACTATATAGTTTCTAGTGGTTAGTCCGTCTACATCACCATTAAATTGTGATTTTCATATTTTTTAAAAATAAAATTTATTTGTAATTATAATTATTAAAGGAGAACAAACAATATATGTCTAGAGTTTGTTAATTTTTAATTGGTAATTGAAGAGTTAGGGGTACTGAATTGGTGTAGGCCAAGGAAAATATAAAAAGTAACAATTTAAAAAAAATATATATCATTAATATATTTGTAATGGTGAAATTTGTATATTTATTTAATTTTTTTTGAGTTTTGTGTTTATTTGAAGGGAATGTTTTGACACATGTATATTTCGATATAGTTTGATAAGTGACCTAATTTTTTGCCCTCTTGCCCTCTTGTTCACTCTTTTGTTCTATGCACAAATCAGATTGCACTCTCTAACATATTAGCATACTTGTAGTTTTATGTTGGCATAACCATTACACCTTCTTTGGGTGCAAGTGCTAGTTAAATAAGTTGTAGGATCCAACCCCCAAGAGCCTAGCCTCATAAATTTCATTTGTGCTCTTGCATTGGAAGTGGGTGACAGGAAATAAACTTTTGTATGCTGACATTCTTATTGTGCGATCAATCTGTAACATACATCTTGTTCTCTTCTACTTTTTATTCATTTCTTCTAGACAAGAACAGATTATAATGTTACTGAATCTTTTCATTTCTGTAGCATATGTGAAATGACAATAGCAGGATATGATGCCGAATGGAAGGCAGAACAAGTGATTGCAGGAAATCATGGAGCATTGCAAGCTCTAAGAGAGCTTTTGTTATGGCCTATTCTATTTTCAAAGGAAGCAAATATTCTGGGACTAAGGGTAAATACTTATTTTACTATTTTTTATATATATCATTAGTATTAAGTACCATTTTCTCTTCATGCATATGTTTCATGTGAAGATATGAATATACACGAGCAATTTTCATAATTGATGGCAAATGTTCTTCCCACACAGTGGCCAAAGGGTTTGCTTTTGTATGGACCTCCAGGAACTGGCAAGGTATGAACCCTTCCTAAATTTATTCATACCTGTATTTTTTAATTAAATTATTCTTAATTTGATATGGCAGCGTGAATTTGTTTCAGACAAGCTTGGTCCATGCAATTGTACGAGAATGTCACGCACATCTAACTTTGATAAGGTAAATTCAATGCATATGATAATTGACTTTTTCTTTTCCTTTCTACATCTTTGATAAGGCTCTACAAAATTATTTTTGGCAGTGGTTGTTTTTGAAGGGTTGGACCATTCGTCATGTCTCCAACAATTCCTTGAAATCAATTCTCTATAGTTTCATAAACATACTATGACACTACAGGCCAATAATAGAGTGCAGAAGTGTTGGAAATCAAAACATTTTTTTGAAAATTCAAAATAAGAAATACCAGTTCCAGAAAATGTGTTTAATGAACTTTTAGCAAAGATAATAATATAAGACTTAAGGTCTCAGAACATTTGAAGGAAGTAGGAGCAGGATGTGGTTAACACTGTTGGGTGAATGCATATTGACGAGTAAATAATTATGCACAGTTAGTTAGAAAATTCCTTGTTGCACACAAATGGGAAGCAATGGCCCCACAAAATCAAAAGAAAATCTGAAGGTGTAACTTAAAAGCAAATCAAGAAATAGTAAAGTTCTTCAAAAGCACTGATATAAGATAATCCTTTTTTGAGCATTAGAAGCCAAATTACTGAATGAGAAGTTGTAATGACTGCCCCTGTTTTTTTTTCTTTTTTCTGTTCGCTGATAAGAGTTGTTTTGCTGATGTTTGTTTGTTTTTTCAAATGCCATTCATTGTTTTGCTGCTTGCATTCATGATAAAGATAACACAAAGCATGGAAAGGAGCTAGAATAACTAACTTGCAAATAGATACAACTTTCAGAAATATATTTCATTGGACATCATATCAGAATTTTCAGATTTAGCATTCAGAATCAGACTTATACAAATGTATATCAGACTCAGAAATATTAGTTTTCGGACCTGAAAATTAGTCTTCAAACAGCTGATAATCACCTCCAGATTTGCAATACTCAAGTCCAACAAGTAAGCCCTTCAAACCCCTGGAAACTTGCCACCAACTGCTGCTCTTCAAACCCCTTTAAAGTGCAGATCCTGACCTTTACAACAGCAGGTCAAAATCAACCAGAAATACCAAACTGGGCGGCCCCTCCTAGGCAGGGTGATTTGTCCTAGTAAATCAGCTCTTTGCTGATAAATGCAAGTAAATATATATCATGGGGCACCAAGATGAGGAGCTTCAAATGAAACAATACCCAGAAAGTTATCTCAAGCCAAATCAGAGTTATGAACCAATAACCAGATTCTGCCTTGGGTCTGAGAATGTCCAGAAAACTCAAGAAAGGCTTCAAACCCACTGAAAAGCACTCTGAAAATCGAAACCCTACCAAACCAAAATGAAGACAAGCTTCCACACACCAAACCCAAAACCATCACCTCAGAAATATTCAAATATCTTCATCTTTCCCTGCCAAAAACACTGAAAATTAGAATATTTGTGAAGCATCAAGTGACCTCTGAGTGGAATCACACCCAAACTGACTAGGGTGGATCTCTCACCACCGAAACCAGCTCTTAAATGAAGAGGGTTTTTCGTCCTCAACACCAAACTGTAGACCTTTGGAGAAAATCCAGCAGCATCCTGTTATGCAACCAACTTAGACATGAAGAAATGAGACTTCAAATGAGATAATATAGAGTCAATGAGAGATTAGAGTGACAAAGTTTGAATTACATCTTCCCTCCAAAAAGCCACTTCCTATTTTCCTTTGCTTTTTAATTAAAAATTCATTTTTAACTTCACTTATGCCTCCCTTGGGCGCCCCACTTATTCAGCCTTTAGAAACGATTTTGTTGCTTTAAAAACAACTTAAGTCATTGAACTAGGCGTCAAGGTACAATTTGATGACCCTTCGACCCCATAACGTAACTTTATAAAAACATCTTAAGTGAGGAATGCAAATATTAAATAAATCAGACCTTAGCAAAACTCAATGCCCAAACCACCGGAAAGACACTGTTGAATGTAGCTTGGTCAGGACCAATTACCAGAAATAGACTTACCATTTTTAGTAACTACTAAAAATTGTAAATACATTGAAAACCCAAATTGGCATAAAAACTGATCAGCAACACGACTTACTATAAACAGTAAGTGCTGGAATAGGCCCTTGCTAAAAATATCTGTTACCGGGTCCTTCATTTTAGCCCCCCGAACCGGCCAAAATACGTGTGGGTTTTGGTTCGGGTTCGGTTCTTCTTTGGGTTCGTGTGGCTTCTCCATTTTCCACCCAGGTTCTCTGTGGGACCCATAGAGAACCTGGGTGGAAAATGGAGAACCCTGGCCAAACTCGGGGAGAACCCAGAAGGACCCAAGAGGACCCACGTCGTCCAGCCTAGAAAAAGGAAAAAATCAACTTAAAAACAAAAAATAAAACCCTAAAAAGTGCCCAGATTGCGTTATTATCGGCAAGTAAAATTAAATACTAATAGTAATTACTAAATGTTGTGTGCATAATCAACAGGTTGCAAGTTCCTCTTCAGCTGAGTAGAATTGGAGTACATACTCCTTCATCCACTCGGTCAAGCGCAATCGTTTGGGTGCAAAAAAAATAGAGGATTTGGTCTATGTACACTCCAACTTTCGTCTCTTATCACATAAGAAACCTAAATACAATGAGGGTGTGCCAAAGAATTGGGATCTCACCCCTGAGTGTGCTGATTTAGATGCTACAATTGCACAACTTACCTTGGCTTCTATAGATGACAATGAGGCAACTAATCCACCTAGTGGGAGTGGTAATCCAATTGATTGTGGTTCAAATGAAATTGAACCAATTGAGGATGACGAATTTGAAGAATAGTAATACTGAATTAAATATTGTCTTGATTGTAATTTGAATTTTCAATGTGTAATGACATTTTAAGACTTGAGTATTTACTATTTAGTAATTTACTATTTACATTTTTCAAATTATGAATATGATTACAGATTATATGAGGTATTACCGTATGGCGTATTTTTTTTTTCAATATTCTATGGCATTATGGCATTATGATCATATGATTATAATTTTGAGCATGCTTATGAGTCTATGGCATTATCATTATGTTTATATATATATATATAGTACGGCCGTACCTGTACTTGTACCCTAGGAAAAAAAAATTTGCCGAACCGGTGAACCCAAACCCAAACCCGAACTCGTACCCGAACCGGCAACTTAGCTAAAAATAGAAAGTTTCGCTTGAAACACCAAAAACCTCCACAAAAATGAGAACTGGGACTGAGTTCCCTTACCAAACTCCACTTAGCCTACAGGAACTCTAGAATAGGATAATGGACATCTCCACTGCTCAGAGGCTAGGAGGGGACATTACAAAAGTGGCAATAATGTTGATCATTGGCATCCATGAGAAAATTTAATAAACAAAATGATTAGGAGAGTGAGCATTAGGCGGGTGATGAACTTTGGAGGCCTTGAAACAGTGCCAGCATTATAGAAAAACCAAGTAGCAATGCCTCTAGGACTGCTGATATATTTCTACACCCTCCTATGCTGCTAAGCATGATAAAGGCGAGACAATCTTTCAAAGAGGGCCAACATCTATTACAGTAAAGCTCTCAGGACCTAAGCCATACAAACAGGTGTCACAAACTACTGCCAAATTAACTAGGCATTATTGATTATACACATTGTTTTATTTTTCTAATCATAATGACTAGGCATAATGCTTACAATAATATTAACTGTAGCCTACCATCTACCACTCTAACAAGAATTGAGTGTCCAGCCCAAGTGTCTCTGAGCCATTAGTCTTCAGCTTTGCATGATGAACTGTTTCTGAAGGAACTGGATATGGTAGCAGTGCTTTATGCATATTGATTCTATCATTAAATCACTTTGATTCACCAAGTCTATTAGAAGATTGTTAGTCAAAGCATGTCTGTGGGAGGTGTTCACCGGGGCTGCCCTTGCCAAAAGCTATGGACTGCATCCACTCATTAACATAATCATTTATGTTCATTACATTATTGATTATACACATTGTTTTATTTTCCTAATCATAATGACTAGGCATAATTCTTACAATAAGATTAACTGTAGCCTAACATCTACCACTCTAACAAGAATTGAGTGTCCAGCGCAAGTGTGTCCGAACCATTAGTCTTTAGCTTTGCATGATGAACTGTTGCCGAAAGAACTAGATATGGTAGCAGTGCTTTATGCATACTGATTCTATCATTAAGTCACTTTGATTCACCAAGTCAAGCCTTCATTTAGGAATACAATTTGATGCACTCATTAACCATCTGCAGCTCCCTTCTTGACCATTGACAATGGATTGCTCACCATGATAGTTTGCTTTAATATGGCTGTCAGCATCATTGAGGCCATTCTGGTTTTCTGCAACATGGAAGTCATCCTGAACTCTAGAAAAAGGAGGTCATACTGGTGGTCTACTGCACAAGAGCAATCTGCAATTCTTTGTATTTGTTGTCAAGGCCATATAACAGCTTATGGGAGTTTCAGCATAATTGATTGGATGATTTATGAAGATGTGTGAAATCAGGTGTCTACTTACCTACCTCTTTGAAGAGTCCTTTGATATCTATACTACAGCCCAATTCATTTTTATTAGTATGGCAGGGTTGACAGACAAACACTGTTCTAGCATCCAAGAGACTCACCTAGAGTGATAAACAAACCTCATTATGATCCCTGCACATGTACTTGTTCATTGAGTGATGCAAAGCCTCAAGCATGCATTGCAAGTGTATTGTTTTGTCTGTTTATGTGTATCTGAATGATTATGTTTTGGGTTTAGTGTGTGCGTAAAGGTTAAGTATACAATTTCATTGTGCATTCTCATTGTTATGAAACTATGGGGATACTTGGACATCAACCAACCAAAGTCCATGTTGTTAGTAGAATAAACAGTGTTCATTTGTGGAGAGAATGTTAAAGCTTGTTGGTTTAGAAAAGAATGGGGTGCATATGATTTTTCTTAAAATATATTGTGGATGCAAATTGTTCTTTAAGCCAGGAAAAATGAGTTTTATTACATTAGACTTTAGAGTAAACCATGATGTTTAAATTCAGTAGCTTAACAGACTATTTGCATACTAATATTTTTGACTTTAAATTTTCTGAAACTTATAAACATATGCTAGACAGTATGACCTATTCAAATTTAATATTTGTCATACTGTCATTTGATTCCCATCCATTTTATATTCACTTAAATGCATTTCTTTTATTATTAGAAGAGTTTTACTAATGGTATTGCATTTACAGTGCAGGTCTCATTCACAGGGCATATGCTGGAGAAAGTGAAAAGATTTTGCGGGATGCATTTTCTGAAGCATCATCTCAAGTGGCGGCAGGTAGACCGGCCATTATATTTATTGACGAGATTGATGCCCTTTGTCCTCATCGCAACTCAAGGTATGGATAGTGACCTTAGATTTCAGACTTATATGAAGTAGATAGGCTGGTTCAATGTGCTCTTTTAAGAACTACTTTGAATTTCCACAGAAATATGAGTTTGATTTCGAACTAAAGTTGGTGGCTTCTTTGTGCAACTTATAACTGGATATTACAGACGGGAACAAGAGTCTCGCATAGTTGCCCAACTTCTTACTCTCATGGATGGTGCCAAATCCTCATCAGGGTCTTTAGAGAGAGTGGTTGTGGTTGCATCAACAAATAGGTTCGTTGTTGTTTGTATTTTTTCCTTATTTTGAAAGTCTTAGTAATTTGTTTATTATTATTTATGACATATGTAAATAAACAGATAGCTAGTGCTGTAAGCAAGCTCAAAATTGCATGTGACTAACAAAATAGGTGATAAGACTATACTTACATGCATTCCGTGGCACTTCATGGTATTTTTTACTGAAAAAGTTCCTGAAATACATGACAATAATAACAGAAGAAAGGTTTTAATGGGGACGGTTGCTTAAGAAACTACTGAAGTTATATACAAAGGACATCATTGCATGAGCCAATGGTGTCTGTTACTTGCCATGTATTGTCTGAATATCCATACATTATGCTTTTGTTAATAGAAAATTGAGATGCTATATAGTATGAGTATCGAGTCAATTTCTTTTTGGAATTTCAGTAGAATACTTGAGATGTTCATTTTGAACACTTTACTAAGTCAATTTCTAATATTATATTACTGTACACCAATGTTGCCCTATTCGCTGGATTTGAAGAAAAATATTTAAAAATTGTTGAATCTAAAGCCTGCGGATAAAAATTGGTGTTATTTGATGATTTTCTTTGCTAGTTTCTAATTTCTTGCTCAAATGCACGAACTTAGATAATCCAAGCTTAGTTTTGTTGAAAGGGTTAGTGGTCAAACCATACTTATTTGGTAATAAAAAAAACGTTCTTTTACTGATTTTTCCTTCCACATGATTCTAGAAGAGAAACTCTGCTTTGTGTAGTACATTCCTTGCATTTACACCCTTAGCTTGAAGTTTTTGTTTAGACTGTTTGCTTGAGTCTTGAGAAATTACTGTCTTCAGCTTCTTTTCTTTCTATTCAGCATTTGCAGAGCTGTAGGAGCTCAATGCAGGGTGTCGAGGCCATTCAAACAGGCTTATGCAGCTATCAGGAGATTCTGCTTGGTATTACAGATCAAAATGAAGAGCAGGCAAATGCAAAAAGAAGGTAAAAATGTATAGGATCACTGGGCTGTTAGAATAAAGTCTCTTTCCATCTACTAAGAGCTCTCCAAGCTGACCATTTCTGAAGAGTGTTTCTGTACGAATAAGGTTTAAACATTTTAAAACAATAGACATGGTGTGTAGTTTTTTTGATCAGTAAGTTGAGGGTTCTATGGGGGCTTTCATCCATAACTCATAAGTATTAACTGAAACTATACATATTACAAACACTGGATAAACTCATATCCTCCAAGTCAAACTAGAAGAGGACAAACTAGTCTAGCCAACAAAATTCTAGCACCACAAAAATGCATCCTCTAGCTACCCAACCTAACAACTGAAATATTGCCAAAAATTATCAACCAAAACTATATACCTATGCCACCACCCTGGCAACAATATCCAGGATCAGCAGCAGCAAATACAAAAAGCCTTACCCAGGTCTTCATTTCAACCATAGTTTGAAGACTCTCCGAGTACTCTGCAAAACTCTCCAAACTCCCGAGTTTTTGAGCTGGCCGCCGAGTCGACCAGACTCCCATGCCAAGTCTGGCCGAGTCTTGGAGAGTACTCGGCCAAGTCTTGCTCCAAGACTCCCAAGACTTAGGTTCAAACTCTTGAGTCTTGGGCTCGGACTCTTCTGGTGCCTGAAATAATAGACGTTGTACTGAAGTTTCAAATTTTGAGAGTTTGAGGATCATATGACATATGTAATGTTTGAATTATGACAAATTGATGGTCAAATTAGAATTTTATGTTCTCTAAATGCATTTATTTCTTTTTTCTTTTGTGTAATTATGAGTGTTTTTTTTTTTTGCCTAGTCTGGTCGAGTCCCGAGTCCGAGTCAAAATTTTGGGCTGCTGAGTTGAGTCTGAGCCTGAGTCCTAAAACTATGCTTCAAACAATGAAAACTATGCTTCAAACAATGAAAGCTTGCTCTCAATCCCTGGATGCTGCTGCTCAATAAACGTCTTTCCTCTACAACAGCCACCGATTTTGCCTTCCAGCAATTAGCAAAATGGTATTTCAGCCCCAATTCTAGGAAAGTGATTTGGAGTCTATGGGTTAGAATCCCAATGGTCAACTTTCTAGATGAGAATCTAGATAAGTTATAAGGTTTGTGGAAGCTAATTAATTGAATAAGAGAGAGATAGTGATATATATTGAAATAGAGAATGTATTTATTTAGCTATTTGTTCAGTCCATGCCATATTCTTGAGAAAGGTGTTTGTCTAAACTATGTTATAGACTTGTGTATTTATAGTTGACAAAGATTCATGCCATGGAGTTCAAAATTCATTGGGAAGTTGAACAGTCTCCTTGAGGAGTGGAATGGTTTCCTCAATTGGTTTTTCATTACTTCATGATTGTCGAGTCTAACCAATTGCTAACATTTGCTCAGTGAGCTGGCTTGTGACTTGGTGTGCTATGAGCCTCAAGGCACCAACTTTGTTGCCACATTGACTAATTTTTTTGAAGGCAATAGAATCACAATTTAGATGATGCATTGAAAAAATTATATGAGCTAGACATTGCAATCTTGCTAGAACATGTGCTGAACCTTGTTGGATCTCTAGTAGAAACTACAGTTCGATTTGTTGAAGACTGTTCCCCTTAGAAATGTTTGCTTTTGAGGCCAAGTGTGATGCACTATTGCAAGAGCATGCACAATGTTTGCTAGAGAGAGGATATGGATCTTTGTGTTCCCTAGAGCATTTCAGAGGCGCTTTGGTGTATTGCAAACCTAAGAGGTAGCTCCATAATTGCTGCAAGTTGCGAAGATGGCTTGTGTTACTGCAAGTACTTGGTTTGGTGAATACTTTTGCATTAGTTTCTCCTCTTTGTGTATAAATAATGTCAATCGCATTGAGACTAAGAAGTAGGTAGCCTTGACTTCTAGCTGCTACTCGATTAACCATTTGGCTTGCTATGGGAGCTAACATTTCCTAAGAACAGTGTATATAGACATAGAATAGTTCTTGGTGAACGTGGTTTCTAGGATTTGATTTGTCTTTGTGGCTACAAGCCATTTGTTTGTTAGAGGTGAGATGTAGAATATTGAGTATTCATAGCTATATGGCCAAATCTTTTTGGGTGTTGATGTAGTAGGTGCTGAGCATGAATTCACTTATGGAATTTGGTATCTCTTGTTGCCTATTGTCACAACTATGTTGTGTGTAATGTCCCTTTTTGAGGCGAACAAGAAAAATAAAGAGAAAAAATAATATTTTATTATTTTTGGTTTTGGCGCTCAAGGAGGAGGTTAAATAATATTTATTATGATTTTTGGTGAGGCCAAAATATTTTTGTAATTTTTCTATGAGGCTGGGCAACCCTTTTTGGAGGTTAAAGATTAAAAAATGAAAAAATGAAAAAAAAATTAAATTCGAATTTTTGGGGCCCAAATTAAGTCGGCTAGATTGGAGGGAAAAGGGCAAGTTTGATATAAATACAAGGTCATTTGAAGGCATTTGAATCATCAACGGATTTATCTCTGCTTTTATGATCTACACTTTGGCGAATATTCTAAGGATGGAAACCCTTATGAATATAGGAGAAGTTGGACGAAATCCTAGCTTCTTCAATGGAGGACTTCATGATGGAAGTTCACATGGGCTTCAATGGTGATTCTTGCTAGGATCACATTCAGTTTTCTGCATCACCATTTAAATATCTTGTTGAAGGGGCAAATTGTGCAAGTTGGGTGATATTCTTCATACTTTTCAAGGGTGGCAAACCCTATTATCAGACCAGTAGGCCAGCACACCCTTTTGGTAGGGTTTTAATGTCATTTTCATCATAGATTTGCATTGTAATTTGCATTGGAGTTGGCTGGAGCAATTTCACCCAGCTAGGGTTAGTTTATGAAATATTCTGAACCAATTTTTTTCAATTTTTTCAATAACAGATACAATGCAACACACATCCGTTAGGGTTAGCACTTAAACCAAAACGATGCGGAATTCAACTCTAACCAAGAATGTGCCGGATGACGACGAGCATATGGCCAGAGGATCTCAAAGCAAAGTTGAATAAAGAACTCTAACCAAGAATGTGCCGGATGACGACGAGCATATGGTTAGAGGATCCCTAACTTCTATTATGCTGAAAGTAAACTCAACACCCAGAATGTGCTTTCAAACCCGGAGTGGGAATGGAGCTACCATAGGGCGGAGATGTAAGATATTACAATGCAAATCAAAGTAAATAGGTGGCAAGCCAGCCTCTTCCACTTATCCAGCGGGTATTACAATGAAATAACAGAGAAGAAGTAAGATTGCTAACAGTACTACTGTTCAGCTTACAATAATTAGAGATTCGCCTGCCAAATACATAGAATAAGAAAGTCTAACCATGCTGCAATATAGTATAATGCCTCCTCAATGATCACAAAGACTTTCAACCCAAACCCAACTCAAAAGATAGACTTTATGCAAGCTGATATGACAGAACAACAACTTAATATGCATAACCAGCAACCCTAGAATCCACTAAAATGCTCACAACTCACTCAATACTTGCTAGAATGACATGAGACTTGATGCAAACGAAAGCTAGGATGATGACAATGAAGACTAGACAAAGAAACAGCTGACAAATTGAAGTATTTTTTTTTCTAAACACTTGCCAGGCAAAACAGAATGGTACAGCCTCAAGAAATGTTCTACCAACAAGATAAAATCCAAGACACCTCTAAAAAATCTGCAACTTGGCATAGAGGGGCGCCCAAGGCTAGCAAATGCATGGGTAAACTACCCAGAACCAAAATAAATTCGCCCAAAGACTTATGAGTATAAACTTCAATCTGCAATACAAAATCAGCAACTCCAGATTTTGATTAAAATGCAAGAAACTGAACTACAAATGCAAAACAACTTCTACAATGCAAAATCTCACTACAAATCTCACTCAACTACAATCTAACTCTCCACTAGTTGCTGTCTTTCAAGCAAGAAGTCAAGCCAAGGCTAGGAGGCATTCATTCCTCGAAGCAATCCAAATACCATTCCGGCAGCATAACTTTACTCAAGACATAAGATACTGAAATGAAGAGAAGAGGTCTCCATTTATAAGCTCAACAAGGAATCTCCAGAAACTTCTAGAAAGTGCGCCCTAATTCCAATTTGAATTTGACTTCAATTTCCCTCCAAGCATAGGCGTCCCACTTTCAAAGCTAATTTTGACTTTTATTTAAAATTTATCTCCTCAACAAAGTTGGCGTACCTTTCTCCTTGTGCATTTTTGACTTTAGAAATATCAAAATAATTCCCCATGAGATGACCACCCTCAAAGTCCCCCTTTTTAAAACAACTTAAAGTTGTAACACTAGACCAAGGGGTCATAAGATGAAAATGAAACATTATTAATTTAAAATAACTTCTCTCCAAAATGAGCACCTTAAAGCCAAAATCAATATTACCAATTGAACTGCTAGAAGAGGAAAGCTTGTTGAGTTGATGCTGACTGGACCACTGCTAAAAATAGAATTTACTAAAAATAGTAAATTCGGAAAGTTGCTCGGATCAAAGTGCATGCGACACCATTGAGAAGCTTTCTGAAAACCCATAAAGAATCTGCAATCCAAAATCCCCGACTCCAAACTGTAGCCGTCATAACTTACTAAAAATAGTAAGTCCGGAAAAGTTGCTCGACGCAGTTGCATGCCATACCTCTGTGAAGTTCTCTGAAAACCTTGAAGGAATCCAGAAACCAAACAGCCGAACTCCAACACGCAAACCCCTGAATCTTCAAAAGGGACTATCAAGTAGCCGGAAACGCTAATTCTGTCTCTGACTAGCCGACAACAAACCGGGAATAGGCTATCAATCACTGGAAAGTGTAGAGCTAAAAATGGGGACATTACAGTCTAGGAGGACATTTTATTGCATAAGTTGGGGTTGCTTCATATTAGCAGACTTCTATGTGTTGCTGGGCATGTTTGGAGTCCATTGTATTATGTATTTTGCATCATTAGTCAAATCTGGATTTAGCAGCAGTCTGAACATTTGAATTATCAGAATTTGGCATGTTTTTGGTGGATGTTTTGGTGATTCATTGTGCTGGTTACATACTTTTTCATTGTTAAACAAATCTGCTATGATTTTTGATGACATGGGGAAGATTAAATGCTGCTGCTTATGTATATTTAGACTCAAAAATTTATATCAGAAAATTAGGGTTTCAAGCAGAAAATAAAAATCAGAAATTAGGTCATCATTTTATGTTACAAAAATCAGAAAAATTGCATATATATTGGTTGGAATATTTCAATGGTATCAAAGCCTTGAACTTGCCAGCTTGTTGGGTATGTGATTTAGAAAGTTTGGGGTCATGGCAACACATGTTACTGATGATATAATGGTTGCCTATGATGAGTACAATATACTTCCACAAGAGGTTAGAAATAATCTCTCCTTTGGTTGCTATATGGAGTATTGGATGGACAAAAGCAATCAAAAGAGGAAACCAAAGAAGCATGATCAACCGTGGGAAGACCTTTCGCAGGTGCTTCAAAATTTTCAACAACAGACAATTGCTGCACTTAGAAAATTGAGGAATGAGCTAGAAAAATCAGAAGTTATCAATGAAGAAAGTTTAGAGAAGGAAGAAGAAGTACTTGTGTATGACTTGCAGCCTACAATTACTTATGAGGACAAAAATCAGTCAGTATGCAGCCCTAAAGAAGACATGTTCAAAGGTTCGCTTCAGCCCTATGAGGACAAGGATAAAGGAGATTCATCTATTGAAATTATAAATGAAGAGCACATGAAGATTGAAGAAGATACCGCCATGAAGATTATCAAACCAACCATGTTAGATCAATTACATGAAGGTATGTGTTCTTGTGATGTTTCATGATTCATCAATTAAGCCTAGCATTGCTTCATCACTTTTACTTCATTTTGGCAAGGAATCAAATTGTGGTTTGGGTGTCTTTGAGATGGATGTTGTTCATACATATGATGGCAATTCAAAAATTTCAGTATGTAGTGAACAAAGTGAATTGGATAAGATTGATTTAACATTGCAAGATATGGAGGATCACTTGGTGGCTAAGGAGGTTATAGCTGTGCACACTCTTTCTATATCAGCCAATGAGGAAGATCATGATGTAGAAGACTCTACTCATTATTTTGATGGAGATCCTTTGATAAAGTATGATGACATATCAGCCAATGAGGAATCATGATGTAGAAGACTCTACTCATTATTTTGATGGAGATCCTTTGATAAAGTATGATGACCTAGTTTCCACACATGAATGTAGTAAATAAGAGGCCATGAAGGAAGCTGATTTGGAGGTGCACATTTATAAAGATCAAAGAAAATTTTTACATGGAGGTGATGGGTCTCACAGGTCACATCACTCGGAAGGACAATTGAAGGTAAACAAATAAGATTGTGGCAGCCCTAGCTCATTTTGATCATGTTCATAAGATGATGCCAGGTTTGTGTTGGAAGGCTCTAGGGAATCATGCAGATTTTGAAGAAGGTATATTTCTTGATGACTTGCATGAACTCAAGGAGGCTTTGGTGGTAGTAAAGTCAAACTACCTACACTTACTTGCTGATAGAGATTATCTCCTCACACTTGGTGAGATATATTTTGATGCCTTGAGAAGAAAAGAAGATGAGGTGGAGAGGCTTGGTGAGGAGTTGAGCATGGCACACTCTTCATCATACACAACAAAATTTCAGAGTTCTATGTTAGCCTCATCTGATGAAAAGCAATGCAACATGAAGATGGCAAAAAGTGGAGACATGGAGGAAGGACTTGAAGGGTCCTATGATGAAGTCATGAAGGTAGAAGAGACGCATACACATGAAAAATCAGCTTGCAGCCATGGGACAAGATTTGTGACACTAATGAATGAGTACCTATTCATGGAAGGAGAGATGATTGAGAGTGAGGAAGACATCACACTAAAGCATGATGTAAGGACTAATTGTGATGTGCCACACTCCGGTGATCCACTCTGCTACCACTGTAGTGATATACCGACACTCTGCTGATTTGTTTTCACTGTGTTTGTAGGTCTGATTTTCTGTTTCCCGTGATGTGTTTTTGTTTTCAGTTTGTAGTTTGCTTGCAATGATGTTAAAATGGTAACAACAAGCATAAACATACAATGTGAATTCAAAATAAACTAAACTTCAATGATACCCAAGCAATGACTCAATTTCATAGTTAAGAGGCTTTCTTCATTGCATAAGAAGGAGTACATAAGTGGACAGCTTACATTCATTTCAAAGAGATACTCGAACATGATTCAAAATGATAGTCAAGATGCATTCTTTATGATATAGGAGCTTACATGTAGTAGAAGACTTGCACCAAATTCGAAAGACAATACATCTTATGAGTTAATTTAACTTACAGCCAAACATCACTGTGAATAGTGACTGCTACAGTACCCGCGCCCATTAAAATGCTCATACAAAATTAAATACAAGTTTCTCCTACCAATTTCTCGATGGAATGTCTTCTATTGATAGGGGCGCCCACTTTAGGAGAGAAAACAGCCGCAAAGGGAAGGCATTTTTCTTACTTGGTGATGATGAAACCCTCAAATAAAGGCGGCTGGCTGTAGGTGAATAAATCAGCTTCCAAACTTTCGTAAAATGCAAACCACGTCTTCTAAATGGCGAACGGCAACTCTAGTAGCAAATACCCTTCCAGAAGATGCCTCCAACAACTTATAATCAGCAATTCCAAGCTCCAAAATGCAGCAACAAGAGAATAACCAGCACTTTAGGGTGGTCTTTCACACCTTCAAGATGCCAAATTCCTAACTACAAGCCCAATCCAGGCTTACCCACTGCAGAAATCGGGAAACCCTAGTTTCCTTCTCTCCCAAACTCCACACTTCAAGTTTCATTCAACAAAATAATCTCAAGCATGAATGGGTCGAACTTTCTCAAGGTCTTTTATAATTTCACTTTGAAACATTATTCATTAAAAAATCACTATTCACTTAAGTTATTTCTTTTTTTCACTTTAGGGATGAATAGTAACAGCAAAATAGAAAGTGACCCCTTTAAAATATAGCCACATGGTCCCTAAGCCTGAGAAAGTGACATAAGTGGTAAGGATCAATAATTTAAGCTCCAATTGCACGCCAAACGCGCAAATTCACCACGTCACCAAGCTCCGGATACTATTATTGCATTTTACCGACCAAGTGCCCGATCAAGTGACCCTTTATCCAAAACCAATAGCCTACGAGGATCGACATAATAGGCTAATCCATTGACTCTGATGCTCGCGAAAGAATGGGGACATTACACTGATTTTCTGATGTATGACATCAATCCCTTGTCTTCAAATTATCATGCTATGAGAGCCAAGAGGATCAGCCTTAAGGCCTATGATTTTCATGGAGAAACTCATGTTGGACCAGCACTTGATGATGGACATTTAACAAAGGGTGAAGACTTGCTTGAGTCCCTTGAAGAGTTTGCTTGTGATGAGTCTCATCGTGTTGACGACTCTTTGTAGAGTATGTAGTTGCTCTAGTTCAAAGATTTGTGATGCATGTCATAGAGGCACTTGTCTTTGTTAGGCATACTTGGGAGATGAAGTTGAATCTTGACACAAGGTATGGGGGTGTTGCTATGATGTTTGGTTTTGAGTTATTAATGCTTTTGTTCCAGCTAGATTATGTCTTAGGGATGAAAAGAAAGCACGAGGATCTTGGCTTCCTTGCCCTAGTTCAAGGGGATCCACCCCATACTTTGATAGGAGATGACTGTTCTGCCTTATTGCACATGGAAAGCCTATAGGCTACTTGGAGGACAACAATTGTTTGGTTGTTTTGGGGAGGTTGGGATCATCACTTCACCATTGGGGCATGGCATATGAATGATACTCTATCATCATATAACATTGTCGATGGTACTTGCATTCACTTGAATCTGATTTTCAGTTGGGAGGTTGTTGTTCTGATTTATAACAGCAACATAGGGGGGGCTGATATGTCCTTCTATTCGCCTATAAGGGGCATCTTGCACATTCATGTGGAGACCTTCGAAGTTGGGGAGTTGGTCGGTGTTGATAGCTCCTTGAGGTACATCTACCTCCTCGATTTTGATATATATGGTAGTGTGATGATAAGGGATCCAGGTGGTAGTATGTTTGTCATTGCTTGAGGACAAGCAATTTCAGGAAGGGAGGATTTTAATGTCCCTTTTTGAGGCGAGCAAGAAAAATAAAGAGAAAATAATATTTTATTATTTTTGGTTTTGGTGCTCAAGGAGGAGGTTAAATAATATTTATTATGATTTTTGGTGAGGCCAAAATATTTTTATAATTTTTCTATGAAACTGGGCGACCCTTTTTGGGGGTTAAAAATAATAAAAAAAAAAAAATTAAATTCAAAGTTTTGGGGCTCAAATCAGGTCGGCCAGATTGGAGGGAAAAGGGGAAGTTTGATATAAATACAAGGTCATTTGAAAACATTTGAATCATCAACGAATTTATCTTTGCTTTTATGATCTGCACTTTGGCAAATATTCTAAGGACAAAAACCCTTATGAATATAGGAGAAGTGTGACGGAATCCTAGCTTCTTCAATGGAGGACTTCATGACGGAGGTTCACATGGGCTTCAATGGTGATTCTTGCTAGGATCACATTCAATTTCTGCATCAGCATTTAGGCATATTGTTTAAGGGGTGAATTATGCAAGTTGGGTGATATTCTGCAGACTTTTCAAGGGTGGAAAGCCCTATCAGTAGACCAGCAGGCCTGCTGTAATGTCCCCTTCTCATCAGTGATCAGCTTTGCAGTTCTTCAGTCTATTCCGGAACCCGTAGACTGGGATGAGGTGAAAATTAGGGTTTCTTGGGCTTGGTTTTCTGTGGCATTCATATTATTTACTATTTTTAGTAAATGCTAATTGTGGCAGTTGGAGCAGTGTTATATTTTGGTTTGGTCTTCAGTTGGCAAAAATATTAAATTAATGGCATTTTATTCTTTTTCACTGTTGACCCCCACCTTGGCCTAAGGAGTTAACATAAAGTTGTTTTAAAGTGGGGCCATGAAGGGTACGCCCTCATCAAAAGATTAATTAATCTTTATTCAAATATTTCTTTATCTTAAAAAAGGACGCCACTTTTATATTTTTGAATAAAGTGCATTTTGTGAAGGCCTTTTGGGACGCCACTTGAGAAGTTGATTGGTCTTGAGAATTGGAGGAGTCTCTTGTGTCTTTTGAGCTGCTTCTCAGGCATTTGAAGAGTCTTGTTGAGTTCTTATTTATTGAAGGTCTTGGCTCCAGCATTATTATCCATCAATTACCTTATTGTTATGCTGTCAAAATGACTATGGACATTTTGCTATTGCTTCGAGGATGCTACCTCCTAGCCCCTTCCCAATTTCGTGTTTGAAATACAACACCTAGTTGGAACATTGCTGCTTCTCACATCAGACTAGCAGATTGAGCAACAAAGGTTGAGAATTTTGGAGAGTTTTACAGTTTTGAATTTCCTGGTTTTGCTACAGCTGAAGCTGTTTTCTGTTCATAGCTTGTGGAGTGATTTTATTTCAGTTCTGGGTGTTTGAGCAATCTGATTGTTGACTTGAGGCGCCAACTTCCACCAAAAAGCAGATTTTAAATTGAAGTTGTTGATTTTATAATGCAAAATCGATTTTCTCAAGGGGCCGTACTTTTTCATTGCATTGGGAATTGTGCCAGAAATAAATGAAGGCCATTTGCTGCTGTTTCTTCCTCCTGGTTTGGTCGCCTATCTTCTGAGATGCATTTGCAACAAATTTCAATCAATTTGGAGGTGAAATGAGTGAGTTATGAGTTTTTTACTGTTTTCCAGTTTGCTGTTCTAAATTTCCAGAACTCAGGAATTTGCATCAGATTTATCAGTTTCCAGTTTAATCACTTTTTCAGTCATTGGAAAGCAAAGAACATTGTTAGAATTCATTCTTATATCCATATCTCACTTCTATATCATTGTAATTCATTTATTTGCAGTCATGTTGAAATTGTAAGGTTCTGATTAGTAGTACTAATCTAACCGTTATTATTGCTGCAACTATTTGATTTAATTCTCATTAAAGTCCCCTGGATGGTTTACCGCCAGTGTGGTTAAAATTGTTTGTAAATCTTGTACCCACTTAAGTGGTGAATCCCCACAGTTCTGTGGATGCCCGCCGCAGCGGATGAATTACTTTCATTTGTAATCTTTTCCCCCCACTGTTTGGTGGTAGCGTGGAATTGTTTCTCATGGCTGGTTATCCGCCTGATAGTTCTTAATTTCAATTTCTAGACTCCGTCATATGTTAGCACCTCGCCCTCAGTGGGATCTTGAGTGCACATTCTTGACGTTGAGTAGTTCTTCTATTCAAGTCAGTTTCTTCAGTTCAAGTTCAGATTTTGATTTGAGGCTAACGCTAATCCAATCATCTATTGCTGGTTATTTTGTGTTATTCCTTCAAAAAAATTGGTTAGCATATTTCAGTGGTATCAGAGCAGAAGACCCTGCCATCCTGTGGCAGATTGCAGTAGTTAACTGATGAGTGAAAAAGACACTAGGCCATACACCAGAAGTCAGGCCAGAAATCAGCATCAGTTTCCGCCCGTTCCAGAGGCAGATACCTTCTCAGAAGCTCTAAGAGACCTTGGTAAAACAGTGGAAGGTTCAGATAATTCAGTGGAAGTGGTTGATCACACAACTGTAATAATGTCAGATTCAGTAAGAAGAGATAATGATGAGAGGGATAGAGTGGAGAAGAAGTTTGACGGGATGATAGACATGATGTCCCGTTTATTATCCAAGTTGGATCAGCAAGCAGCTCAGAGTATTATTCAGCCCCAAAATAACTCAGCTGGAGAAAGTAGTGGAGTAAATGGAAATAATAATAGTGGCAGTCCTGAGGTGAATACTAGAGACAGAATTGTAGGTCAGCATACTACAATTCATAGTGGGTCATCTTCTAGACCCCTCTTTCCCGTTTTCACACCAAGGGAAGAGCAACAACCAGTTGAGGCTACTCCAAACTTTGCTGATGATGCTCGTCAAGCTTATATGGAGTATGTTTCTTTACCTCTTGACTTGAGAGGAGCATGGACCTTTGATCAATTCATGAATCAAAGGAGTCGGAGAAATGGTGGTAGGAATGATCAACGTCCTCCTGCAGGCCCTAGAAATGATTTTTACCAAGCATTGGGAAAGATCACTATGGAACATTTTGATGGTAGTAACAAGTGTACAGCCAGGTCATGGGTGCAAAAGTTAGACAACTACCTCTCTCTTAGACCTATGCCGGAAGAAGATGCTATCAAATTTGCTACCTTGCATTTAGATGGCATAGCTCATGAATGGTGGACTCACGGTTTGGTCACTCTTGGCCATAACCTTATTCGCACATATGGAGAGTTTACCAATAAGCTGATTGAGAGATTTGACACCAAAGATCCGGAATTGAAATTTAGAGAATTGGCACAGTTGAAACAGCAAGGATCTTTAGAAAGTTATGTGGCTGATTTTCAGAGGTTGTCAGTAATGGTGCCAAACATTACTGAAAGAAGATTTGTAGTACTTTTTGCTGAAGGTTTAATGGAGCCTTTGAAGGGTTGGGTCAAAGCATTTGATCCTCCAACACTAGATGAAGCTATCAAGAAAGCTAGGAGCATGGAGTTGGCAGCCCCAAGGCCTAAATTTCACTCAAAACCATTCAGCCATAAGAAGGATAAAAAGTTTTCTTCAAATCTGCCCAAGAAGTTTCCACCAAGGCTGTCCGAAGAGCTCAAAGAACAGCTTAGAAAGGATGGAGTTTGCTTCACTTGTCGTGAGCCTTGGGTGAAAGGCCACCGTTGCTATGGAAGAGGCAAAGTAGTTCAAATGGAGGGCTATTCTGATTATGGATCAGAATCTGATTCGTCTGATCAGCAATACGAATCAGCAAGTAGTGAAGGTGAAGAAATTCAAGAAGACAAGTCCGAAGAAGTTGGAGATGGTAGTGCTTTTGCACAACTATCTAGTTTTCAAAAGAATGAATCTTTTAGGGTTCATGGAGTTGTAAATTCACAAAGGATAGTTGCTCTAATTGATACCGGAGCAACTCACAATTTTATTGATGAAGGGCTAGTTGCTAGAAAGGGTTTGAAGACTGAAGATTTTGATGGTTTCAAAGTAATGGTTGCTGATGGTTTCACTATATCTTGCACAAGGAGAATTCCTAACCTATCTTTGCAATTAGGGAATCATGAAATTAAGGATGATTTTTATGTGGTGGGTATAGGAGACACTGATGTTGTGTTGGGTATACAATGGCTGCGATCTCTTGGTGAGATCACTTTGAATTTGCAAACCATGGAGCTGAAATTTCAGTCAAATGGAAGGAAGGTTGTTTTAAGAGGGATGTCAAATGGAGGCCCTCGAATTGTTTCTTTGAAAAGGATGGAAAGGCTGATCCGCCATGATCAGGTTGAATGGGCTGCTGAATGTATGGTTTTACCAGCTGATCCGGTTGAGGAAAAAAGGCAATATCATCCTGATATTCAAGCCTTACTTTCAAAGAAAAGTAAAGTCTTTGGAAGCTTACCTCCTGGAAGACCTCCTGAAAGAGGTTCTGAGCATGTGATTGAGTTAGAAGAGGGAGCAAAACCAGTTATTACTACACCTTACCGCTATCCAAAGAGGCAGAAAGATGAAATTGAAAAAGCCATCAAGGAGCTGTTGGAAAGTGGTTTTATTAGACCAAGCAAGAGTCCATTTGCTTCAGCAGTAGTGCTGGTCAAAAAGAAAGATGGTACAATGCGTATGTGTGTTGACTATCGCGCATTAAATCAGAAAACCATCAAGAATAGATATCCTATCCCTAGGATTGATGAGCTTATTGATGAGCTCCATGGGGCAATGTTCTTCTCAAAGATTGATCTTCGTTCAGGATATCACCAAATCAGAATGAGGGAGGAGGATATAGAAAAGACAGCATTTAGATGCCACTTTGGGCATTTTGAATTTCTTGTCATGCCTTTTGGTTTGACAAATGCTCCAGCCACATTCCAATCTTGTATGAACAAGATTTTTAGACAGCAGTTGAGGAAGTTTGTGCTCATCTTCTTCGACGATATTCTCATATTCAGTAAGTCTTGGGAAGAGCACCTTAAGCATTTGGAAGAAGTGCTTACCATTTTAGAGGCGGAATGTCTATTCGCCAAAGAGTCAAAGTGTGAGTTTGGGATGGAAGAACTTTTATACCTTGGCCACATTATCAGCTCAAAGGGTGTGAAAGTGGATCCAGAAAAGATAAGGGCCATTCTTGATTGGCCAACTCCTAAGACTATTTCTCATTTGAGAGGTTTTTTAGGGTTATGTGGATTCTATAGAAGATTTGTAAAAGGTTATTCTCATCAAGCTGCACCTTTGACAGATCTTACAAAGAAAGGAGCTTTTCTTTGGACTAAGCAAGCACAAGAGGTTTTTGATAAGTTTAAACAAATCATGAGTTCGTGTCCAGTATTGGCACTTCCGGATTTCTCAAAACCTTTTGAATTACAATGTGATGCTTCAGGAGAAGGAGTTGGAGCTGTCCTAATGCAAGACAAACATCCTATTGTCTTCGAGAGTAGAAAGTTGAGAGGGGCAGAAAAAACTTACTCTATTTATGACAAAGAGATGCTTGCCATCATGCATGCTTTGTCTAAATTCCGTCAATACTTGGTGGGAAGTAAATTTGTTGTTAAGACTGATCACAACAGTCTTAAACATTTTATGCGCCAAAAGGAATTGAATGAAAGGCAGCAAAAATGGGTAAGTAAACTCCAAGCATATGACTTTGACATTGAATACGTCAAAGGAAAAAATAATATAGTTGCTGATGCACTTTCTAGAAGGCCTCATTTGCAGTCAATTTGTGAGTTATCAGCAGATTGGAAAGAATTAATTGCTGCTGATTATGTTAAAAATCAGTTTGCAACCAGCTTGTTAGAAGGTCAATTGGTTGATGAAAGGTTTAAGTTGGTTGATGGATTAATTTATTATAAAGATAGAATCTTTTTAGTACAAGAATCTAAGCTTAAGAAAAAGATTCTACAATCTTTTCATGATGTTCCCCTTGCTGGTCATCAAGGGATTTTCAAGACTTACAAGCAGATTCGTGAACGATTCACTTGGAAAGGTTTGAAAGATGAAGTCTTGAATTACATTAGAGAGTGTCCTATTTGTCAAAGGAATAAAAATGAACACTCTTTTCCTGCTGGTTTACTTCAGCCCTTGCCTATTCCAAATCAGAAGTGGGAAAGTATTGCCATGGACTTTATCACGGGGTTGCCCAAGGTGCAAGGACGTGACTGTATATTTGTTGTGGTTGATAGACTAACGAAATTTGCTCATTTCTTTGCTGTTACCACTTCATTTACAGCAGCTCAAGTGGCTGAGTTGTTTTTTAGAGAGGTGTTCCGTTTGCATGGGTTGCCTAAAACAATTGTCAGTGATAGGGACAGCAAGTTCCTAAGTGTTTTTTGGCAGGAGATCTTCAGATTGAGTGGGACAGTGCTTACTCCAAGCACAAGTTATCACCCACAAACAGATGGGCAATCAGAAATTGTTAACAAGTGGTTAGAGGGCTACCTAAGGAATTATGTGTCAGGACAGCAGCGAGCTTGGATTAAATGGCTTCATTTAGGAGAGTATTGTTATAACTCTTCTTATCACATGTCAATTAAGATGTCTCCTTTTAAGGCTCTTTATGGTTATGAGGCTACTAACTTTGTTGATCTAGTGTTTGGTGATAGTAGAGCCCCACAAGCATTGGATATGTTACAACAAAGCCAAGACATCTTGAAAACTCTTAAGGAAAATATGCAACAAGCTCAAAATCAGCAGAAGTTATACGCTGATCAGCAGCGTGTGGAAAGGTCTTTTGAAGTTGGGGACATGGTCTATTTGAGGCTTCAACCATATAGACAATCTTCTCTCAAGAAGAGTGGTGCAGAAAAGTTGAAGCCACGCTTTTATGGTCCTTTCAAAATCGCCAAAAGGATTGGTGAAGTTGCCTATGAGTTGGAACTTCCAGCTGAAAGCAAAATACATAATGTTTTTCATGTGTCTCGCCTCAAGAAGGCAATTGGACACAATGTGGTAGCTACATCAGAATTACCTCCATTGGATGAGGAAGGTCATTTAGTGTTGATTCCAGAAGAGATCCTTGACACTAGAGAACGTTCTTTGAGAAGAAGGACAATCAAAGAATATTTGGTTAGATGGAGGAATTTGCCTATTGAAGATGCTACGTGGGAAGGTGAACAGATTTTGTTGCATCCATCTTTGCAGTTGCTTGGGGACAAGCAATTTCGAGGAGGGCGGACTGTAATGTCCCCTTCTCATCAGTGATCAGCTTTGCAGTTCTTCAGTCTATTCCGGAACCCGTAGACTGGGATGAGGTGAAAATTAGGGTTTCTTGGGCTTGGTTTTCTGTGGCATTCATATTATTTACTATTTTTAGTAAATGCTAATTGTGGCAGTTGCAGTTGTCTATTCTTAATCCTTAGCAGTTGGAGCAGTGTTATATTTTGGTTTGGTCTTCAGTTGGCAAAAATATTAAATTAATGGCATTTTATTCTTTTTCACTGTTGACCCCCACCTTGGCCTAAGGAGTTAACATAAAGTTGTTTTAAAGTGGGGCCATGAAGGGTACGCCCTCATCAAAAGATTAATTAATCTTTATTCAAATATTTCTTTATCTTAAAAAGGACGCCACTTTTATATTTTTGAATAAAGTGCATTTTGTGAAGGCCTTTTGGGACGCCACTTGAGAAGTTGATTGGTCTTGAGAATTGGAGGAGTCTCTTGTGTCTTTTGAGCTGCTTCTCAGGCATTTGAAGAGTCTTGTTGAGTTCTTATTTATTGAAGGTCTTGGCTCCAGCATTATTATCCATCAATTACCTTATTGTTATGCTGTCAAAATGACTATGGACATTTTGCTATTGCTTCGAGGATGCTACCTCCTAGCCCCTTCCCAATTTCGTGTTTGAAATACAACACCTAGTTGGAACATTGCTGCTTCTCACATCAGACTAGCAGATTGAGCAACAAAGGTTGAGAATTTTGGAGAGTTTTACAGTTTTGAATTTCCTGGTTTTGCTACAGCTGAAGCTGTTTTCTGTTCATAGCTTGTGGAGTGATTTTATTTCAGTTCTGGGTGTTTGAGCAATCTGATTGTTGACTTGAGGCGCCAACTTCCACCAAAAAGCAGATTTTAAATTGAAGTTGTTGATTTTATAATGCAAAATCGATTTTCTCAAGGGGCCGTACTTTTTCATTGCATTGGGAATTGTGCCAGAAATAAATGAAGGCCATTTGCTGCTGTTTCTTCCTCCTGGTTTGGTCGCCTATCTTCTGAGATGCATTTGCAACAAATTTCAATCAATTTGGAGGTGAAATGAGTGAGTTATGAGTTTTTTACTGTTTTCCAGTTTGCTGTTCTAAATTTCCAGAACTCAGGAATTTGCATCAGATTTATCAGTTTCCAGTTTAATCACTTTTTCAGTCATTGGAAAGCAAAGAACATTGTTAGAATTCATTCTTATATCCATATCTCACTTCTATATCATTGTAATTCATTTATTTGCAGTCATGTTGAAATTGTAAGGTTCTGATTAGTAGTACTAATCTAACCGTTATTATTGCTGCAACTATTTGATTTAATTCTCATTAAAGTCCCCTGGATGGTTTACCGCCAGTGTGGTTAAAATTGTTTGTAAATCTTGTACCCACTTAAGTGGTGAATCCCCACAGTTCTGTGGATGCCCGCCGCAGCGGATGAATTACTTTCATTTGTAATCTTTTCCCCCCACTGTTTGGTGGTAGCGTGGAATTGTTTCTCATGGCTGGTTATCCGCCTGATAGTTCTTAATTTCAATTTCTAGACTCCGTCATATGTTAGCACCTCGCCCTCAGTGGGATCTTGAGTGCACATTCTTGACGTTGAGTAGTTCTTCTATTCAAGTCAGTTTCTTCAGTTCAAGTTCAGATTTTGATTTGAGGCTAACGCTAATCCAATCATCTATTGCTGGTTATTTTGTGTTATTCCTTCGAAAAAAATTGGTTAGCATATTTCACCTGCACACCCTTTTGGTAGGGTTTTAATGTAATTTTCACCATAGATTTGCATTGTAATTTGCGTTGGAGTTGTCTGGAGCAATTTCACCCAGCTAGGGTTAGTTTAGGAGGACATTTTATTGCATAAGTTGTGGTTGCTTCATATCAGCAGACTTCTATGTGTTGTTGGGCATGTCTGGAGCCCATTGCATTATGTATTTTGCATCATTAGTCAAATATAGGTTATAACAGTAGTCTGAACATTTGGATTATCGGAATTTGGCATGTTTTTGGTGGATGTTTTGGTGATTCATTGTGCTGGTTGCATACTTTTTCATGGTTAAACAAATCTGCTATGATTTTTGATGACATTGGGAAGATAAAGATTAAATGCTGCTGCTACTGTATATTTAAACTCAGAAATTTATATCAACAAATTAGGGTTTTGAGCAGAAAATAAAATCAGAAATTAGGGCATCATTGTGTGTGTTGAAAAATCAGAAATTTTGCACAAATATTGCTTGGGTTATTTCATTGTGGGGTTTGCATAGTACATACCATAATTTGAAAAATCGAACTTGGCAACCCAAAATTTTCATTTAAACTCGAGACTCAACAAAAATCAAAACATAATTACACAAAAAAGTAGAAATTGATGCATTTATAGAACACATTAGTCTATTTTGATCATCAATTTGTCATAATTCAAAGATTAAATATGTCATATGACCCTCAAATCAATAAATGACATAGTTTTACGGAATCAAAATAAGGGGACCAAGCGCTTGGATTTGTGGGCAACAAGAGAATAGTGGCAATTAGGGGTTTGGGGGTGGAGCCCCCAATAGGGTTGAGAGGCAGCACCCCTCACGGGGTTCGGGGGCAGTGCATTAAGCCATTCGTGACCACATGAACCTTCATGGTGTATGCCATCTTTCATAATTTCATCACTATATTTTCAACTTTTCTCTAGCACCAAATCCTCACAATTTTTGACCAAATCTTCATTCTTCCAATCCCTTCTCTTAGCGTGTTTTTTCATGTGGATGCCAAAGACATCTTTTGTTGGGCAAAATAAGAGCATAAAATGTCAAAAAATGAATTGAGAAAATGAAAATCATGAGGTATTTTTGCATTTTGACACTAGGTGAGTTTGTGCTTGAAACTTGCAAGTTACCTTGAAAAAATCAACTAAGTCTATCAAAAACTTGTTAAGTACTCGGTTGAACCTTCAATGTAGTGAGCAAAAAACTTGCAAGTTGCATCCAGTTAGTTGAGTACTTTGTGAGTTTTCAAACTATGGTACATACACATATGACTATGCATGTATGGATGCCCAAGGAGTACTTTGTAGACCTCCATTGGCAATACATAATAGACTATTTCTTCATGAAAAGGATGAATCAAATATGTGAAGCAACATTGGAGAGGTACCTTTATATCTCGAGTGTTGCAAGAGTTGAGCCACCCCATTTTATAGGGTTATAGATGATTTATGGTTTGCAATATAAATCTTTTAGCATGTTCTAAAGAGATAAGATTCTTTATATTGCTACCTTTGATCATGAAGTTTAGAGCATGCACTTTCACCCAAATTTATGATTAGAAAAGTCACTCTACTTTAGATTCCTTATGTAAGAGGGTTGTTGCTTGTGTGGTGTTGACTTCAATGCTGGGTTGTGTCAATGATCTCATGCAAGGGCTTGACATCAACATCTTCAATTGCCATGTGAGTGTTTTCTTCTATGCATGCAACTCATTGGAATGACTACAACTCTTGTGCTTATCACATCACTTACTAGTTGGATGCTTTTTTCTTGTCCAAAGATGATTTCTTGGGTGCGATGGTTGATTCTTGCATGACCTTTTGCTTGAACTCTTCCTTAGTTGTAGCCAAATAGCAATAGGCCTCCCCATCATTTTGATCTTGATCAACTTTAGACTAGATTGGATTGTTGGACGAAGGCTGCTTTAGTACTTGAGGACTCAGTGTTGCTTTGACTCAAACGAGTCCAACCTAGCATAGATCTCGTGGAAGGCATTTGTATAGGTGTGGGCAGATTGGTCATCCTCACACTGGAAATATGACCATTGCATGTTATAATGATTGTAAACATCTTCAAGATAAAACTCATCTTGGAAGGCTTCTATGAATTGCTCCTAAGTTGGTTCAAATTTGCCATTTGATTGTTCCTCTTCCCAAAGTGCACAAGTTTTCCATCACTTCTTGATAGGTGAGTAAATTTTCAAGAGGGCAATCTTTATCTTTTCCTTATTACTGTAATCATTCTTGGAAAAGTGAGATTTGCTTTGGTCAATCTAATTGACTACATAATTTGCATCGATCATTTTTTTTAATAAATTTGGAGTTAAATGCTTTTGAATGGACCTATGATCCGGTGAAGCCACAAACGGGGGACCTCATTCCCAACGAGAACACTTACCAATAACACCCAGTGGTGGCAAGAACCACAATGCCATGATTTAGTCATCACACTATGCAATTATTGGAATTTGTATCAATATTATTATCAAATATTGGCATGTCTAGGTTTACTTGAAACATGGGGGGAACTTGATGACCAATTGCTCTCTACTTGATGGAGGGGTCAATGAAGTCATTCTTCGAGGACCTCTACAAATTTGCTGAACATGAACTTTTGTGGATCTGCGAGCACTTCAATCTTGCTCTTGATCATCGTGTGTATCTTTGATTGTGTTTGTTCAACCATCTTGATAGGGGTTATCAAGTAGTTTTGTGAATCTTGGAATTTGATGTTGGGGCTCAGGTGTTTTGACTACATATAGAAGGACATGCAAGATGTAAATAGAATCGCTCTAATACCACTAATTTGGGGCTCTGAGATTTGAATCCCAGTGGACAACTTTCTAGATGAGAATCTAGATAAGTTATAGTGTATGCATAAGATAATTAAGTAACTGAACAAAATAGAGACAGAGATGTAAAACTAAACATAATGTATCTATTCAACTATTTGTTCCACACATGGCATCCTCTGAAGAAAGGCATACGGCTATTTATCATTTGCTCATTCTTATGATTAGAGTGATGCCTAAACTATGTTATAGACTTGTGTATTTATAGTTTACAAAGATTCATGCTATGGAGTTCAAAAGTCATTAGAAAGTTGAATTGGTACCTTAAGGAGAGGAATGGTTTCTTCTATTGGTTTTTGTAAAATCCCACCCTTATTTTTTCCCAAAACTTCACACAACTTGCACCTGTTAGGGTTATCCCAATGTAAAGCAAAGTGGAAACAACCCTTCACTTTCTGATCACCTAGATCTCGGAGTGGCCAAAGTGAGAGCATACAGTGTAAGGGGATATGATTGTAATATCAATGTTGGAAGTAACAAGTAAGCTTTTAGCGGCAAGCTAGCCAATAGAGAAAGTAAACTACTTGGTGGCAAAGCCAACCGCTTCCACTTTTCAGTGGGCTACAGGAAAGTAAAGCAAAGTAAAGTACTTGGCAGCATAGCCAACCACTTCCACTTCTTAACGGGCAACAAGAAAATAAAGCAAACTCAACCACTTATTCAGCGAGAGTGTTTTACAAACATTTGAATTTAAAATAGCTGATTGGTACTACCATATCAGCGTTACAATATTCATCAAGTACATGATAAAATCTTAAGTACTACTCAAAATGAAAGCTTATTATAATATAGTTTATCCCCTGCAAAATATAATCAGGTAGGCATCACAAGACAAGCAAGTACCAGTGATAAATCAGGTCTAATATTAAATGACAACAGTCTGATTTTTTGGATAGCGAACCTGATATACCAACCAGCACCCCTTCAAATGCTCATATCTGTCCAACTGCTCATCGGAATGACCCCAAATTTGTTACAAAGTGGAAAACAGGTCTAGGCGTCCAATTCCAAGCAACCAAACACCCCAAAACAAGTAGTATAACTTGTGCACAAATCCCAATGCACCACCAGAAGTACGGCCTCCCTAGGTAGGTTGACGACCTCACTAAAATCCCAATCACTGCTAAAAATGCTCACAACTTAGGCAAGGGGGTGCCCAAGTGCTAGGAATTCACATAATTGATTCCCACAAAAATATCTTGTCTCCTCAGAGTAGTATGAGAAAAAGCGTGCTTCAGCCATACACAAACCAGCAACATAAAATCTGATAAAACACTCCAAAATGATCTCCAAGAAGCAAACTATCACCAACACACCAAAAGATATAGCAAGAAAGCATAGGAACATTCTATAACCAAAAAAAAATTGAGAATCTTTCACCA
Organism: Sequoia sempervirens; assembly: GCA_007258455.2. Classification (NCBI taxonomy): domain Eukaryota; kingdom Viridiplantae; phylum Streptophyta; class Pinopsida; order Cupressales; family Cupressaceae; genus Sequoia; species Sequoia sempervirens. The sequence goes on along the minus strand of VDFB02271358.1, from coordinate 1,226,763,382 downwards.
ATATCTCCAATGGTGACTCCTGCAGTGAAGCCACTCCAAAGTCCAGCTAGTGAGTATCTCTCAACTGCGAAATTAGAGCAACTTTGAAGGTTTTCGTCTCCAAAGCCCTTGAGGGGATTCAATCCTCAGTCTGACAACATTTCGTTATCATAAATCAACATATCCAAATGATAGGGGGGGAGAGGCTTATTTATAAGCCCAAGACCTAGAAGTTTGAATTCTCAATTCCCTCCAAAAAGGGATGCCACATTCTTGGGATAACATAATATTCTTTTAAAATCCTTTTGACTTGTTAACTTTGGCATCCTCCTTCGCCATGGCATCAAATTAACATTTAAATTTGTAATATCTCGAAATGGGACGTCCAACTCATGAGTCCAACTTTTAAAACAACTTTATGTTGATGTTAGCAGTGTCGGGCTTCTACTTCCAGCCATGACTTATCTAGTAATAAATTAAATGTAGCCTTAACAACTATTTAATTTATTGGAGACATGATTTGGTGAAGAGGCGCTTCACTTGGGATAAGAAATAATATTTAATTATTGTTAATTATATGAAGCCGACTTCATTGAATCACCACCTTTTTTATGAGTTACAATCTTTCATCATGGGCCGACTTTGTAATGTGAAAAGACACGATTCATGAAGGCTATCTCTTCGATTTGTATATATACAAGATGCTGTTTAGTTGATCACCATTTTTCATTCATAGTTCGATTGCATGAGAAGTGCGAGTTTTTCAAGAGACCGATATTGTGCCTTCAAGAAGATCGATATTATTATTGGCAAGGTGTTAAATTCTGTCTTGTGTGAATCAAAGTGTGGTGCTGATATTCGGCCTTGTATTTGGCCTTATTGTAAAAGCAAGTTGGCTTCATTACTCAATATATAAGAGAGATTTTTTTGCTGGGTTTTTCTCCCTCAAGTTGGAGGGTTTTCCCAGGGTATATGCTGTGTGAAATTGTGTGAAATTGTTTTAATTTTGCCTTTTTAATATCTGATCCTAAAACTAACACTTTAGTCATGTTGCCTAGGCATGGGGTCCAAAAAGAAACATTAAAATATAACATAGGTTATTACCCTTTCCTTTTTTGAACTCCAAGAATGCTGGATAAACCACTTCCAAAACAACATTGCCACACTACTAGAAATAGAAATCAAGTGCTAAACTGTTGCCAAACCAAACTGCCAGAAATAACAGTTACCAAAAATAGCATATTGCTAAAAATAGTTTCTGCAAACACCATTTGAGCACATTCTAAGTAGCCGTTGTAACTTACCAAAAATAGTAAGTCTAGAAATAGGCACTAGTGAAAATGCATGTGATTGCCCACCAAAGCTTTTTGAAAACCTAGAAAGACCCAGAAACCCTTTTGGCAAACTCTCGCAACAAGCCCCTGAAAAGTTGACAAGAAACCTCTTAGAATTTAAGAAACCCTAAAAATGCGTCCAAGTAGCCCATGGCACTTCGGAAATGGGCTATCAGCCATTGAAAAGCAGAGGGCTAAAAAGTGGACATTATAGTCCTTTCCCAAAGATTGCTTGTCCTTAAGCAATGCCACCACAACTCCAAAAACAATACACTGATCCACAAAAAACCAAGTAAGATCCCAGGGTCCCATGTCCATCTCAGAAAGGACCCACCATGCTAATGCTGCACCACTCTGACACAACTGTGAAACCATTTTTCCAAATTTGCACTATCCTCTTTTGTAACCCTTAAATGATACCATCCACGAGAGTCAATTTGAAATACCTGGGAAGCCTGAAATCTACACCATGCAACATCTCCTACCCAAACATTTCTGAGAATTCCATATCTGCAATGCCATTGCCTGACATGATCCTAGGAAAATAGGAAGGAGTCTGCTCAACTCATAACCGTACTCTTTAGCATATCTCCTCATGGTGTCAAGTAGAGCCACGACTGCAAATGTGACTTCCCCAAATCTTCTTGCTAAAAGGAAAGTCATCCCTCGCAAGAGTTAAACAAATATATAATCGTAACTCCACACACAACCATTAAGACTCCTGAAAACTGTGGCTGCTCCAACTCCGAGAGTCTTTGAATAGTGAAACCAAGCAAGCAGTGGGTCGCTGTCCTGAACTAACATCGAGAGGGAACTACCAAGTCTTGCACCAGAAACCCTCATAAGATGAACTTTTTGAGTTGGGAAGGTTTGAAGCATAGTAACAAAAATTTGGAAAAAAACCCGATTAATCCCGATTTTTAAAAAATTTGTAGGTTGGATGATTTTTTCTGTAATTTTTTGAAAAAATCTTTTACCTTTTGGTGAACAATTTTTTCCCATTTCAAACTGCAAAATTGCCAAAAAAATGCGTTTAAAACTTGCAAAAAAGTGTGAATAAAATCACGCTGGTTTTCGCGCAAAAAAAGACCATGAGACCATAGCTTCTTGTTTACTATTATGCTTTGATAGATTTTTTCCAAGCATCAATAGCTTGTTCGAAAGCACTTGTTATAGGCTTTAAGCCATAGCAGCAAGGCAGTGAACTGTTTGATAAAATGCTTTGGTAGACATGTATGAAAAATGTGGTAGCATAGACAAGGCAGTGAACTGGTTGAAAAATTGCCTCAAAGAAATGTGGTTGCTATTGATTGTCATGGAATTCCATCACCATGAGACCACATTTCTTTGAGGCAATTTTTGATCAAGACAATGATTGGATTGCTGGTGATGAATTTCTTGAGGCTGAGGATTTTTAGATCCTAGCAGAGTCCAACTTTGATACTCATTTGATTGAACGACTTGGGAGAGGGAAAGCCCCAAGAGCTTCATCATCAGGACCTGCATCACTCTAGCATAGCTCTATCTATAGGAGCAACTAGCAAGAGTCATTGGCTAATTTTGATTTTTTTAAACTATGTACTTAGTTTATAGGTTGACTTTGTAAAAACTATATTGTAATTGAAATTTTGTCATCTATCAATTATGCATTGTGAACTAATGCTTTGAAAGATGTGGAATGCAATGTCATCAGTGATATGAATATAAATGACAAAATCTATTTTCTATGATTCTTTAGTTAAACTCTCTATTTTATTTGCTCTCTATAACTCTATTGCTATGGAAATGCCTTTCAATTAAAAAAAAAACAGTTTTTGTCTCTTATTCTACAATTTTTTACATTTTTGTCTCTTATTCCGATTTTTTCCCCATTTTTTCAAAAATTTCTTGAACTTTTGGTTTGTCGATTTTTTCCCCATTTTTTCAAAAATTTCTTGAACTTTTGGTTTGTCGATTTTTTCCCCAAAAGATTTTTGTTGCTATGGTTTGAAGTATCCAATAGTCACATCTGTCCAAGGCTGGAATCAACAAGGTACAATGAGTTTAGTTCTCTACTCAAGGGATAACAACAGTGCTAATGAAATTCCCAAGCATTAGCATGTGTGATGAGCATAGTGTCGCATATCAACACCTCAAAAGTGGTTGGGAAGCAGTTAAAGCAATTTCCAACTGAAACCTTTTACCTCCTTGAAAAGAAATAATGTGCCAACTCTCCTGAATGAAAGTAACTACAAGTGTAAGGTGGCTGGCCTGCAACCAAACAGCAAACTCAAGACTCAAAATCTGACCCCTTCTATGTTAAGGAACACTCCCAAGAATAACCATCCGTTCATTTTTCCAACCCTTAAAATTTCTCTCCAATCCACTTGTTGATGAACAAATGGAACCACCAAAGGGTATGTAAGGAAGGGAACAACACCATAAATTCTGAAATTTTGATCCTTATCCCTCCAAGGATCCTTCTTACCATACCCAATAAGCTCCGTCAATCCATGTTGAGGAACCCAAGCATGGATACCCAACCAAAAATGACGCTCAACATACCTAGAAAGATGTACATCACAACTCCAAATGCCCTTCATAACACCTTGCTCATTATGGAAGTTTGTGACTCTTTTGGTAATCTTTTGCAGCCCATCCACAAGATCATCAACAACTATGGGGCATGGAGCAATTGTTGTCTTCAATCACAATCCCCAACAGGAACTGTTATAAGCTAAAACATCACTCAACCCAAGGGATGGATTGTCAAACGTGTAGACATCTTGTTTTGGTCCTTTCCCCCAGGCTTTATAGGTAACATGTTTGAAGTCTCCTTTCCTTGCTGCTGTAATGAAACCTTCAGTAGCTATCAAGCTATGTTTGGACAACACCTCAATGTCAAAGATGTTGAAGTCACCTTGATTCAACAATTCCCATTTGGAGTCTTCATCCTCAAATCCACTTATGCATTCACTATCAAGCAACCTTGGAAGATTACCAATCACAAAGTGTGACACGTGCTCATGGTCTAATATCAAATCGTCAATAAGCTAAAAACAGTACTTGGTCTCATGCTTGGACACTTCACCACATGTTTCATCTTCCATCACAAAGAGGGGGTTATCATAAGTTGCCTCTACACCCACTTCAAAGAGAGGATTATCAAGAATTCAAAAATCATTTCTTTTCTCTTGCTCCAATCCAACTTGATGATCCAAATCTGCACATGCAACTTCTGATTTCTTAGGGAAGCCCTCCAAATCAAACTCCTCTTGAAGACAATCAAGCTCATCAATTACTTGCTTGATTTCTATAGCTCTTTGTTTATTCTTTTGCTTCTTGAGATGTTTGGAATCAGCTAGCTGATCTTCTACCTCCATTAGTGCCACTTGAGTATTTTCTAACACATCTTTTGTTGATTCAAGCTCAAGAGTAAGCTCATCAACCTTTCTCTCTTTTTCTTGGAATGCACTAATGGTCTTCTTTGCAAATTCAAAGGCATAATTTCAATCACTAATCGAGTGTAAATACTCTGATTTCATTGTCTCCAAAGGGTCTTTGATGAGTTACAGATTAGGGAGAGTGACTCCATCCCTAACTCTTTCCCGTCTCTCTTCAATCTAAGCCTTCTAGAAGAGTTCTTCGATCAAACTACGTGTGCGGTCAAATCTGGATAGAGCTTGCACTTCAGTTTCAACGGACACTAAGAAATGACCTTTCTAATCATGAGCATGCAAGGATGGAGAATTGCTGTTAGGCTGCATGTCAAAATCAGAACTTTGTTTCTTGACATCAATGACTACATGGCTGTTCCTAGGTCTTTGCTCAACCAAGTGACTTGGTTCTCCGTGTAACCAAGATTTAGGAATATCTTCATTATCAGGAGCCATATGATATTCTAAATCTACCTGCTCCTCTTTGTCACTTTGATGAAAAGTTAAGGCAGCCCCCAACTCAAGCAATGAGTCACTATTGAATGTTGTTTTGAAATCCTCATCAGGCTCCATTTGGTCATGCTCCTCTACTATATTCTCCAAGAGGTTGAATTGATGTACTCCATGTATAGGAGAGTTCCACTCAACATGTTGATTACTATTACTGGTATGATGAAAATGCTTTCCAGTAGGTGCTGTTTTGAAAATTTCAGTTGTACCAAACTCTTCATTAGTGGCTGCAATCTTCTCAAACAGATCATTCTGTAGCTTTGCCATAAAAGCTTCTTTATTTAAGACATTTTCTTCTTCAGCAGCAACCTCATGACTCACATTGTGTTTTGAGTTTTGAATCTCATCTGGGTTAAAGGGAAATTCATCCCACATAGGATCCTCGTCATATGTAGGTGCCATCACACTTGTGTCCCAAGAGCTATAAGGCTGATTGCTTTGTTCAAGGAAGATGTGATCGCTAGACTCTTCATGATCGGATATCTCTATGAATAAATCACTCTTCATTTCCTTGGTACTAGCATTATGCTAGTCATTCACCTCCATATTTTGCAAAATCAAATCAGTCCTAACCAATCTTCTTTGTTCACCATATACTGGATTTTTTGGACTGTCCTCATATGTGTGAACAACATCCAATTCAATGTCAACCAAGTCACCATTTGATTCCTTGCCAAGACAAGGTAAGGATGATAAGGCAATGCTGGGTTCCCCTAGAGGAATAATCAATGAACTCATATCTCCTTGAAGCTGGTCCATCATGGATGGCTTGTCAAATTCCATGGCGGTATCTCCCTCAAACTTCATGTGTTCTTCATTCATAGTTTTGATAGGCAACTCTTCTTCAATCTCAAAATCATCTTGAAATGTCATGTGCTCCTTGCTTTTACCTTCATTTACTCTAAAACTTAGAATCCCACCATCAATTCTTGTTGACTGATTTTTGTCTTCCTCATGCTTACTTGTGGGCTGCAAACCACAAATAAGAACTCCTTCTTTCTCTGGCCCTTCTTCAATGGCAAGTTCTGATTTTTCTTTCAATGTTCTTCTGATGTACTTAACCACACCCAATTTTCTGGGTTTCAAAATTACAACACAACCCAAGAAAGAGACAAAAGAAACTGCGTTTCTGAACTCATCTATCATGCTTTGATACTCTTCAAATAGTTTGGAAGCCTTTTGTTCACACTGCCTTTTGAATTGTTCTTCAACTCTACTGAAATCCATTGTCATAACTTTGAATTTACTGATTTTCCAACAGGCTGGCAGGATCTTTAGCTCTGATACCATTGTAAAATCCCACCCTTATTTTTTCCCAAAACTTCAAACAACTTGCACCCATTAGCGTTAGCCCAATGTAAAGATAAGCAAACTAGAAACAACTGTGATGAACCCTGCTGGCTCACAACTCAAACCCCTGTATTTTTTCTTAAATCTTATTGTGTTTTTTTAGTTTTTTAAGAGAAAGTTTGTAGACAGAAGAGAAGGGGCGCATCATATAAAAGCTCATAAATTGTGAAATTGAGCTATTTTCTACAGAATGGAAATACAAAAGGTATTATTTAACAGTAACCAATAGATCACAAGTGATAAACATACTAGAATACTTCCAGATTATTTATTTAAAGAAGTAAGCCAACTCGCCAGCCAAGAATGGTGAAAACTGGCATATATGGACGCCTAGCCTCCAGAATTGACTTTCCCCACTCAGAAACAGGATACAATGGGCTAATAGTAGTAGCCGCCAAGAATGAAGCTCAAACAGGAACCAAAAAGGAAGCGCCCTAGCTTCTAGATTCACACGCCATCCTCTAGGAAGGCACAAATTTCAAGGTAAATGGTACGGCCAAGGAAGAAACCCAAAGAACAAGCTGAAAGTTGAGATCTGTTGAAGATGGCGCCTCTGGTAAAGAAACCCCCTTCCTTATTGCAGACAAATAAATACTGAATGATAAAACTCTGCTGATAGAAGCATGTAGAACTTCTGAATGAAGCCCTCACAGTTGCATTAATTCGACTGGGCTCTCATAGTCTCAGAAATGCTCAACATCAAAGAGATATCGTTCTCCAATGGAAAAATTGCTCAAACCCTGATCACAGAGAAAACCTCAAAGCCAAAGTCGAAATAATCATCAAGTTTGTTTCTCATTGCCAAAAATGCCTTATATAACAAAAGGCACGCATTTCCAGGAAGATACGCCTTTTCCAACATTTAAATCTTTTAAAATTTAATTAAGTCCCTTTCAATAGTTTGGACTTAAATACTTAGGCACCACTTTTGTTTTAAGTGATTTAAATTTTAAATCACCTTTATGTAATATTTAAGTGATATAAAATATATATAAAGTCAATTTGACTTTATAATACAGCATTAAGTTAAATAATTAACTCAAATCACTTAAAAATCCATAACTCTCTCAAAACTCCAAATATTCCCGTGCCGTCAGAAGCTGTCAACCCCTGAATTGCCAACGCCTGCTGTGAACCAATCATTGAGCTCTGAAAATGAAAACGACCAACTCCTCTAGAAAATACCACTGACCCTCTAACCAATCCAGTTAGCCCACAAGGGTCCAAGAAAAAGGCTAACACACTGTTCCCGAGAACTGACTAGAGCGGGGACATCACAACAACCCTTCACTTTTTGATCACCTAGATCCTGAAGTGGGCAAGGTGAGAGCATACGGTGTAAGGGGATTTGATTGTCATATCAATGTTGGAATTAACAAGTAAGTTATTGGCAGCAAGCCAGCCAATAGAGAAAGTAAACTACTTGGTGGCAAAGCCAACCACTTCCATTTTTCAGCGGGCTATAGGAAAGTAAAGCAAAGCAAAGTACTTGGCGGCATAACCAGCCACTTCCACTTCTCAGCGGGCAACAATAAAGTAAAGAAAGCTCAACCACTTATTCAGCGGGAGTGTAGTACAAATAATTGAATGTAAAATAGCTGATTGGCACTGCCGTATGAGTGTTACAATGTTCATCAAGTACATGATAAAATGTTAAGTACTACTCAAAATGAGAGCTTATTACTATATAGCATCCTTTGCAACATATAATCAGTTAGGCATCATAAGACAAACAAGTACCAGTGATAAATCAGGTCTGATATGAAATGACAGCAGTCTGATTTTCTGGACAGTGAACCTGATACACCAACCAGCACCCCTTCAAATGATAATATCTCTCCAACCGCTCATCAGAATGACCCCAAATTCATTGCAAAGTGGAAAGCAGGTCTAGGTGTCCAATTCCAAGCAACCAAACACCTCGAAATAGGCAGAATAACTTGTGCACGAATCCCAATGCACCACTAGAAGTGGTACGACCTCCCTAGGTAGGTCGACCTCTCTGAAATCCCAATTATTGCTAAAATTTCTCAAAACTTAGGCAAGGGGGTGCCCAAGTGCTATAATCCACAAAATCTGTCATGTCCCTGAAATTACGACACTAAAAACACTAACGTTAAAATATGAATGAATAAATAAAATGCATATTAAAAATGTTAGCCATTTAATATTATTATAATTACAATTATCACAAGATAATATTATAATTATAATTGTCAAATATAAAATATAAATATTAACAATTTGATATTAATATAATAATATAAAACATATATATATGAAGCTAATATTAACTTATGAATATAAAACACATAATATATATAAATGATATTAGGAATGGCATATGATCTCATTTAGGGAATAATCTCATCTGATATGAAGTGGCCTATTATGTTACAAAGCAGCAATTAGATAAGAATACGTAGTGATGAATGTATAGCAACTCATAATGAGCATCAAAGTTAAGAAAAACAATGATTATATAGGTGATAAAGGCAACAAATTAAGGTTGTAAAGACAACGAATTTCATGAAGGGAACAATTAAATTAAAGGCATTAAAAATCCTATTAAGGCAGTGATAATACAGTAAAAGGGTGCGACAATATATTAAAATGGGTAGTGATTAATAACAATCAGCAAAACAGTATTTAAGATCATACAAAGGCAGTGATTAATATAATTTAAGTCAATAATTATAGAAGGAAGCACTTGGTATAAAGGACAATGATTAGTATGTGTCTAAAGGCAGCGATCAGTTGGTGTGTGAAAAGTCTTGTTTCTTTGAAAGGAAATCTCCATTCAAAGAGATGTATCACTTCATCTTGATATGAAGATATAAAAGAGAGTCATGGGATTTTAAGCAAGGGAAGAACAGGGGATAAGAAAGGAAGAACAATACAATCAGCATCAGCAGTGGTATAGATATAAATCTGTTCCGATTATAGTTATATTTAAGATAGTCATGATGGTAGTTAGCATATTTGTGACTATAAATTATAATTAATAGAATTATGATTCAGATTATAGTAGGTGACATAATTATTTTATAGTTCAGATTTATGAATTAATTTATATTGTGATAAGATCTCTTTTGTAGAATTATAGTAGGTTGTTCAAGTAGACTTAATGGTTCATACACTAGTATATT
>VDFB02271358.1:1226447881-1226753544 GCA_007258455.2 Sequoia sempervirens | reverse complement strand
ACTGGAAAAGATGTGGTATCAGGAAGAAAATACTATAGCTTTTAAAATTTCAAAAGCAGATTCTCCAACAAGTATTGTTGGAAACTAGCTTCGCTGATTAATATTGTAAAGTAACTAGCATGGAAACTATTGAGTGTTACTGATAGGAAAGTCCATTTAATTTGAAACATTTTCAGTGAATTGCTTGCAATAACATCCGAATTTGATCTCTCTTTCAGGGATTTCAATACAAATTTGGAGATTTTCAACTAAAAGTGTTCAAAGTATCTCAAAGTGAAACTCTGAGGGCAGTTGTCATGGAGGTCATTGTAAATAGTTTTTTTCATCTGTTTTGGGACTATTGAAATTATCAGTTAGGCAGTGCAATTTGAAATAATGCCAACATGTTACAAATTTTAATTTGGTTGGATGCTTTTTTTTTTTGTCTTAGCTACAGAAAGTTGTACCAGATCTAAATAAATTACTTGTGTTTCAGGTCGAATACCTGCCAGTATCTTCCTTAGAAAAGACTCGTGCCCTTATGGACGAATTTTTTGAGATTTGGCAAGAGTTACTTTCATCAAAGGCTGCATCTGGACACATTTTTAACATAGATCCAAATTTTTCTGATTATCATCTTTCAGATCATTATAGCTGGCAACACACAGCTGTGCTATACAGTAGTGCCATGGCTCAAGCAATGTCTACACGAAATTGAGTTTTGTTTGACTTAAGATTGGCTTGTTTGCAGTATAAAAATGTGTTAGATCCTTTTGAAATCAACTGATTGTTACTTAAAATTCTAGCATTCTACTCCAAGAGTACTTTTACTTTCCATCCCTTGCCATTGAAAACTATATCTTCCCAACATTTACAACTCTTATTTAACTGCTATTTCCTTTTTTAAATGTTGAAAATATGCTTTAGATTAGAGGATACCAAATTTATGTACGATAAACTTACAAGAGGGCCCATCAGACATTGAGTCAAACATTAACAAGACCAAGAAAATTGGCAGTCTGGTGCCAAGCCTAACAGATTGCTCAACTAGTGATTTAACTTGTCGATATATTACTCTGAAAACAAACGAGAGTCTGAACAACAGTGAGAACTTTGAGCATAAACTACTACTTCAGTTGTGATTATCCTAGATTTAGATAAGTGAGAGACATGAGAAATCAGTCTGCGTTACACTAATGAGGTGAAAGTTTTGAGATTGTATCTGTTACTATGTTCCTTCTGTGCTAGGATTGCTGAGAAGTGGTTGTTGGTTTCATGAGTTATTATACACGAGTTTTAACTATAAAATAATAAGGGGTAAATAAATATTATATGGCTGTAAAGGAGAAATATGCATATTTCCCACTTATTTTGCACTCTAGCCTTATTTATAGTGTCATTCTGGTGTTTATTTTGAGAGATTCTAGGAAACTCAGCCTTGTTCCATCCTCTCTTGTCTGATTTAATGTCTGGTTTAGATTCACTTTCCTTTAGGTGACGTAATTTGAAAACCCAATCATAAGAGCAGTCTATTAACATTTAGATAGAGCAACCCTGGATTAACATTAGTAATTTATGTATCATGCATCTTACATCCTGCGTGTACTAGAATTATTTTCATAGAAATTGTAGAAACAACAAACACGGGGCTTGATTTAGGCTCAAGGAGGTCTAATACTTCAATCCTTGCATCATGATTAGGGCATGGAGGAAGAAATTGTAGCATTCTAGTTGTTATTTTAGGAAATTCTAGTGAACTCAGCCTTGTTCCAACCTCTTGCCTGATTTAACCTATGGTTCAGACCAAACTCAGATTTTACCCCTTTTTAGGCACACTTTCTCTGAGCCAATCTAAATTTTTGAAAATCTGATCATAAGAGCAACCTAATAGCATTTAGATAAGAGCAACCTTGGATTAAAATTAGTAATTCATACATCATGCATCTTCAATCTTGTGTGTAGTTGCATTTTATCACACAAATTTTGGAAACAACAAACAAGGGGCTTGATTTAGGTTCGAGGAATAATACTTCAATCCTTGCATCATGATTAGGATAGGGAGGAAGAAATTGTAGCAGAGAAGGTTAGAATTGCACCAGCGATCTCATCTAAATTGCTTAGGATGTAGCAATTTAGATCCGTAGCAATTTAGATCTGAATTTTGCAACAAGAAGCATGAATTAAGTTGACGCATCTACTATTTAAAATTTGAATACTATATTTATCTTAAACAGGAATCATTTAATCATGATGCTCATATTGCCATTATGGATAGGCATGATATTGCTCATTTGAGTTATAGTGAACTTTGCTAACATTGATAGTAATGGTAATTCTGATTTAGTGGATGCTCTTCACACCATGTTAATGAAAAAATCACACGGAATGGAAGTGTTTCATGGTATATGGGTTAAAAGCCAAATTCATCATGCTCTCCCAATAATACATCCTTTGCCCCACCTTCCCAAGTATCATTTTCTATAGGTCACCCTCACACCTCATCTCCTACCTTGCCACCCATTGTGCCTACTTTTCCCATGTTCACTTCTCATCCACTCTCCATAACTCACATTGCAACCAATCCTCTCATAGATCCTTGTTCCCACATTCCATCCAAACACTAAGAAGTAGTGAATCCCTTACATCCAAACACTAAGGATATCACCATATCTTTTTCCATTGGGTTCTGTGGTCATCAAATTTGAAATGTATGATGGCAAGGGGGACCCAATGACTAATTTGTGTTCTTTTAATGCCACTTGCTTGGATTATATGTATGATGATAGGTTACTTGCAAAACTTTTCTCAAGGATGTAGAAAAATTATGCGTTTGAGTGATCAATTATTGCCTCATTGTTCCATATGCTCATGCAAAATCAACTAATGCCAACATTTCAATGCCAAAATTGACCTTAAATTTTTCCAATTTGGTAGAATGTGGAGAAGGGTTTGGTGGGACAATTCATGATTTTGTCACGCATTTTCAATTTTGTCTACTAAAATGAGCTTCCAACTTGTGGGTGACAGGCTCCAAAGATTTTTCATTAAGAGCATAGTCCCTACAAGTAAAGGTGTATTTGAATAGTTGGACATCAATTATGGACATGTGTGTCAATGTAAGGAATAATGAGTTGAAATTATTAAAATCAAATGCACTCGAGTAAGGTTCTTCACATATGATGTAGGAGCATCCTCGGTGTAAGGCCAATCGTGCATCAACTATTTTTTTTAAAAAAATTAGCTTAGTTTAGTTTTTGTTAGTTTTAGGAGGATTTTTAGAGATAGTTTGAGAAAACTAATGACATTATTTTGTAGAGATGGGTATTTATAAATCAAATTTGGTGAGAATTGGACAATAAATGATTGAGTTAATGCTTATGTGGGTTTTTGGTTTATTATCAAACTTTTGCGGGTTTTTGGTTTGTAACTGGATGTTTGCGAGTTTTTAGTCTATTATTGACCTTTTGTGGAGGTGTGCAATTGAATTGGTCTGTTTACAACTAGTTCCAAAGTATTTGCCCGCAGAATTGATATTGATGGTTTTTTTTCGCATTTGTGGGAACTTTGGGATCAACTAGGTTTGTGAGAATCTCTTGCCCATTTGTTTTTGTGGGAATCTCATGGCCATCAGGGCTTGCGGTTAAATCCAAGTGAATAAAATGTTATTAATTTAGTTGGTTCAGATGATGAGTTTCGATGATGACGTTAACATTGTATAGTTGTGGATGAATGCAATTGAATTAGATACGAAGACATAAATCTAATGTCAACATTGTACAATATGTGGGCAAATGCAACTAAATCAAACACGTGCATCAATCAAAAAGTTCAGTTCAATAAGAAATGGAACTTTCGCAAAGGACGAAGATGAAGTAAGCATGACATCAACTAGGTGCAGAGTGTGGGTTTTTCCAATTGAACTTGTCAACTGGCCTTGCGGGGATTTCTATCTAGATTGGAAAATTGTGGACTCTTGACAACCATTAGGTTATGCAGACTTTCTTGTTTGAACTAGTTGTTTGTGGAATTTTCCTTTGATACTAGATTTTTTTCATGTTTGCAACAATTTAGTAGTTGCAACTGTCAGGATTTGAAATAGTTTAACTTCCAAGCTACTTGAGGAATAAAAGGAGATTGATACATGCATTGTGGGAGCCTTTTGAAAGGAAAAGAGATTTTATAGAGGAATAAGGTCAAATTTGTAATTGGCTAATGGTGTTGTTTGTTTTGTAAGCTCCTAAAAACCCTTGTTATAATGAATTTGTTATAAAAACTAAAGAATGATGTCGAATTCATGTGTGTTTAGGTTGCAAGGTTGGGTTGTTTGATAAGACCCCCTGATTTTGATTGCATCAAACATACCTCATCATAATTATCCCACCCTTCTAGGTTTCCACCAAAAACTTCTTTCAACAAAGGTGGTTATGTTTGACATGAGAATGATACTCGGTGATACTCGACCATCTTCTAATAATGTTATTCCATTTTCATTGGCCTCTAATGTCATTTCTATTAAGTAAAAAATGCTAAGAAAATTCACAAGCCACGATCCTATATGTAGTCTTGCAACATTTGTTGGGTTAATGTGATAACTTTGCCTCATAATATATCTACTAATGTATATATTGTCAAAAAGTTATGATACAAAAACATTTTGTACTTACCAGAGTAAATGGGCATGAAATAAAAAAAAAGTGTTGGTCTAAGATACAAAATCTAGATTTTATTGATAGTAACATAATTTATGTAGGTGTTACTAATGGGGGTAAGCATTCTTAATGATTCACCCTAATCAAAACTTGTCTACACTAAATCCCTCCCACATCGTGGCTAAGCTAATAATGTGGATGTTATAGAGGAAAATGGGCATGTCAAAGAACAAGTTGATAATCCTTTCTCAATCAAATGATAACTTTATGGGATATTATTGATCAATCTAAACCACATACTACTTCCATGGCTCTTGTTATATTTTCTTAAGGTGAAATCCTTGCCAATGGATATCACAGGTGTATATAACTTAAAGGATGTGTTACAAGCAAAAATGTAAATGGCTTTTTAGTCAATCCAAATTGTCAATTTCACATTTGTACACAGGCATTCCTTTTCACCATTATTATCAACAAGACCAATATAACCTAACTGTTCTAATATGGTATTATGTAAGACACTTGGATGTATCATCTTACAAATGCAAATTTGTCCAATAGATTTAATCATATTATGATATATTATATTTAGATTAGAATGCTTTAGTGTTCTTGGATGTCCCTATGTTGAACAAGCCCAAGTCAAGTTTTTATATGATGGCAAGGTTGAGCCCCTTCCACATAATGAATATCAACCTCTTTTTGAATTAGGTAATTTTTCCATTGATGTATTTCGTCTTAAACCCAAGGAACCTCCATTAGTATAAATATGCACTTTTATTTGTGCAAATGTTTTAGAGAACAAACTAGAATCAACTAATTGTTGGGAAATTTGTGTTGTACACCTTGCATAATAATGTTAATAATATAAAAAAAAATATTTAATTATGGCGCATTCAAAGATGTGGACACCACATGGGTTAGACATTCTTGGGATACTTGTATGTTGTATGGGACGTTGGGTTAAATATTAAATATTGGAGTCACTTAGGACAAAACATTTATTTTTTGGGTCATGGTTTGGTGAGTTCATGGTTTGTAGAACTTATAGGGTTTGGAGTAGATTTTTTTGGGCCATTGTCAGGGGTTTGGAGAAATATTTGTAATTGGATTCTATTTAGCCATACAAATGTGTATAACATGTATGATGTGACATAGTCATTGTTAGATATGCGAAATATTTCAAAAATATTCTTAAGCTTGCTTCACTTGGTGGCAATTATATTATGGCTAAAAGGGAAAAATGTTTTTGATTTGTATGATAAGGACAAATCTATAGTGTAAGGTATGAGACTTACATCAACAATTGATGGTAGAGGGATTAAAGGTTAAAGCCCCAATGAAATTAGCAATAGGGGCTTGCTTTGAATTGGAGGTCATGTAGGTGTGAAGCTTCTAGTCTTGTCTAGCCTTGAAGGGCTTAGATCCTACAACATCTACCTTTGTCATCGATCCATTTCACTATTTAGTTGAGGCTTCCCTTTGTTCACCACTTTCACTTTGCCTAAGCAATCATTTAGTCATGCCACCACCATCATTGCAAGGTCAATGGCGCCATCCTATAGCCACTACAATAATGTAGAGGTACTTTTTATTTTTCTTAATGTAGCGAGTTTTTTAGGAGACAACTTTCATCTATTGTGTTTGATTTTTGACTTTTATAGTCGATGGAAAGCTATATTCAAGCACTGTGTAATGGTATTAGTGTAAGATTTTATTTTTTATGATAGGAAATTGCATATGGATGCTAGTTTTTCTCTTATTTATTCGATAGGTCATATCTTGTGTCCACAATGTCCAATTGTGGACTTCTTATAGGTGATGAAGAGTATTTTCTAAGCACTTCATAGTGTATCAAGTGTTTGGTCCCTTAGTCTCGAGAGTTTTTTGATGTGTTTGATTTTGAACACATGGTTGACACAAACATGAGATTTTAGATCTTATTTCGATGGGAATTTGATGCAAGTCATTGATGGTGATCACAATGTCATGGAGGTTCTTGTATACATGAAGCTTTAATGACATGGTCATTTATATGAGTACATGGGATGGTAGTGGAGTTGGCCAAGAGTTCCTTGACAACCTCTTTAGTTTTATCAAATGATAGGACTTGCATGTTTTAGATTCATGATTACTAGATATGTGGGTTTTGTAGATTTTTTGATCAAGGTTTATGATTTTTCTTGCCTTTGTTATGTCCATTTTTGTTTTAATAGTTTTGATGTGTTTAGACTTTTGGTTCTTCTAGATTGATAAGTGGATTCAAAGTTGTATGCATGTCTCTAACATGGATGGTTTTGTAGGTTTCACATGATTAACTAAAAATTGTGGTTTTATATATTTTTGGAGAGACTTTGTTAGATTGTGACCCTTGTAGGGGTGTTTTTGGATGCAAAATAGTTGCAAGTTTGTATGCATGGTTTGAGGATGTTGTTTGTGGCTTTCTTGATATGGAGGTGTTAGTACATGATCAATCACTCAACATTTTTGTAGTGGTTGCTTGATGGGTTCTTTAATTATAATTACTCTATTATGGATTTGCAATAAATCGGATTTAAGATTGATCTAGTATTTGAGTGGTGAAGAATCTACACATTTATCGCATGGTCTCTTATTTTCTTATTATTAATGCAATGTTGAGTTTACGTGCTCTTCAATTTACATTGTGGTGGATCCATGTTGTGTTGCTTTGAGATTTATGAATTATGTAGTTTTCTAGGCTATCTATACCACATGTTGCATAGATAACTAGGATGAGGACTATCTATACCCATAGATCATTGTAGTTTTGATGGAGACTTGTTGCAACAAGGTTTGGCTACAAACTATTCAAATGTCATGGTGTTGTAGATTTTGGGGTTGGTGGTCCTTCAACCATCATGGTACATTGGTGTAGTGTAGTAGTGAGACAATGAAATGGATGAATGGAGTACTTGTGATTCATGGGGAATTTCTTTGGGATGTTTATGCAACTTTCTTGAAAGAGTAATTTCGGTTAGTGACAATTTTCTTTCTTGGAACTTTTAATAATATCTCCTTTTAGGGATTTTGATTTTACTTTGCTTAGGTTTTGATTTTACTTTGCTCTTTGGGAGATCTTGATGTTGCAATTGAGTTCTTTGATTATTTCAAGGCCACATGTAATCCTCAATTAGGAAATGTTCATGATATCATGAGTAGCTTTGGATCACTTATAATGGGAGCTTTAACAGTGACGTGATATTATGCCATGGAGGATCTAGATAATTTCTTTTTGCATTCTTGGTATGATATAGTGCTCTTGGGAGCATATCTATGCATTGGAGGTAGATGATATTTTTTGAGAAAGATATAAATCATGATGTCATGTAGAATTCCTAATTTTGTAGTTGAAACTTTGGTAGTGATTTGAGGTAGTCTTCTAATATTGAGTATTATGGTCATTTTTCCTTGCGAGCTTTTAGAGATTATAATGATGTAATTGGAGTTTAGTTGGCATAAGATGGTCTTTTGGGTGCTCATGGATACTAGATAGACTCGAGTGAGGTTGGATATATCTTGTTTATAGGGATTGTGTGTTGGAAGAGTGACTCTTTGATGAGATTCAACAAGAGGATTGAGGATCATACACCTAGAGATGAACATGAGTTTAACATGGACTTGATGAGGAGATTGTCCATTGAGACAATCATGGTGGATTGGTGCTTCTTAGAAGGAGCAATCTCATTCCCCACTCTTGGTCCACTTGACATAGAATCATTTGATAGGTATTACCTAATGAGACTAAATTTGGCCTTATTAATTTCATAAATAAATATACATCATTTTCCTTATCCACCTCTATTTCGTGTTGTTTGCTTAAGAAGTTATTAATTGCTTGAAGTGAAATGAATTGCATAACTTTGGTTTAATAATTGTTGTTTAATAAGATTTAAATGTTGAGAATATGTTATGAAAAAGATGTGTTTTTGTTTGATCAAGATGCTTTGGTGATTCTTGGAGGATTCTACTTAGCCCCAAAGGATTTGGGTGCTAAAATTAATTTCACCAACCTTGGAGGCTACAAACTTCAAAGAAGACAACACCACACATATTCCTCAGACTCCAAAATGCAACAAACACTCAACAATTCTAGTTTGCTCACATTGAATTCCTCATGTGTGGCAACAAGATTAACAAACCCAACATTCCTCAATTTATTAATTGCAAATTTTTCTTCTATTAGTAGTAGACTCTTACCGAGAATTGTCCTTGAAGGCATTTTCCTCACTTTATGCATAAAAATCGATTTTGCATTAATTTTAAAACAAATTTATGTTTTTTCATTTAGCAAAGATTCTTAGTAAAATTTGAATAATGTGTGTATGTTTGGTGTGTCATTACATTACATCATTTTTCCATAAATATTTAGAAGTAGTTGTAATTAATTAGACATTAGTTCTTGTATCATCTTTTTATCATCAGATCATGCAAAAAATCATTATCATTGTTAGTATTATCCTCTTTTAGTTTAAGACAATACATTTCATTTTCAAAAGAAAATTGTATGGCACATGTGATTATATGAGATCACAAAGAAGAAATTTCTATTTTTCAATTTCTACAAAGTTTTGAGTTGAATGTGATGATCTAAAAGACATTCCAATCTTTAGAGAGTTGACCATTTAATTGGAGAGGAAGATTTTGTGTTAGTGTAGGTAAGTATTTAATGTTTTTGATTAAAGATAAAGCAGGTTTTTAAGGGACCTGAAACCCTTTACAAAAATATGTTGCCTAAGATAAAAACAAAGCTAACTGCCAACCAAACATAACAAACCAACAAAAAATCAGACAACAAAAAAAGGAAATAGAATAGGCTATTGTAAATCCTTGAAAGGGACCCAAAATCCTTTACAAAAAGACACTGCCTAAGATAAAAACAAAGCTAATTGACAACCAGCCATCAACAAACCAACATAAAACCGAACAACAAAAAAAGGAAACAAAACATGTAAGTATTAAATGTTAATTGTATGAATATATTGAAATAAATATTGTTGTTGTTGCTTGTAGGTATCTTGTGTTATTATTATGTTTGCATGTGAAATTATTATATTTTAAAATTTTATAAGAAAAATATAAAAAATAAGAGTTAAAATTTTAATTGTTTCAATTGATATTTGTTCTTCAGGAAAATATCAACACATTCTTAATTGGGATTTTTCTTCAACTAGTATTTGACTTGTTAGAGATTTTTTTTTAAACATTTTAAATTTGTAGTTACTCTTTTGAATCTAATATAAGGATTTTCATTTTATAATTAATATTTTGAATTCAACATGAGTATTTCAATTCCTAGTTAATTATTTAAATTTAGTTGATTATATTATTGTGTATGTTCATATCTTTTCCAATAAAGTATAATGACTCCTAGGGAGGGATTCTAAACTACCACTTTGCATACAACCTTTGGACATCACTCGGGTTGACAAAGATGATTATCTATTAAAATATGAGGTTCTACATCTCATCACTTTTTGGCATTACTTGGGGACTCCACTACACATGGTGTCACCAAGGTCAAGGGTAGGCAGTCTAAACCAGTAGTCTTTTGTAACATGCTTCAAGTTGTACTCCAATTTTTTTCATAATTTTTATTTTCTTTGTTATAATTTTAACCAAAATTATTATGTATTCATTCATCTATATATTCATGGACACTTCTATACATATGAGATAGACATCTATCCATCTAGAATAGATATTAGTCCATACGAGACATGTATTCCTCTATCCATTTAGGATAAACATATGTTTATATAGGATAGGTACGTTGCTCTGGTTAGATATTTAGATTCATTGAGACCAAGTTATGAGTCATTGAAAAATACACTTCCTTAATTGAAGTGCATTGAGATCACTATCATTCAAGAGTATATTTATATATTTATTCATAAAATAATAGGATTGAGTCTCACCTTAGAATTTGACCTAAAGCCTTAGGGAATCAAACAATCCATTTGGGATTCTTTTGAGTATACAATGAATTTATTTTGTCTTATACTTATCTTTGTGATTCATCTTTAGATTTTAGTAGAGTGATTCACTTGAGTGAATAGTTTATTAAATATTTAGTGTAAGTAATAAAATATAATACTTGAAAACTCTCCAACCTCACACTTGAAAACTTGTATATTGGGAACCTCTTTCATTTACTAGACTACTGATATACTCGTTTCCCAATGAGATGAAAGTGTAATATATATATATATATATATATATATATATATATATATAGTTCTGTATTGTAATTCTTATTTGATGTGAATTGTTGGTGTGGGTACGTCACAACTCTTTCTAAGACTTCTTTTTCCTAGACACTTTCTCTTCAATTCCTACCCACTAAGAGGAGCATATGAATCAAAAAATATTTAGTCACTTTGACCAATACTTGTTTACTAATTTTCTCTTAATTGTCTATTCCTAATAATTTTTTTTCTTTGAATGATAATTTTGTTTCTATTTGAACTATATGATGGTAATTCTCTTTTCCCTTTGAACTATAAGATGATAATTATATTTTATTTTAAAAAATATGATGGTGATTTCCTCATTACTAGCTAACATCATTTGGATCCTTTGCTTACTATTAACCTTTTATTAGTTTGTTATCTGAGCCATTATTCATATTTGAATTAATTAGATGTCTTTTATTACTCCCCAAATATTTATAGGGATGATGCCGCAAGCATCGTTCTTGTAGCTATATTAGACTATAAATGTAGTAATTTAAGTGACAAATTTCTTTTGATTTTTTATTCCTCCCCCATTTCCTTCTACCTTCTTTCTATTTGTAACTTTATTTTTCTAATAATTTTAATTTAATAAAAATGCATTTAAAATGAGTTATCTCCACCATTTAGGCTCACCAACTAGTCAAAGATAAATACCATATAAATAAGAGTAATTATTTTCATATATTGTCTTGAGCTAACATGTAAATCAAGTGAAACATCTATTTTTAAATTGAGAGTAATTTTAGTTGAACCATCATTTAATTAATAAAACATAAGAATAAATGTCACTTAACTATTTATTTATTTCAATTATATTTTATTTTAATTTATTCTTCATGAATTTTTTTTTATTATTATTCTTAATATCAGTATCTATTATTTAATTATTATTTATTTATTTTATTTCTATTTTTTTTAATAAATACTACCAAGGGGTAGCTCCCACTTTATTAAATGCAAATACAAGTTACATTAGTTTGATAGTCATAAGAGTATATAAAAAAAATCTTATTTTCTGAGATGGATCAAGAATATCAGACCATCATAAAGCTTGAAAATCCTCACAATCTCTGCAAGAGAGAAAATATGAGGATGATCACTAGGAAAGAAACTCAAAATTTCTATATTATTTCGAATAATCTTCTCTAAAGAGTGTAAGTGCTTCTTTCAGATCACCCTCATCCAATACAACCTTCACATCAAGGATATTGGCGATGATTCCTTCTATTGAATGCTTATCAAAGGCAAAGATGGCTTGGAATGCAATATTCACTGCAGTGGGAATGAAAAATCCATGAGCAACCAATTTGTCCCACATTTTTCATCTGAGAATTAAGATTGCATTCTTCAAGAAATCTGCATACATCTTGCTATCATGTTCATGTGTTTGATTCTTTTTTATTAAGAGAGATAAACGCTTTTGATCCTGAACTATAAACCAAACATGTGTTCTATTGTTATTTTGCCAATCGAAAATCTGAGAAATGGTGTTTACAACACCTTCCTCTTCAACAAAGGAAGAGCCTACATATTTGAACAGTCGCATCATCTTGGGCACACAAGCAAACAACTGGGATCTCCATATACATGTCTCCAACTCAAGAAGCCAAAGGTGAACCAAATTGATTCATAACTTCCCATGAATTGAAAAGGGGGGAAATTGATTCATAACTTCCCATGAATTGCACAAAATACCAAAGACATAGACTATGGACGATTTGCAATCCAATGATATCTCTACATAGTTGAGAGTTCTGATGTGGAATTCAGTGATAAGCGCCAGCGTATTCCTCAATCGAAGGGTTGACAACCCAAAAGGCATTCTTATGTAATCTTAACCAGCTGCTAAAGACATCAAACAAATCGGGTTGCCTTGGGCTATACCAGGTTAGCTTTTCATACAACTAATCCCAGCATTGGGATACAAAGGAACATTTGAGTAAAAGATGATTTTTTGTTTCTTTGTTACCTTTGCATAAAGGACATTAGCTTGGGCCGGCAATGCCTACAATGTGCAGGCAGTCTACATGGAGTCCCATTAACTAGAATTGAAAATCACACCGATGATATGCAGTCAAGAGTTACAGAACCCAAACTTCTTCCAACTGAATCGATCATATGCCTTACTGATGTCGAGCTTTATCATCATAAATTTTTTTCTTTAATCTTTTGATTCAGTGAATGATTTCATTTTCTATGATAATGCTATCAGAAATATCTCTACCAGGAGTGAATCTGCTCTACTCCACCAATATGATCTACTCTGAAATCAATTCCAGTCTATTCGCCATTGCTTTCAATATGATTTTGTATAATTTTGTATAATTTTGTATGATCTACTCTAAAACCAACTCCAGTCTAGTCTACAAATGAAGTACAATCCATCTTTTTTGGGATGAGAGAAATTAGAGTGTTGTTCATATCTTTTACAAATATCTTCTTCTTCCTAAAACCCTCCATGATTTCCCAAACTTCACGACCAATGAAATGCCAAAAATAATGGAAGAATAATGCCAGGAAGCTATCTAGACCCATCTAGACCGGGAGATTTGTCTGGATGAAGTTGGAAATTTGCATCCATTATTTCCTTTTCTGAGAATGGGGTCGTTAACATCACATTATCCACATCTGTAACCAAAGATGGGATATAGTTCAACAATTCATCTACATCATAGGTTTCAGGGTATATCGCCCGTGGGAAAATTCACCATCATGACAAATTCACCACTAAGTAAAATTAACCACATTAATATTTTTTTTTGATATGAATGTTTTTAACATGATATATTAAAAATTGATTTATATAATGTGGTTAATTTTCGGTGAATTGCTGATGGTGAATTTTACTTGATGGTGAATTTGTCATAGCGGTGAATTTTTCCACAATGAATTTTTCCATCGGTGAATTGCTGATGAAAGATTTTGAAAAACATTGATAGCTTCCATCTAAATATATTCACATAAATTTACCATCTGTCAATTGGAATTGAGAATGGATTTGATTTTGTTCTGGAATCCTGGCATCTTGGTCGTGTTGTGGAAAAATTAAGTATTTGAATCTCCCTCAAGAAGCTATGTTTCTCTTGCCTTGGATCTCTTATACACTTCTTCATGAACTAGGATTTTGCACGGATTGAGAGAAGCTCCTTTTCTTTTAGGAAATAACATGGAGCATCCCATATGTAATAGCTTTCGCATAGGAAATCAACAGAGACTTTCATATTACACCTTTTCCAATGACCACTCTTGCTTTGTAGATCAAAGGAGGAGGGGGAAGGGGAAGGGGAAGGGGAAGGGGAAGGGGAGGAGAGGGGAAATAATTTTAGGCGAGCAATTTTTTTAATTTTATTTCTATTATTATTATTACTATTATTTAATAATTAAATTGATTTTTTAATAAATTTAATAAATATTTTTTAGTTAATTATTATAATCATATAATTATTTTTCTTATCTTAATGAATAAGATTTAATTTTATGAAGAAGAGGGTCATGATAGTTTTGGTAGACTTTTTTTTATCTACATGATTAGAAAAAGAGATGCACATAACAAGTTTGTAGTTGAACAATCTCAAAATTAAATTTTAACAATAGAATGCCTCTAGATCCAAGAAGAAACAAATGAACACCAAAGGGGAGTAGCTCTAGAACATTCCATAAAAAAACATAGAGAATCATAATGGACCTAAAGAGAGAACGATGGAAAGAATGTTCACATATCTAATCAAATCAATCTTAACCCTAATGAATATGGCCCCATGAAAAATATTTTTCCTTCTATTATACCTACTTTTTGAGGCATGGCCATAAAGGACCTTGACCAATTTATCTTTGAGTTTAAAGTCTTTTGTTAAACCTATGACTACAAGTCAAACAACCAAAAGTTGAAAAGTAGTTCCTTCAACCTTAAAAGATTTAATAATGCAATAGTTTATGGGACTATTTTTTGGATAAATACCTTGAATATTATTGAGTAAGAGGTAGAAATGAGGAGTTCTTTTGGTTAAAATAGAAATAGTATGAACATATCTAAGATTATTTGGAATGATTCCTTTTTTCCTTGAAATTTTGTGGTAAAGTATTGACCCATGAGCTCCTAAAAATAATACTTTTTAGGGAATTGGAAGAACCAAGGCCCATCATCAATTTTATGGGAAAAGGGATGCGACAAAATTAAGTCTCTCATATGTTTCTAAATTATGCAAAGCTTATTCACAAACTAGAGGGGGAGTTTGAAAATATAGCTAGGTAAAAGGCAAAAATAAAATTGAAAAATTAACAAACTCACAAATTTAAAAATAATATATTCTAGTCTAGTTGAACACCACACTAGATATCAAGCTAAGAACAAAAGCTCATAACCTTTCTCCATTTATTGCCCTAGATGCAGGAACATGCATTTGTTGAAAGAATGCCCCTTAGAAAAGATTGATATCTACCAAGTCCATGATAAATTTCATCCCTTGGATTAGTGTGAGATCTTGCAAAAAATAAAAAATGCAAAGAAAAAGGCTTCGTTGTCGAAGAAGAGTTGAATTACACGGGTTAGCATGAGGGTGGAAAATTTTCTTATAACCATTTCTCAAATCAACCATCTTGGCATTAATAGATGAACTAGAATAATAATTCTTGAATATCATCATAGCCCAGTCAACAAATACCAGAACAATGGGGACCCCAAGAATGGACCCATCAATTGTGGCTTAACTAAACACATTAACCATGATATCCTTCAAATTTGTGCCACCTTGGAATCTATCTTATAACCAATTTTACCAAGTTCCACGATGTATGCAACACCAACAACAAAATTTGTTATCTCTTCCACAAAATACACTAGGTCAATCCCAAAAGGACACAATGGCACAACCTTAGCTTCTAGCTCAACTAGTGGCAAACCCAAAAAATAGTGGACTAGTTGCTCTTGTCCACTCCACTAAGCCAAAAAATATGGTTGGAATTATCTCTATACATTGCAGGAATATTCAACCTAGATTAGAGAAGAAACTTAATAAACCTCCACAATCTACTATATCAGAGATAACAAATAAAGAATAAGTCATATTTCCCACAAATAAGGTGAAATCTATTGATATGAGAATTTAACAATCTTTCAATGATTCTCTAAAGATACCTTTTGGTGATTGATTTTTTTTTTTTTTTTCATGCACTATATATTGAAGTTAGCTATTTGGGGGAAAAAAATAGGGAAAAAACTGTTTGCTCATATTTTTGTGACATTCCATTGACCTGGCTTTTTTCTTTGAAATTTTTAGCATTTAAAATTTTGGTCTTAAATTTACAAAAAAATATATCAAACCATTTAAAAAAATTAGAAGTATAAATTTCATCAAGAGTTCTACATTTCATTAGTTTATGTCATATTGAAATTCAAAACATAAAGGCCACTTTTATGCAATCAAAGTTGAAATTTATTATTGTGTTGGCAATTTCCTTTATAAAGTGTGACACGGGTTTGTGCTTTTACCCCTCATTGCTATTATTAACATCATGACTATTAAAGTTATAGAAACCTTATCTTTGACTTGATTGTACCTACTGATATCATTTTATAGATGACAGATCACCCTCTCACAATTTTAAAGGGGTCATTATGATAGACTCATGGAAGTATCCTATGGATTTTTTGATACTCTTGTCAAAAACCCCAAAAGAAAGCTATTTGCTAATCCTAAGAAGGCCATGGTTAGAAATTGTGGTTTCCCTCATAAATTATAGATATAGAGGAATGATGATCTGTAATGGGATCATTATCAAAGATTTACCCCTTTACCCCCTTGTGAAACCATCCCTGATGATGAATAAATATGTTTGGATGGATGGACCAAATAAAACCAACAATAACAAAAGTTTAGCCTCCTTGGTCATGGTCACCATTAAGTAGCATACATAGGCTTTGGGAGAGAATTCACACTTAGACAATGAATTGGGACCAATTTTACAATTTTATTCCCAAGAAGAGGAAGAGCTTCAATCTCTCCTAGAATTAAGTATAGTGGAGTTTTCCCAAGATGATATAAGGGAATTTCTCAAAGCATTCCAATGCTCCTTGAAACATATAATCCCAAGTGGAGAAAAAATATTTATAAATATAATTACTATCCATATGTTGTGGCCCTACATTTCCTCCTTGGAAAAATTATGAGTGAAACTAAAACACTTCCTCCATCATCTTGACACAAATAAAATAATGGTCTTGCGTAAGTAAATTGATCAATAGTTCAAGGCTAACATATCAACAAAAAATTATTTTTTGATGTCCTTGTTAATCATACCAAAGCTTTAGCATGGTAGTATAAGGATATGAGGGGGATCCACCTACAAATTTCCACCCATAATATCTGTAATAGGGATTTTTTTACTGGTGAATCTTTGACAATTGGTGAATAGTTCATATTGTCCAATTCAAGATTGGTGAATACATTACAACCAACAGGGTGGCCAAATCGCTAGGATTTTATGAATTATCAATCTAATGCATTTCAATTCATCATCAATTTATTTTATGAGGTATATGTAATTAATAATTTTCCCATAACAAACTACGTGTTTCCAATGGTCTAATTAACATTTTCGCCTAGAATCTTGAAAGCATGTATTAAATCACCCACATATTCACCAATACTATTAAAGTGACATTATATATTAGGACACATTTCACTAACAACATTAAATGTTCACTAAATGTGAGGATCCATTTCGCCAATAAAATTTACAAATAATTGCATATGAGGACCCATTTTTCCAATAACGTTAAAAAATAATTATGTTTGATACATTTTACTAATTACATTAAAAAATAATTGTGTACAAGGACCCATTTTTCCAGTACTATGATAACTCCATGCTAATTGTAGGCTGAATTGCCTTGAAAATTATAATGTATGTGTTTTGTCAAGGTTTGATTGGCCCAACATTTAAATGTATCATTGTATAATCACATGGGATTCACCAAATTTTTAGTATACCATTTAAAAATCCCACAAAATTTGTCAATTATGGATTGATATAAATATAATCGAAACTCTGATTTATTTTTACACATTTTGTTTAGTTCTGAACTTGTGAGCTCTCGATTTAGAACCTTGATCATAGGAAAGTTACAAACTTACCACTACAAGAATTTCTGCATTAGTGAATAGCGAGTCAGTGAAAACCTAAAGGTAAGTGATCATTTCTTCATAGTGTTATAAGATTATTTATCTCTTTTCCATTCTTGCTTCAATCTTAAAGATGATGTTCAGTAGGGAATGGGATTTATATTTTATTATTCCTTCTTAAATAAGAAGACATTTTTTGATAGCTTTTATTTCATCAGAGATGTCAAGTAGGAACACGAGCAAGAATCCTTAGGGTGGTGAAGGGAGGCCATCAAAACACCCAAAACATAGAGTTACCATAAAGTTGTACTTTGACAATGTTTCTGGTCCATCAGATTAAGATGGAGCTACATGAACTCTTGGACCAAATATTAACGAAGAAGCCAATACCTCAGAGGAAGATCAAATTGAGTTAATTGAGTTGGGTGAGGATGACAATGCTGTAAAAGATGTTCCAAGGGATACCCAAGGTAGATGGAATGAGTTAATTGACTTGGATGACAATGCTGACACCACAAATGATGTTTTTGCAAGGAAGAGGAAAATAAAAGCTAAATAAAAAATGGGTCACAAGTGGGATATGACAAGGAATTTTCATATTGATTGGGTGTCAAAGTACCCATTCATTGAACTAGTGGAGAATGCAAACAAAGATGAACCTCCAACAAAATGCAAGTGTAAGATTTTGTAGTTGGAAATATAAAAGGGACAAGAAGTTATAGCTAAAACTTGACATCATAGAAAAGCATATTGGTAAAGTTTATTGAAAAAAAATCATAGACAGAAAGGAAAAATTAGTAGTAAAGTGGAAATTAAAGGAAGAATGTCTTCATTTTAAGCATGCCCTAGAATATGGCGATCATATGCAAATAATGATAAAACTTGCTAAATGTGGAGGTTCAATTGAAGCTCAATTTGGAAAGATAATGGTAGGAGCACAACTCGAAAAAATGTTTAGATGAGTATTGTTTTTCATATTTTTTTCTAGAGGGTGTCCTATGAAAGACTACCTAGAATATAATAATTTTTATTTTTTTGGGTGTTTCAAAATTTCCTATCACACATTGTTCAATAAACTCTAAATCCATGGGAATGGTCAGGTTGTCTTGCGGAGGTAGAAAATCAAGATTTATAGGAAAAAATAAGAGTCAACCTTCATTGCTTGATCTTTAGATGAAGTTAGTGCAGTAAACAATACTTCTTGGGTATGTATGCATGTGTATATTATACACAAACATGTCTGTCAACCTCATCTACTATATGTTCAAAAAATGAAGGAGAGTTCAACATCACAAAATCTATTTGAACTAGTTAAGAAATATTTGAATAAAATTGGAGGTATGGATGACTTCACAATTGCTAAAAAGTTGGTGTGTGTAGGAGCTTACAAAGCTTTAGTAATGCAAGGTCATAGGAATAGTCTTTGCATAAAATTACAAACTACTTGTTCACCATACATTATTTCCATTCACTGCATGGCCCACAAAATGAAATTAGCATTTAAAATTGTAAGCAAGTTTCCTTCAATATCAAAAGTTGAAAATTTAGTTTGCGAGCTCTGCTCATACTTCTACCGAAGTCCCAAATATCTTGTGAAAATTCAAAATTTTGCTGAAGGAATAACAACAAGAAACAAGCTTCTTAAGGATGTTGATACCAGATGGATATCCTTGCATGGACAGTGGATTTTTTTTTTTTAGAATATCAATCCTTGATTGGAATAATGTACGAACATTGCCACATAGTAGACAAAGCTTCTAACCTCTTACATAGATTAAGCGATATACAAACATTCTTAACTTAATCTGGTCTTCTCCCCATGTTGGATAAAATGAACAATCTTATGTAAAAATACCAAGAAAGAACTATGTATATTTATGAATATAGTAAACTATGTAGAATGACATGCATGACCCTCAATAATCTATATCTGTCAGATTATCCATTTGAAATTCCAAAATTTATAAATTGGTAGTTACAGATTTGAACAATCCTAATTGTAAAAGTAGGTGGGGAGTTATGTGTCTCTATACGTGGATTCAAGATACTAATGCACTATTCTATGATGGTCAGGCACTCTACTAGAGAATCTTCAGTTACAAAGGAAGCTTTTAATGACATTGTTAAATTTGTAAGTGTTACTTTAAAAGATATTACAAAATATCTTTCCTCAAAGATTCTAGAATGATTCCCTCGAGATGAACTACTTGAAGCCATGTCTATTGTGTATCCTCAATTTTGGGTCCCATCCCATCGTAAACAAAACTATTTTTATAAGAACATAATTACCTTGGCCGAACATTTTTCAAAAAGTTCAGAATACAATGGATAGAAAACAAAAGGAATTATAAATGAAACTAAGCTTAGAGAGCAATTTGGCCATTTTGCAATAACTATGATTGAACAGTTTGACTCCATGAAGAATCCCATGCAAGCAAGATCAATAACAAGGGTTTGAGCAACCTTAGGTTAGAGTGAAATATTACGTGATTCATTATCAAAAATTTTCAAACTTGTTGTTTTATGTCAAACGATGAGAGATTTTTTAGTGCATAGGGGTTTTTGAAATCAACGATAAGAAACAAACTAGACAAGAATTTGGAAAATTTCTTGAGGATGTATATAACTAGGTATAATTTTTGAAGCTTTCCTTTTGAAAGGGCACTCACAATCTGGAAGTCCATATGTGAAAGAAGAGGGGTGTGCAACACTTCAAATGTTAGTGGCAATGGGACAAATGACAATGACACAATAAATGTTGAACTTGAGATGTAGTTAAGTGGACGTATGCAAGGTGAAGAAAATGAAGACCAAACTTAGAGTCAAGATGATTGTCAATCTCATCATAAGAGTGAGGACTATGAGGTGAATTGGAAAATGCAAGGGACTTAGCATTTTCTAGTTATTTATACTACATTTCATGAATCATATTCCAAACTATTGTTGATGACATTTTATATTGTATTCCATGAAATTATGAATTAGATTGAATAAATTAATGAACTACTATTTTCCATTGTTCCAATGTAGAATCTAAATTTTAAACATTATTTTTGTTGTTTTGTTTTTTTGAATTTTAATTGGTTCTTGAAATTATCTGAAGGATAGCCAATCCTTATGCTCAAATAACATAACTAAATTTGATCACATAACTGAATTCATATAATAATACAATTGAATTTGATCATATGAAAAATAATGATCATGGATATATAACTAGGGCTCATACTTAGACTGGTGCCTTAGACATGGGTTATAGAGTCAAAGAGAAATACAATGATATTTTGAATAACATACCTTAAACAAATTTTATCAAAGCTTGTATATCACTGCCTTAAAATGTGTTGGTTTGTTTTTACGAATTCCAACTAGTTCTTGAAGTAATCTAAAGAATAGTAAATTCTCATGTTCAAATACTTCAAGGGGTTAGCAAACAAACATGAGATAGATTAGACATTTTTTCTCCTCTACACTTTAGGCTCTGCAAAACCTAGGAGGGCGGTCCTTTATAATATATGATAAAATTATACAATTTATAGGAAGGTATTGTTTTTGATAATATAAGTTGGATTTATAGGGTGTAGTACCCTTTAAATGAGGGGCCTAAAGGCCAAAGTCAGATAAAAAATAAATAAATTATAACAGTATATAGTCCAAAACAAAAATAATAAACAGATAGCAAAAGGACCACCCACCCAACAACAAAACACACCCCATCCATTACTCAACTAAACTCTCCCACTCCTTAAAGAGGAGTTTCAACACATCATCCTCAATCCACTCATTACTAGATTCCTCTTCCACAGTCTTCTTGTCGACCTCCTCCTTTAACACTCCCAACAGTGTAACAATAGACAGGAGGATGATCTTGATCGTGAAGCGGGTCAGCCTTCTGAATTGTTTAGCAACACGAGTATTTAGGTTGTTGAGCTCCTCATCCTTATTAGCTTCCTCCTTATTAATCATCTTCCCCAGAGTCAGATGATCAAAGGACTTCAATGTGGAATCTTGCTGAAACATCTTATTTAACTCAGGGAAGTGACTTGACCCTTCCACAAATTCCTCGGTCTCTTCAACAGTGTCATGCCTGCTATCCTCTTTGCCACCATTTTGCTCTGAATTTCTAGAAATTTCATCAACCAAGACCTCTTTTTTATGCTTTTCCAATGTATTAGATCTTCAGACACTAGTTTGCTCAGCCCCCATGTCAACACTTACAACAACCACCGTATCCCCCTAGGAGTCTATGTTAGCAGAGTTCACATCTTCGTTGTCCGTGGGCGGTTCCTCAACTTGGAAAGTGGTGTCCTTACCCTTTTTTAGATCTTGCTTGGTTTTGGTAGACACTTTAATTTCTTTCTTTATGGGCATGTTTTTGAGCTCATAGATCCCTACAACAACTTTAGATTGGGCCAAACCCACACCACCTTTTTTCTTTTTGGTCGGTGGTTTTGATTTGGTATCCTCAAGGGGTTGACTAGCTGTGAGAGGATTCTTCCTTTTAGGGCCCACCGAAATAGAAGGTGAAGGTTTAGCGAGGGATTGGTCTAAGGGATCAGGTTCCTCTATCCTAACGGTCGAGATGGGTTTCGGTGGACAAAGAGACAGGTGAAAGTGGTACAAAAGGAGAATGAGGCCCTGGTGTAGGGGTAATGGGGGTGGTTTGTCAAGGTTTTTGGTCGCAATTTCCATAGTTTCTCTAGTAGAGTTTTCGAGCGATGCAAGCAAGAAGAAGGGATAACATGCATACACATTTCAATTAACCAACGCCAAATCAAACTCATGCTACAAACACTCTTCCAACAACTTCACACATGTGAAGTTATGTTCATCTCATCCGATAGGTATGCATACTAATCTTCCATAATTAACATGGATTCCCAATGCTTTAATTATGTACTCGCATTTAATTTTGCATGCTTTCTATTCATTAATCTTACTTCCATAATCATTAATCATACCCTCTGCCTAGTCACATGTATTGAAGTGAGGCCACTTCAAGATTTTAAGTTGGGGGGGATAGTATATATTCCAAAATTTTATTTTCGCCACCAAAAGAAAAACATAGAAAAACCATACAAACCCTTTTCGCCTTTATACCTTTCTGCACCTGCAACCTTTTTGTTGTCAATTCCCTAGATTCTAAGCCAATTTGAAGCCAATTCAAGCTGATTCTAGCTAAAATAGAGGAGGAAGGGACATAACAGTTGAAGTTGCAGTGAAAGAAGTATATACAAGTATAACAAATATAAAGTATTTGTAGGTGGTTGAAATTAAATTTTGAGCTGAATTTCCAGAGTTTTGAGAAGAGTCAGGATATTTCACCATGGGAGGTGATATTTTCAGAAGGGAACCATCAACACATAAGCAAATATTGGAGGATAGTTTAGTTTTTCCCATTTTCACAAGAGCGGGATGGTTAGACTACTTTTTAAAGTTGATAGAGCTTAATGAAGATATGAAAAGGAAATTTGTAGCAGCATTACAACATGATGAAGCCACTTTCAAGGGCTTGAGAGTGGATGCTTTAGAGGCTGCAATTGTAGAAGTGTTTGGTCTACCAAGGAATGAAGTTGAATTTCCTATTAGAGCGAATGCAGTAGCTACCAAGGATGAGTTCAGGGAGGTAGGAGAAAACATTGATTCATCATTGCAGGTATGGAGATATTTTCACTTCCATGGGTATGGGAATCTTGTGCTTCTTATATTATTAAGTATATAACTTGTGATGGTAGACAATCCCTTTTGTATACTGTGCATTTTAAGCTACTAAGCCATCTTCATCACAATATATTTTTCAATGTACCTAATTTCCTTTACAATTTGCTAAAAAGAATGGGGTCTGAATACCAAAGGAAGATAAATGATTTAGCTTTGTCACATTACTATTTGGTAACCCTATTAGTAAAAAGGATCCTTAGGGTTTAGCATCCACAATGTGTCCTGGGAGAGATTTTTAATTTGTAAAGACATTAACCATATTCTTGAGGAACCAACTTTTCCAGAAAACCTAGAGTCACCTACTGCATCTTTAAAGGAAACTCCTCCCATTTCATATGCTCCTTTACCTACCCTTAGTAGGGGAGAATCAAAGGGGAAAAGTGTACAAAGATCACCACACACAACACCTGATCAACGTGCAGAAAAAAGAGGTACATGAAACCCCAAAAGCTTCTAGAAAAACAACTAAAACCAAGAAGAAGAAAGGTGGTTCTTC
The DNA here is from genome assembly GCA_007258455.2 of Sequoia sempervirens. NCBI lineage: Eukaryota > Viridiplantae > Streptophyta > Pinopsida > Cupressales > Cupressaceae > Sequoia > Sequoia sempervirens. Next base: position 1,226,729,324 of record VDFB02271358.1, on the reverse strand, counting down.
TTTTGCATCTTCAAAGGAACTAAAAAAGAAACCCAATCAACCAAGGTGTTCACACCGCTTGAGAAGGAAAGGTACTATGAGGGGTAGTATTGAGAAACTTGAAAAAGAAAAAGAAGATGTTGTGATAGTAGGTATTGAATCAGAGCTGAAGGAAAATGTGTCTAAAAGTATGCATGTTCCTACAAAAAGGAAATGGTATATATCTACTACCTCTGACTCAAATTTAGAGGATATTGTTTTTCCAATAAAACCAAGAAGAGAACCCCAATCAACCTTGATAGTGAGGGTTTTGAATACACAATAGTTGGCTATGAGTAGTTTTTGAAAGATAAGGAATTGTTTTTAGAAGAAAGAAATGTCAAAAGAGAATTGCAAGGAGCATTAGAGAGGATCAAACAATTGGAAGAATTGGTAAAAACCTATGAGAAAAGGGACAAAGAAAGGGAATTGAAAATTCAAGAATTGGAGGAAAAATTACACACTTATGGACATGGGTCAAAGTTAGATTTACTTGCACAACTAGTAATAGTTAAAGTAGGAAACAAAGAACTTGTAATTGAGAACAAAAGATCCCCTACCACAAAAAATCCAACTTGTCATACAACTATGTCCCTAGGATACCAATTGTGGAAATTTACTCGAGAGTTTTCTAAGTAGAAAGAGGATTGGAAGAAGGAAAAAGAAACAATTATCTCAGAGCATACTAGGATACTAGAGAGCAAGGATATTGAATTGAAAAGGTTAGTAGTCAAGGTGGAAGAAGTAGCAAATAAATTTTTGTAGATTGTTAAATGTAGACCTCTAGCCAGAACATATGCTTTGGTTTTGCGAGAAAAATTCTTAAGTTTTCAATTCAGTAGGTTAATTAGTAACTAGCTAGTTGCTATTAGCAAAAAAATTGATTTTCTAAATGTCTTTGCTAATGCTACACCAAAAGAACATGATCAATTGTGTGAATATTATTTGCATAATTATGTTGTGCCTGAAGATACATAATGAAACCCATTAATCTTTGTGGGCAATTTGCAATTAAGGGCACTAGCATCCTATTTCAGGAATGAAAAGTTTAGGGGTGAAATCATGCAAGAGTATATGGAGAGAGAGAAATCAATTTCTCTCCCAATTAGAAAAGAATCTAAAACCCCTGAGGTGATAATAAAAGAATGGTTACAGTTCTTGGATCACAAAGGTGTAGGTAGGAAGATCATGAACTTGAGAACACAAGATTATTGAAGGATGCAAATATTGACTATTGGACTCATCCACCATTCCTACTGGTTTGTGCAAGAAATAGGGAATAGTTTAACTCCTGACTTGCAGAGGAAAGAGCCCCACTCCATTCATAATTTTATAGCCATGCTTGAAAGAACATGAAGGTATATGATATTGCCAGAGACAAAGGACTTGAATGGGTGCCACTTACATTCCAACCACCAATGCTCCTATACTTGGTACCACACTAGACAAGGAAGAAGAATGAAGAATGTGAGAGAGCATAGGTTACTAGAGTGAATAAACTTGCATGCTATGGAGGATTCTATTTGAAACAGGTCAAAGGAGTGGATACTATCACATACCTTAGGGAAATCACTTTGCACTACAACCTCCAGTCCTAGTTAATTTGCTTGAGGACAAGCAAATGGGTAGCTGGGGGGAATGATGAGTCCGATCATTAGATATTTTTCTTATGTTTTTATGCAAGTTCATAGACATTTCCAGACACTTATCTTATACATATCCCTACACTATGCTATCTTTTATGCTTATTATGCAACCTTGAACCTGATTTAAAGTAGATGGAAATATGGTTATGATGTGATGGTTATTACATAATTTATGTGTGGATATGTATGAATTGTAATGTATAGCTATGCTTAGCTATGGTTGTTAGTATTGTGTGCATGTTATATGAACTAACTTTTTGTAGCCTAGAGGAGGTAGACTGTATCCCACAACAACTACAAGGTGTAGCCCACAACCAAAGGATTTCCCAGACAACAAAGCAGGGGAGGTTCCAAAATAAATTGAGCGCAACAACTACAACATGGAGGCACTTAATGAAGATGATTGCACATCATTATTATTTACAATAAATATGTTGAAGGAAAAGAACCCTGTTGCTATTAGGAGTCTAACATGACTGGTTCAAACAATCCACGTTCTAGTTCTATTACAACAAAGTCTCAATTCTACTTGGAATCTTCTTCCTTTTTTAGTTATAGATTGCTAAGTCTTTATCACGCTCTAATATATATATGTAGTGGTGATTTATGATTTTAGTTTAGAGTCCTTGTTTTAATAAACTTCCCCCGTGCCTATATGCATGGGTCATGGTTGAGGTATTAAGAGTTAGTTATTTTTTCTCAAGAGCAGATATAGTTGCCAGATATTTTTTAGTTGGTTGTTGTTCTCACACAAACAATGTTTATTGTTCAATCATGATTTCATGAATAAGATATCCCAATAGAATCTTATGTGATATTTTGGAGTTGTGCAATGAATGATTTTGAGTTATTATGATTGCATTAATCTAAGAAGTTAGATTTGAGTTAGAACAGTGGAGGTAGTCACTTGAGCAAGGGCCACTCAAGGTAACCGTACCTCACTTCATTTTATGTACAATTACTTCTATTATAGTAGTTATTTCATAAATGCATGTTAATTAGATTTCTTGTGTTATTCATGAGAAATTATCGTTTCACATTTATACCTTAGTTTGCTTAAGTTTTTTGTACTCTGGAGTGTAGGTTTACTTATTAGTATCAATTAAATTATAGCATTCATTTCTTGACAGTAATTAGTTACAATCTTATACTGTAGGTACTTATAGCAATAGTGCCAACATTACTTCTTTCACTATTATACATTTTATGATTTCTTAGCAAGTGTAACACCTGTACTAGGATGATTTAGGTAGTCTTAAGTTTTTGAAATCACATACAATGCTAGTACCATCATAAGCTTAATAGCTCTTGTTGATAATTCAATGAAGGTCTTTCCAAAGGTTCAAGTGGATTGTTTAGCTAGGTTTTCCCTTTGAATTGTGTGATTTCCACCAAGCTAACTACACATTAGTAGGGACTCTACACAAGTGACAGTTTCGTGACAACTAACCCCCTAACTTAGAGAAACTGATATACAAAGAATACTTATGACTATTTTTAAATTAGTCATCATTACATTGATTTTTCAAGTTAATTTTGATAGGTAGTCGAAACATTCTTGCTTGTATTCTAGCCTCATGGCCTAACATACATATTAGTGGCATGCAATTCCCAAAATTTACATTTAATAAATACATCCTTTTGCAATTATTCTCATGTGAACTATCTCAACAAAGAATGCAACTTGTAATTTCATCTTGTTGAACTTGAGAATTTAATGCAACTATGTCACATCGACAACCTTCTTCATTAAATTCCCAGGAAATATTACTATCCTTGCAAACGTTAATCATTCCTAAGAAATAATTTGGTATCAATCACCTACCATACCATTCCACTTCTATAAATCCCAAGGAAGTCATCTTCATTTTCACCATTTCAATTTCATTGCTTAGAGATGTCGAGCACTACAAGTGATGCCTCCTAGAAGAGTAATTTTATCACAATTGAGGATGTGGAGTGCAATCAATTCTAGAGGTTGATGGTGGACCACTTGAGAGACATCTTTTTAGTTCACAATGATGTCGAAGATGCTCAGGAATATTATCAAAGAAAATTTCCTGAGCCATGTTCATGTGCATAATGTTGAGATTTTGGAGCATTTTGTGTATAATGTGATTCATACCTTTGACAAGTGAGACTGGGGGTAAGGGCTGTAGAGCGCTTGGTTCGGCTTGAATACCTGATGAAGGTGAGAGTAGCCATAAGAGGACTAAATGCATTTCCAAGGACTGGTCTAATGGGTAATGCTATCTACATTATGACGACACTTCACCATGACCTTACTAATGAAGATGTAGCTCTCCTCCATGCTAGACTTGAGAGGAACGATATGGGACTATTTTCCTATTTTGTACAGTCTAATGAAAAATTATTCTCATTGACCTAGATTGAGCACATGCAAGAAGTATTGGAGGGAATTCACATCCTTATTTCTCATTTTTTGTGTTGGAAAGAATGTACTCGAAGCTCCCATTTTTGAATGTAAACACGATAACATAAATACATATATATACATATGAATATAGATAAAGCTTTTGTATTTTAAAAATCTGTGTTTATCTTTTCTGTGAATGTTATTCTTTCTTTTCTTGCACTTGTGACAAGCTTTGGTTTATGTTATTGTACTGTACTCAAAAAATCTGTATCTTTATATGGCTTAACATGCTTGTTCATACTATAACATAGTTAATAAGTACCACCCTTGAGTTGACATCAGACTCTAAAAAAGTTCCAAGTACGCTATTAGAGTCCGCCATAGTTATAACAACCTTTGATTTTTCTGCTTTACAATCTTCTTTAGCTTTGTTGTAAAGATTATTCACATAAGAATTTCCATTATCGGTCAATAAGGAGGTTTGTGAAACCCTATTGTAGTAAAAAAAGGTTTCCAAATCCTTATGAGTTTCAAAATGAAACAATTTTTCCTTCAACATTTTCACTTTTCTTTTCATATACATTCCTTGGGTGGTTATGAAAACCCCTTCAGACTTTGACAATATTCCCAAAACTTTGATTAGAAAAGAGAAATATAAAGCTTCCACAAGGACATTGGGCCAAAGAGAAGTTATGATAACCTCATCGAAGACCGACAAGGTTCACAAAACCTAGGGAAATATTGATAAAACTTATAATTTTTTAGGGAAAATGTGAATGGTTTAGGACAAGTGACCAAAATTGAGGTAATAATGGCTTTGATTGGGGATAAATACTGCAAGGATGAAGTTAGGAACCCATGGGTATGCTAAAAGGCCAGTGTTTAGTCTATTGGGTACAAAGTCATGTGTGGAAAGAGAAGACCCAAAACATACCAAAAATAGGACAAACAAGCAAAGACCTAAACTAACAACACACCAAAATTCAAAATATGTACATGGTAGGAAAAATCCTACCCCACTAGGGAAGCTAGTTCGATCATGTGAAACAGTTAATTGGTTAAGAAAATAACAAGCCACTCCTAAAAAATCTTGAGTTCACATGTAACTTATAGAGAATGGAAGAAAGCAAATATATCCATAGAGTCTTCATTTCATTGGAGAACCCACTATAAACCTATACGCTTCTGAACAACCACTTCTCATCATATGTATCCTCCCCTTGATACATGCAACCTTGTATATCACTTCTTATATCCCAACCCATTATCTTTAAAGATCCAATATCTTGACCAAACTCACTTCCATTAACAAGGTGAGGAAAGGGTTTCTAACCTTGCTCCCATTTATAATCTTCCTATAAATTAGATGGCCTAATTAATTGATTTTTATTGTCCTTTTCACATTCTATGGAAATATTTTCAGGGGCTTCTTTATATTCCTGTGAATCACATCTCATTCCTTTGGTTTCCCTCCATGAAAGCATAGTTTCCGTAATTTCAAGCTTGTGAATGAAAGTCACCATACCAAGACAATTTTCTTTGAATCTTTCTTCACTTGATCCTTTTGTATTCCAATGCTTCATTATCTCAAATCTTTCTTCCCCAACTTCATGGTCGACTTCTTCACACCCATTATTTTTGCAATATGGTAGTATGTCAGAATCTGAGAGCTCAAATAGAGGATTACTCATGAAATCATATGATTCATCTAAAGAAAAAGAGGAATAGAATATCCAAAACACTCCACATCATGTTCACCTTTTGATGTTCCTATTCACCCAGGAATTTATAATCCATTTATCTCATGCAATGATGAAGAAGTATTTAGAGACATGCCTTCCTCGTTAAGGGATGGATTGTTAAATTTATCTACCTCTTTAGGAATAGGGGTCTTCACGAGCTCGCTTTCTTCACTGCTAAAGTATTTATCCAACACTTCTAGGCACCACTCCAAGATAAAAGTAATATCCTAATTCTTTGACTCAAATTGCACACTGTCTTGGGAAGTAACATCCATCAAATAACAAATAATATTTTCATCAATAGGTGGTTCACCATCACTCATTGAGACACCAAGTCATTTTATATCAACATCTTTAAAAGTAAAAGCTTCCAATTCAGGGGTATACAAAGATATTGGTAACTGATAATTTTCTCTGAGGTCCAAGTTAATCATACTTGAAGTGGAAATTTTAGTGTAGTCAGAATGTACTATATTCACAGTCTGTATTCGAGGAGAGTAATCTTCTTCTTCACTTGAAAAATTAGAGTCATCCTCAATTCTTTCAAATCTCAAATTGTATACCTCGACATCTGGAGTCTGCATTCCATTTTCCTCCTCACCTATTGCATAAATTTTGAAGTGTTCAAGACTGAAGATAGTTAGATTAGCATTTTCAACTGAGGGGAAAAAAAATCTGATGAATACAAAGATTGAGAATTCTGAATCTTATACTTGTGCATCTTACCAGTTGGAACATGCTCTCTAATATGATGTTTTTTCCATACTCCATACAAAATTAAGTCATCTTCTATGCTAACAGCCTCTAGTTGTGCTTGTTCAAGACTGTACACCTTGTCCTTTTTAAGAATAGATTGAACTTCATTATGTAAAGCAAAAATAAAAATATGGAATCGATTCTGCTTCTTGGTTACTCAAGTTGAGGAACCAGCTGTAGGTCTCTATTGAAACAATCAATGAAGTCACAGATGAATTCTCCTTCCTCCTTTTTAATTTTTTAATTTTTTTTTGTAATAGAGCAACAATATCCACCACGTATTTGAATCTATCGAGAAATATCTTGTCCAAACCACCCCAACCAGTTATACATCCATTCTCTAAATTCTAGAACAATTCAACAACATGCTCAATAAGAATTTCCATAAACCACCTCACAAATACATTTTCATCTTGAACACCCAAGATTCCAGATGCCACATTTAATGCCCAAATATGTTTTTCAAGATCTTGTAAATTTTCAATAGAGAATTTCGAGAAATTATTCCTTGAGCCTTGGGGCAAGACGTTGTACTAAGGTAGGGCTAGGGGTCCAAAGCGGTTTTTCCAAGAATGAGGTGTTGTAACAACCATTAGAAAAAAAAATTATTTATTACCTAAAGGAATTTACAAAGGCACAAACATATTTTCTAAGAAAAGTAACTTCTTTATTTCAAGGCTACTTTCCTCAACCCCCAAAATTTTCTTTTTGTGAATCAATTCCTTATAGGAACATTTGAATTGGGAAAAGGGTTTTGATTACGGTTCATATGAGGCTGAGGATGGGGATACCATAAAAATTTAACTCTTGGAGCTCTCTCGACTATCCTTCTAGCTGGTTGTTGTGCTCATTCTTCTTCTTCTTCAAGTACAAAATTTTCTCTCATATAATTTGTAGTGTTTCTTCTGCACCTCCAAGCTAGGGTATTCAACTATGAAATAATATCTTCCTTTTTTGCTTGCATCCAATCAAGATCCAGTTGAAGTAAAAGAAAGATGTTTTCATGAGGCAGGACCATTTTGCTTCATAAAAAAAGAAACCTTTATAAAATCTCGTCGGCCCCCATTGGAGTCGCCAAAAATTTGTTAGCAAACAAATTGGCCCTTATTGAAATACATCAGTTATTAACTCCATAGCCCATTAAAATAAGGTCAATGCTAGTATCAACAAGGGAAGATCACAATTTCATTTGTGACTTTCCTTTGAATTTTTATCAAGGTATAGCTCCCTTAAGGATTACAATTAGACATTTCAGAGTGTGCTTATAACTAGAAAGTGGGGAAAGGTGAACTAACACTGATTCATAAATATGAAGTCAATACGATAAACTAAATAAATCCATTAACCCCTAGCACAAAGACTAAAGTTATAATATTAGATATAATGTTTTCCAAAAGAACTGATCTTAATTCCAAACAAGCGAATGTAACATCATAAAGTTATTTTTCATAGAAAATAAAACTCCATATATCGCTTCAACCAACAAAATAATTCAATATACACATCACATTTATAATTCAAAGTTCACAGACAAGAATAATCTAAAATTGAAAATTCAATTCAAAATGTTCCTCATTCCCTCCAATACATCATAGTACAATTTAGAAAAGAATTTTGGACCTCCAAAGAGTTTCTCGAACATGATTTTATAAAAATCCAATCTTGAATCTTAGACATTAAGATAATTTCCATCACATCAAGCGACAGTTTCGTGACAACTAACCCCCTAATTTAGAGAAACCGATACACAATGAAAATTTATGACTATTTTTAAATCAGTCTTCATTACATTGCCTTTTTCTTGAGTTTATTTTGACAAGCAGTTGAAACATTCTTGCTTGTATTCTAGCCTCGTGGCCTGATGTACGTGTAAGTGACATGCAATTCCTAGAATTTGCATTTAATAAATATATCCTTTTGTGTAATAAAGAAAATAACCTATTTTTTAAACACGTACAATTTAAAATGAATAACTTAGGTTTCACGCCACATTAGAATAATCTCTATTTAACCTTGAATTTAAAAGTAAATTAAAACCTAATATAGCAAGGAAGCATATATTTATAACTTTTAATACCCTAATATCCTAATTTTTCTTTCTTTATTTTGTTGGATAAAATTAAATTATTAAATGAGCAATATGTTAAAATTAATCAATTTATTGTGTAGGGTAGGTAAAATTAGTGATGAAAAAATATTATTTATTTATTTAATTAATTTCATAATTTATTTATTGATATTTTTATTTGTTTATTTTAGAAAATAATGATTTTTTAGTTTAATAATTACATAATATATTTATTTGACATTGGTTTATTTATTTATTTATTTTTGAGGATTTGTAAATGGGACAATAATGCCAAACTTATTAAATTATCTTAGGGTCTTGAGAGAGACATCTTTATTAATATTATTGACTTTGATAATATTGTAAATATATCTAGTTGAGAAAATCTAATTTAATATAATGCTTCAATCATTCAACTAATTTTTCTAATAGTTCATATTTCAGTTTTCATCATGTTCTTCAAATCCAGTTGACCCAAAGGTTTAATTGGTAATTTAATTTAAATGTATAGTTAAACCTTATAAATTAAACTTGAGTCGATAGTAGATTTAATCCTAGCAAGTCACTTTAAAGTGACAACACGTCCCAATAATCACTTATAAATATCTTAGAAGAAAAAATCATCCTTGAGGTTATCTCCTTGTGATGCCATGTGTCGTTACACCAATATCATGTTAGCTACCCTTGTTTTGTCTAGGATGTAGTGGCTAGGATTTTACCACACTACTTTCCTTGTTAGTTGTCTTTGCTTCGTGCGACATGTCATCTTTTGTTGTACATACAACAATGTTTCGTGCACATTCTTGCTTTAAAAAATTGTATAATCCTATTAATTGTAGCTTTTTAAAATAAAAGTAAATAAAATAGTTGTACTATGTTTATGTCCATTTGTACATGTGTGTATGAATGAACATGACAAAACCAATCAAAAGTTCAATAATTTGTCAACTTTTACACAAAAATATATGACTTGTAGGGTAATGATTTTATCTAGATCAAAAAACTCAGAGTGCATCATCAATGAATTGAAAAATACAATAATAAAAAAATACTTCTTAAAATGATTCCAAAATAATAAAATAGAATTTGATTAAAAGTAACTAAAATATTACTTACAAATTGATGACTATTCTAACTTTTAAATTAAACTACAAATTTTTAGATTAATATTTTAAATCACACTTAATAATCTATCATTTAAAAAAAATAAAAATCTTGAAACCTCAAATATTTAATTAATATAAAATAGAAAATCTATAATAAATAAAAATTCCAAGATAGTTCCCTTAGAAGAATTATTTATGATCCACATTCATTTTAGTTGCAATAATTTACTGCATAAAAGTAACTTTGTGCACTAACCTTCCAACTAACCTTCCAAAAGATAATGATGGTACCAAATTTGTTTTTGTTTCTTAGTGAGAATGAAATGGGAATAATTTAAGAAAGTGAAATGGGTACAATGGTCTTATCATTTCCTTTGTTAAATCATTATCAATATTTTCAAAAGGTATTGAGACTTTCTTAAATCATTATCTATATTTTCAAATGAGACTTTGTTAAATCATTATTTATATTTTCAAAAGGGAAATGAGAACTGAAAAGGACAAATGTTGTCAATGATGTTTTTTTTTTATTGAAATTAAATATTAAATTAGGAATTTTATAGTGTTGAGAAATATTAGAAAAATAAGTTTGGGTGTGATGATGTTGAAAATATGAGTCGTCATCCTCACAAAAACAAAGACTTCATTTTCTAAATGTCTTTGTCAAACATGTTGAAATGAAAGATAATATTGCAGTGAATAATGTTAGTGTTATATTTGATGAGTGGCCAAGGAAATACAATGAAAAGGACCCATATTGTAGTGCCCCTCCATTCTCACTATGGATGTGTAGGTAGTTTGGCTTTGGAACTTGGAGATGAAGGTAAAATAATAAGGATATTTAAAGGTATGTGCTAATGATGTTAAGCAGTTGTGTGTTATATTATGAATCTATGGACTATGTGAGAAGTTTGGGATAAGACTTATTATATATGTTTAAGGATAGGTTTATCATGATGTTTGTGTGTGTGTGTTTAGACATGACCGTTACTAGGATGCAACCTATGGGCATATTTGTGCTATGGAAGTGCTTTGGTTATCTTTAGGATTTTCACATGATTTAAACATATTATTGTCATGATGATATGATATTATGATTATATTTATTATCATGAAGAGGTATTGACTTGTGTTCAAGTGTTGCGGTTGTAGATGAAACATGAGCTTTTATTAGTACTTTTGTGAGTATGATGCATATTGTTATGTTATTAATATTATGCAGATATTTACTTGGATAATTAAGTGAAGCAGTAGTATATTTTAGGATAAGTGGAAATGGCGACATCATACCATTGGACCTATGGGGGACATACGAGAATGAGATACGATTGCTAGAGTTCCTTTCTTAGTACTTCAACTATTATGCACCTGTGCTCTAACTTGTATGTTTGAGTGAATAGGTACTAGGCTACATCTCCACCTGAATTAGTAGGTTTGAGTGTGCCTCTAATCCCATTGGTCGTTGAGGAGATAACATCTAAGCCCAAGTTATACCCTAACCCTAGCCATTGTCCCCAATTAGGGACAATTGATTCAATGTGTGACCACGTTTGTGGGTTGTCATGGGACAATGCCCGATCTCCTATACCCTATGGTTGGAGTGTTGCGCTTGTATGAATGTTTCTGTTGGGTTATGTGATTGTGTGATTCCAATGTCTAGCTTTGAGTATGGATTCAGTTCAAATGGTGTAAGTCCTTTGGTAAGTCAGGTTAGTCACTATTGTGATCATTCTTATTATTTATGCTTTGATGTGAATGTCTCTTTCATGTAAGAAGTTATTTTGTGGTTTATGCTTAGTCTGTGATTATGACCTATTTAAGTGAAGTTAGCTTCTAGGTTGATTATGTTGTTGGTAACTATAGTTGTCATGTGGGTGTTAAAGTGTGATTTAATGTTATTATATATATGTATATATATTGCTATGGTTATTCTTTGGTGTGAGTATATTGGTTATTAATATTATTATGATTATATGTGTATTATGTTTTATGAAAATATGGTTATAAATATTAACATATTCTAATGTTATTTATTAAATATTAATATGTAAGCATATGTTATATTTTTGTTTTTATTTACTATTTTGGTGGAATAGCTATTTTTAAGGAGGTTCCTTTATCTTTTATAATGTTTTGAATTTATTTGGTGGGAAACCCTAAACAAATGAGTTAATTATGTGAGTTAATTTGATTATTTATTTTATTGTAATTATTTCATTAGTGGGATGAGGATAGGTGCTTTAATTTAATATTTTAATATTTTATTTTATGAGAGAATTTTATTTTGGAAAATAAGAGTCTTTTGGGGAAAAAGAAAGAAAGTTACTTTCTTATTTATTTATTTTTTTGAATTTAATTAGTTTTATTATGGGAAAAATTGGGAAATTGGACTTTCACTTTTTTTTGTGTGTGTGCATGAAATTTAGAGGATTTTGAAGAGATTTTTTGGGGTTTTGAGAATGAAGAGAAAATTGAGAGATTTTACATGGTTTTGAAGTAATTTTCAAAGGTTTTTGGGAAATTTGGAGTGGTTTTGAATCAAAATTTGGAGGAGAGTGATTTGGAATTTTGTTTGGGAATTCATGACAATTTATTGCTGCTGGTGAATGGACATTTTGGCTTTGGATCGTGGTTTTTTTGAGTGGTGATTTTAGCTTGGAGGATCTTTTGGGGTTTCAACTTCTTTTTCATCATTGTTTTTCGAATTTGAGGTAATGATTTTCTTGATTTTGTTAATTTATGCATTTTAGATTTATAAGAATTTGAAAATGGTTAAATTAATTGAGGTTTTAATGTTTTTAATAATCTGGAAAAGATCTGGTTGCTGGGTTTCTCATTTTGTCATTTGGTTGTAATCAGGTATGTCGAAAAGAGGGTTTTATGGGAGCCGTCAGTTGTTTCACATTTTGTGAATTTCTGAGTCATTTTTGGTCAATTTCTCCTTGGTTGTTGAGTAGTCGAGGGCCAAATTTGAAATGGGTTTTTAACGGATTTGGATTTTGACTTGATTTGACTATTTTATGGTTGTTTTAAGGATGACATATTATTGCTGTCAAAAGTGAATTAGTTCAGTTCTGAAGGTTGTATAGGAGGCTATAACTCTATCCTTTGATATGTATTGTATTGTATTATTTGTGCTTGAATGTTTTACTATCTGTATGTTTGAAAATATCTTCCCATTTGTGAAAACTTATGTTGAGGATTTTGTACTATGTAAGGATCAATTGTACCAAGGTTATGCATTGCTAGTCCTGATTATAAACTGCTGAGAGAGAGAAAATTAAGTTGACTATCATGTTATAATATTGTGCAAATGATGTAATGTGTTTCATTGTATTTTTTGTGGTATAATGATCAACTTTTGGGTTTCCTATCCGTTTGTGTTATGTGTTGGACCTTTGGAAGTATCATAAAGTCTTTGTGATTTTTGGTTGATTCTTGCTTTATATAGTCTCCTTTGGATGTTTAGTGTCAGCCACTTGCTATTTCTGTTGCTTGCTTGTGTGTGGGACCTAGTGTTGTCTCCTAGCATGGAGGAAGTGGGCTTCAGGGTTCCATGTGGTAGGGTGGTATTTTCTAACCATCCATTGGGGTGTAGGTGGTGCAGTTTGTGTGCAACATGGAGTCTTTCCTTCCACTTTATTCCAGAGTTGATTTTATGGTGAAAATGATATTTCTAAGAAAATTGTGTCCAATATGTATCTTATATATATGTATCTCTTAGATGAATGAATATTTTACATTGTAGCATTCTTGTAAAGGAAAAGTAAATGAATTGATGTAATCTTGAATATATATTTATTGTTGCTTATTATGTAATGGAAAGGTTAACATAGGAATGTTGTATTTATGATGCACATGAGCTTAATTTAGGAGTAGACGAGATATATCTTTATTTATCTTTTTCATGGCGTTGACTAGGATTAGGTTCATATTCACATAGTGTTAGCTGAGTTTTAATTATAATTAAGTTATGTTATCATATGTATTTTTTTTGTATGAGATTTAATTTACTTTCAAAGAATTGACTAGATGTGTTCTTAGTGTATCATATGTATTTCTATAGATTTAGTTAGTGTAGATGTGTTGTAGTAGCGACGTTAGGGGACCATAGTGGATAGGTGTGTAAGTGGGCTATGATTAATGTTACTTTTAGGTCATAATGCGATTATGATATGATGTTAATGTAATGTTGTTATCCATGTTAATTTGTTGAGTTGCATTAGTTGTGTCACTTTAGTTTCTTAAAAATAAAAATATTGGCATGTTATTTGTGGACTTTTGTGTTGATCCACCGGGTCCCTTAGCGGTGAGTTACACATATATACTATTTAATTTCAAACATGACCGACCATATCTAGCATATCATTTTTTTTTTTTGGGTTTTCTCAACCTTGTCATTTGGCATCCTTATTTTCTTGGCACCATTCCCATATACTCTTTGGATCATATTGTCTTTTTGTTTTTGTTTTTTGTTTTTTAAAAGTTAGAGCCAATTTAAGTTGTGTTCACGATTGTAAGTATAATGGTGAAATTTGACATTGATGTTTTTTTTTTTTGTTTTTTGGGTTTATTTTGGTTATAAATGGTATATTTTAATGTAAATTTGATTATAATATTTTTATGTTTCAATTTTCTTATTGATTATTTTTAGAGATTTTTGGAACTTTCATTCATCATCTTAGATATGATTTATAAGTGTAGATTTGATTTAGGCAACTTCTTTATTTAGGTATTTGAATTTAGATGTTTAAAATTTGAATTCAAATGTTGTCAATTGCTTTTTACTAGATATTGTTAGTCAATTTAGTGCATGCTTGTATTAAATTGTGTGCTTGGTAGTTGTATTTAAAGTCATTTATTCACTTATTTGGATTCATGCTAGAATGTTAAAAGTTATTCACTTATCTATTTGAAATTATGCTAGAATATTTAAAAGAATATCCAGGTTAAATAAATTAAAGGAGATGTACTTTGCATTGTCTATTTGTGAACATCATCCTAGGTCCATTGCACAATCACTTTTATCCTTAAACATTTCACTAGAATTATAAAGTCAATCCAACTAGGGGTCTAAATGAAGACAATATCACTCTCATAATTTAATAAATTATTATACTTGTTCATTAATATTGTAGTCTTTACACAAATTGAGATAGTAAAATAGTGATGTAACCAATTTCTCATAGTCAACAATCCACTAGATCGATCTTACTAGCCATAATTTAATTATGCATGTTAGAGTTAGGTCTACATAAAATATCACTTATGTGGATCACATTTGTGAACCTAAGTAGTACACAATAATATTTATAGGTCAACAATAGTCATCAAATAAGTTCCAAAGTTATGACACTAGATAAGTTATTCTTGTCATCTACATAAAAATTCAACCTAAGTACCCATGCATTTAGATTAATTTACTTTTTTAGATTTAATTAAGCATTTATTAAGATTAAAAGTCCCAATTATTTACTCTAGCTCAAATTTATTTATTATTGAGATTTATTTAATTGTCATATTCTAGTTTATGTAAGTGGTTTGTTTCCTATCATATGCTTTGGTGAACCTAACTTTCCTACATTGCATAGGTTTTTCACCTAAAGTCCATCCTTTTATTTATGGCTTTAGAAGTTATTTTATAAGTACATTTATCTTATATAACTTTAATTAGGGTTTGGAACTACCCTTGTTTATTTAACATTAATTCTCTTATTGTGGATTTGACATTTATTGCATGACCTCTCTATGCATTGAACCCACCCACACTTTATTGTGCATCATTACAAATTTTAATGTTTGTATAATTTGTGACATTTGGTCCCACTATGGTTGATACACTCATGTCCATTAATCATTTAGATGGGATTGTAATGTCTGTGGAGGCATTGCTTCATTGTGTGTGTATCTTTTCTTACTATAATGACATATTTATTACCCTTTCTTCAATTCTAGAAACTCTCACTTCACTTATCCATTGTAATACCCCTCTGTTTTGCTTTCTGGGTGGATAGTGTGTCCTTGTTTGCTTTGATGTGCTTTTTGGTTATTGAGATACTTTATCATGTGTGTGTTATTTGATCGCTATTTATAGAGCGATAGTCTATTTGTGTGATGTGATGTATCTTATCTGATGCTTTATTTGACATGTTTTAATTGGTGTAATGATGATTAGTTATTGTAACATGTTATTGCATGAGATATTTGTTTATGATGGAACTATCAGTCTATGATGAGTTTATTGGTGAAGGGGACGAGATCGCACCACTCACTTGCGAGTGCCCTATGATTCCGTGATTTCCTCTTCACGGTGTGTTTATTATGTTATATATATATGCATGTTCGATATACTCTTTGTTCGTAGGTTGATAGGTACAGGACATCGACTCCACTTGAGTTCATAGGTTTGAGCGTGTCCATTGGCCAACAGTATTCGATTGGGAGATAGTAGCTAGGTTTTCCATGCCAAGTCATCACCCTAGTCATAGTGTGTCGTAAGGTTTTAGTCGAGTTAAGTTGATTCTTTGTTGTTCATCTCTCCTTGATTTCATTTAATTGCAAGTTGGAAAAGGTAAATAAATGGCTCTTTGTATTTAAGTTGTTTATCAAATTGATCTGGTTGTAATGTTAGAAATGTTATTTAATTTAATTAATAAAATGATCTAATATTGGATTTGATTTATTTTATTGATTAATTAAATTAATTGTGTTGAAATGAATTAAGTTATCCATTTGGGAATTAGGAGTGTTAAATGATTTTTGAAAAAGAAAATTTTAAAAGTTTAAATTCTTTTGAAAAAGAAATTTTAAAAGTTTCAAATGCTTTTTGAAATAGAAGTAATAAAGTCATGTTGAAAAGAAATTTTAGTTTTAAATTTTCAAAAAAAGCAAAATATCTCCAAAATGCATAGAGGGAGTAATAACTATGGTGGATGGGATATTTTAGGGAGTTGACAAAATTTGGGGAAGATATTTCATTTTGGAAGAAAATTGCTGTTAAAAAGAAAATGAAGGTATTCTTGTTTGGGATATGCATTATTGGATTGGGGTGAAGACTTTGGAAAAACTTTGGAAAAATTATCTTGCAGGGAAGCTCAATTTGTCTTCTTCAAGCTTCAGATCATAGGTTCTCTCTTGTTTATTTGTTTTGAAAATTTGCATTTTCAATTTTGAAAACTTGCTTGGAAAAAACTTTGAAAACCCTGTTAAAATCTTGAAAGAATTTAGATTTCTTGTGGAAAAACAAACTCTTATAACAAAAATTTTCAAGTTTAACAATAGAAAATGGAAAGGAAACAAAAGAAAAGTTTAAAACCTCTCTGTTGGATTTGGGGAATTTCCAGAAATTTATATCATGAAATTGTGTTTAAAATTCTTCTTAGATTTTTCCTGTAGAAAATTTGCCCAGTCTAGCTATAAAATGGAAATTTATATTTTTATATATATACATATATTATTTTTGTATGCAAATTGGTTATCATTCTAAAGAAATTCTGTGAATTTTTTTATAAAATAAAAATTATGTTCTTGTGTTGCAGGGGAGTTTTTAAATTTTAAATTTATAAATAAAAATATAAAAAAATAAAATTTTGAATCGTTGGGGGGAGGCGGGTCGTTGGGGGCTCACTCCACCGCGCCGCCCATGGGAGGCACTGAGGGGGAGCCGCACCCAGTGCGTACCCAACCCAGCCGCCGCCACAAAGGGACGACTGTGTGTAAGCCTAGTAAACGGCTGCCGTTTGGGGTTTTCTGTAAACCTACAGCAGTCGCTCCATCAATGGGGTTGGCTTGTGTAAACACAACCGACCCAATAGTATGCACGTGACCCAAGAAATTAGAACTTTGGTTTGACTTTTTCTAAAAAGAGATTATATATATATATTTAATATTCAATATTGTATTAATATAATATAAAAATATTAATATATATATGTTAAATAAAATATATTTATTAATATTTTATATTATATTCATATAATATTAAAATATTAATATATATTATCAATTAAATAATTTTTTTAGACTGCAGGAATCGGGTAGCACGACCTATAAGCTGCGCTGGTAAACTTTTTTAACGGACCGCGCACTGGTGCGACACGCCTCCGGTACCACTCTGGGGTGGGGAGACTAGAACTTGTGACCAACCTCCCTACAGGAAAGATTTAGCCAACCAAGCTAGGGCCCCAACCCCTTATCAATTTAAATAATTATTTATGTAGTTGAGTATAATTTTTTATATATATATATATATTTAAAGTTATATATATATATATATATATATATATATATATATATAATGTTGATTTGATTAATATCATGCTTTTTATGCAATTGGGAAATTTTAAATCAATATGCAATAGTCGAATTAATGGATTTATTTTTAAGATAATATTTTTTTGAAAGGACAAATATTAGATTTAAAAAGTAATATGTTTTAACAATGAGATTAATGGATTTTAAAATGATTTTTTTTGCAAAGGAAAAATAGTTATTTTAAAAAGGATATGATTTAAATCAAAGAAGTAAATGTTTATTGTGTTATTGTTTAAAAGCAATTAGGGAATTAAATATTTGGTTTAAATTTCATCTTTTGTTTGAAAGAGACGTTATTAAATCAGTTTTATTAAAGCAATAAATTACTGAATGTTAATGAAGGAAGTGGATTTAGGAAATCCAAATATAGATTTAATTCCTGTTTGATTGCCCTTCTTGAATGTACACTTCTTCTATTCTCGCTTTGGGGAAATTTGATTAGAAGGGTTGTTAAGTCTTCCAGAAGGGGTTTAACTTTTGGGGTTGCTATATTACGTTGTATCTTGTTGTTTTACCCAGTTTTCACAAACGGGGATGGTTTGTGCCTCCTTTGGATTAGGAGTGGATTATGTGATTTGTGCCTCCTTTGGATTAGGAGTGGTTTATGTGGTCTGTGCCTCCTTTGGAAGGAGTGGATTATGTGTTTTGTTGCCTCCAATTGTTTGGAGTGAGTTTCATTATATGTTGTCTCCTAGAGTTGGAGTGATTGTTTATCTAGTTTGTATGCACTTTGGCACCCTTGGTGATTGGTTTTGTTTGGTATGTTTCCAATAGGAGAGTGGCTCTATGTGGGGGTCCGACACATAGAAGGGCGCCAGGGTAACTCACTTAGGGTTTAAGTAAGTGATAACTTAAAAAGAATTAATGAAATTTTTTTCAGACTAATTAAGATAATGAATGCCTCTCTCATGACTCATGCACTTATCAAGGCTTGAGATGAGATGAGAAGCACAGTTTGTATGGGGGTCTGACGGCTGGTAGAGGCAAGCCAGGGTAACCCCGATGGGGTCCGGTAGCCTAGGAAGGTTGAGCCAGGGTAGCTCATAGAAAATGATGTGTGACACTCTCTCTATGACAACCAGAAGTCAGTTTGTTGTACTGCATAGATGATCATTGTTCTCTGGAAGCATTGTAACCATTGTGTTAAGTGATATTGTGTTTGTACTTGATTCAATTCAGTTATGCATTAGCCTGTGTCTAGAGGTAGATGGTCTTGTCTAGGAATCCTTGTTACTATCTCCTAGCACGGGGGGTGAGCCTTTGGGTATCACTTGGTTGGGTGGAACGTGCATCTTTCTTCGTTGGGTTTTCTTCTTGTTCATGTGGAAAAGATTTCCAGTTGGAGAGCTCGTGGGTTCTAGTTTCATTTCATGCTTTATTCATTTCAGTTGATCTTGTAATTAATTACCCCTCATTGGTTATCGAGGTGGAAGATGTAATTTATAACCATTCCTTTTGGATTTACCTCATTCGGGGAATGAGAGTTGTAATCTTATTATTAAATGTATGGTATTGAAATGATGTAGTATCTCTTATCCTTTGATGTAATTTATCATGTATGGAATGCACGTGTTCTTAATTCTTTAAGTAATTAAATGTAATGGTTTATATTCATGTTTCTTGTTTGGGTTTTAAAGTAATCTCAGTCTCATAACCTTAGAGGTTGTTGCAATGGGTAGTGATCTTGCATGTTATTTGTACTTAAACAAAAAAAAAGTACGTTTGAGTAGTTAATTGCAACTTCCTCTAGGGTTGCGTGGCGGGGCGTTACATCCACATTCCTTATGTTGATCTAGTTTTCCTATGGATAGTATTAGTGATGTGCTTAAGCATGTTGACCCTTTCTTTTGGTATGTGGCGACTGATCATGCTATACTATACACCCGACATGTATCCGAAAAAGAAAAAATCATTGAAAAAAAATGACTTTGTAAAACCGTAATTCTGGAAGCTTCTAAAAAGCTTGTTATAAGGGGTTGGGATGGGGGTTACAGTATGTAGAAAAAGGTTATTATTCACGAGATTCTAATATGTTATGCACTGGATAATAAAATTATTGGATGGCTGCGATTTTGTGGATGTAGCCTAGATTGGGTGAACCACGCTAAATTCTCTGTGTTGTCTTGTTTCTCCTATAATTTTCTGTGTGTTTTATTTCTCTGTTTTATTGATCAGATTTACATTTAATTGTTAGATATCTGCCTTCTAACCCTAACACTTTCCCTTTTAGCACAATTGATTCACATCTTATGACACATGTTTTGTAATGGATATTCATAATGCCATCTTCCCTTTTAATGATTATGTAAGGCCCACCCATGCATGTCTATTTTCATCATGTGGTTCATATGAGTTTGATTAAAGTATCACTTGTATGTTGTGATTTGAGAGACTAATTATGCTTAATGATTTATAATATACTATAATTATGATTACATATGCAGAGACTATATGCATTATTATCATAATTTGAGGTGTTATATGTACCTTAATGTCCATATATAAGTACACGTTGATAAATTGGCCTAATTATGTTTGAGCTATGATCTTTGTTATTATATTTGATGTGCACATTGAATGAAAAAAAGCTACATAGGACTATGAAAAATGAAAGGTGTATTTATAATAATTTCATGGATATCACTTGCTCACTTCATTGTTTGGAACTGTCATACATCTTTCTATGGTTGAATGGTTTGCATAGTCTTTATGCTGTAGTACGAGACCCTATGACTCTTGTGACTATATTTACTAACATATATGTGTGTGTGTGAGTTTTCGATGATTTTGACACTTCTAGGACAAGGAAAATATGTTGTTTGTTATTTAATTGATTTATAAATTTTGAGGTTTTTGTCCCTTTAGTATTTAATTTAAGTTTTGGAGTTTCTATATGAAAATTTTCATTTCTATTTAATTGAAATATACTTTAAGAATTTTATGATCTAGAAATGAGTTGTGAAAATTATTAGCAACAACAAGAAACAAATCACAATCAAATCAAATAACTCAATGAATCATAAGGAAATCACATACCCCAATGAAGCAAACCTACAATAATAGCCTCATATGATCACCTTGATTAGATCCACTTTTCTTTAATTACACTTTGAAGAATGGTTTTGTAGTCGCTCTCATAATTTAGCACAAAACACTTAGAGATGATAATGATAGAAAAGGTGTGTAGATTAATGGAGAAAAAAATGAGATGAATGAAGGTTGTATTTATAGATTGTGTTTGATATTTGATCAACAATTGAGATTTGATAGATAAATCATTGGATGAGAATGCTTGAGATTAATTGATTAGTAGATTTGAGGAGTTAACTGATTGCATTATTTGAGTGAACTAAGTGTATGAGACAATGAAGTGAAATTGATTGATTAGAGAAATAAGAGTGATTGTAAGTCAAATTGAATAAATTGGATAGAAGACTAATTTGATTGAAGAGTGGACTAGAAGTGAAGACAATCCAGTTAGTGGTCTAAATGAAGATAATATCACTCTCACAATTCAATAAATTATTATATTTGTTCATTAAAATTGTAGTCCTTACACAAATTGAAATAGTAGAATAGTGATGTAACCAATTTCCCTTAGTCAACAATCCACTAGATCAATCTTACTAGCCATAATTTAATTATGCATGTTAGAGTTAGGTCTATACATGAAAGATCACTTATGTGATCACATTATTGAACCTATGTAGTACACAATAATATTTATAGGTCAACAATAATCATCAAGGAAGTTCCAAAGTTATGACACTTGCTAAGCCATTCATGTCATCTACGTAAAAATTCAACCTAAGTACCCATGCATTTAGTTTAATTTATTTTTTAGATTTAATTATAACATTTATTGTGATTATTAGTCCAATTCTTTACTCTAGCTCAAATTTATTTATTATTCAGATTTAATTAATTTCCATATTCTAGTTTATGTAAGTGGTTTGTTTCCTATCACGTGCTTTGGTGAACCTAACTTTCCTATACCCCATAGGGTTTTAACCTAAATTTCATCCTTTTATTTATGGCTTTAGAAGTTATTTTCTAACTACATTTATCTTATATGACTTTAATTAGGGTTTGGAACTACCCTTGTTTATTTAAACATTAATTTATTTTATTATGGATTTGACATTTATTGCATGATCTCTCTTTGCATTGAACCCACCCACACTTGATTGTGCATCATTGATATATTTTATTATGGACTCTCATTATCCCTTCTCTTTGGCATTTAATTATACTTCTATTACAAATTTTAATGTTTGTATAATTTGTGACATTTGGTCCCACTATGGTTGATACACTCATGTCCTTTAATCATTTATATGGGATTATAATGTCTATGGAGGCATCACTTCATCGAGTGCGTACCTTTTCTTACTATAATGACATATTTATTACCCTTTCTTCAATTTTAGAAACTCTCACTTCACGTATCCATGTTCCTTATTTTTATTCTAGTTTTCCTATGGATAGTATTAGTGATGTGCTTGAGCATGTTGACCCTTTCCCTTTTAGCACAATTGATTCACATCTTATGACACATGTTTTGTAATGGATATTCACAATGTCATCTTCCCTTTAAATGATTATGTAAGGCCCAACCATGCATGCTTATTTTCATCATGCGATTTATATGAGTTTGATTAAAGTATCACTTGTATATTTTGATTTGAGAGACTAATTATGATTGGTGATTTGTATTATACTAATTATGATTAGATATATAGAGACTATATGCATTATTATCATAATTTAAGGTGTTATATGCACCTTAATATCCATATATAAGTACATGTTGATAAACTAGTCTAATTATGTTTTGGCTATGCTCTTTGTTATATATTTGATTCCACATTGAATGAGCAAAAGTTATATACGACTATGAAAAATGAAAGGTATATTTATGAGAATTTCATGTATATCACTTACTTCCTCACTTCATTGTTTGGAATTGTGATACATCTTTCTATGGTTAAATTGCTTACATAGTCTCTATATTGTAATAGGAGACCCTGTGAATCTTGGGCTATGTTTACTAACATATCTATAGTTAGTTTTTCATTTATGTGAGTTTACAATGATTTTGACACTTCTAGGACGGGGAAGGTATGTTCTTTTTTATTTAATTTATTTCTAAATTTTGAGGTTTTTGTCCCTTTAGAATTAAACTTAAGTTTTGGAGTTTCTATACAAAAATTTGTATTTCTATTTAATTGAAATATAATTTAAGATTTGTATGATCTAGAAATGAGTTGTGAAAATTATTAGCAATAACAAGAAATAAATCACAATCAAACATAACTCAATGAAGCATAAGGAAATTGCATACCCCAAAGAAGCAAACCTGCAATAATAGACTCATATGATTACCTTGTGTAGACATGCAAAAATGATCCAATGCTTATCGCACATCCTGAATGACATTTTCTCATAATCGACATCATTATCATTTAATATCATTGTATTTCACATCATTTACATCAAAAACCCTAATTTCCTCTATTAATTGAATAATATTAAACTATTTAATTAATTCACTTTTTCATCATTTTTGACTAATTAAATAAATTTCATTTATTTAATAAAGTCCTAATCTAACTTTATTCCTCCCAATTAATTAAATATCAACTATTTAATTATGTCACTAGTTTACCCTATTCCCCTAAATCAATTAAATTATTACCACTTAATAGATTAATTAAATCACTTTCCCCTAAACTTGAATAATTAAATTAATTATTCAAAACATCATTCAAAAAGGTCAACAAAATAAATACAACCTTATTTGCAAAAGTCAAATATGAATTGCATGTTCAACTCAAAAAGCTTAATTAATTAATTACCTTCAACCTCTTTTATGATCGAGAAAATTACGGTCCACCAATTGCTCACCTGATTGGCTGACTGATTCATCTATTTCCTAACCAATTCATCTATTTTCTAACTAATCCATCTATTCTTCAATCCCACTGAAAGCTCAATATGATTTTCTCAATTCCACAGATTAGGAAATATATTTCCTCTGATTGATCAATTAACATAATTTATTCGATCACATATGCTAACTGAGCAATCTAATTCTTCTCAACAACTTTCAACCATTGATCTTGATTCAACATTTTTTAATCTTGCACATTCATCTTGAAACGTAAAATATATATAACAATCCTCTTCATCCTAAAAAATGATTAGAGAATTGACATATTTTGTGCAACAAAGTAATGCTAAATTAATCATTGATTTCTTGAGAGATTTTACACACATCTTCTATCACCATTCACGTATCTTGAAGCTTTTGCAAATGCATAATGGAAGCTTCACATCGATACAACGCAATTCAACATCGCTACAGATACACTTCGACATGAGATGGGTAACGATATAGTTAATTGAATTTGTTTATTTGTTCTTTGATTGCATTGCTTAATTTCATTGAATTATGTAAGCTTGTATTCTTCATTTCATGAGTTATGGGTATGGAATCTATCTTTTATTTGAATTAAATCTTGTTTAATTCATTTATGTTTGATTTCCTTATGCTTCTCAATTTCCCCCTTACACATTCTAGCACACCTAGTGGGACCTCCTTGACATTAACATTTCTTTGAGTGTATCTTGAGAAGTTGCATGTTCTAGAAACAAACTTAAAAAATTTACGCAAACGCTACAGGAATCTTATGCAATCATTTCGACCATAGTTGCATTTTTTTCAACTGCTATTGAAAAAAATGTCCACTTTTGCTTCAAATAAAAGGGACACCTTCGACATAATAGGGCCGATTTTGATAATGAGGACCACAGTTGCACATAATAGGGCCGCTTTTGACAATGAGGACCATAGTTGCTAAAAATAACAGGGCCGCTTTTGACTAACATTTACAGTTTTGCTCTATTCTTTTGATTTAAATATTTGCAAGTAATTTTGTTGATTTCTAATGCTAATGGGTGTTTGTTTTGGGTTTTTTAAGGTTTTTGACTTTGTTTATGTAGATCTTGCATGAATATGCCACAGTTTACATAAAAAATGACTAACTATTCTATTGTAGAGAAGGTGAACGGTCCAAGTTCAAGTTTTCTAACAAAGCTTTCTTAGTTTAAATAAAGCATTTTCGATTTGGTGTTATAAAATTGAACCCCACAAATTTCACATTTCGATTTGGTGTTTTAAAATAAAAATTCAAAAACTTTCATAGTTTAAGGAAACATTTTTGATTTGGTGCTATAAAATTGAACCCCACAACTTGCACATTTTGATTTGGTGTTTTAAAATAAACTTTCAAAAGGTTTCATAGTTTAGGGAAAAAAATTCGATTTGGTGCTTATAAATTGAACCCCACAACTGGCACATTTCGATTGGGTGTCTTAAAATGAACTTTCAAAAGCTTTCGTAGACTAGAAAAACACTTCATTTTGGTGTTCATGAAATGGAATGCTTTCTTTTGACCAACACTTTCATTTTGTTGACAAACGAATGATCTTTCTTTTGTTGACCACATTAAGACAAGGCTATTAGAAACACTTAATAATTTATGCTTAAAACTAAACAAATCCATTTTGATTTGCACATTGCTATCTACTTGTTTGAAATCTATAACACTTCAAAATTGGTGCACATAAAGAAAAAAATTGCTATCTTGCTCACACTTCATATTTTTTAGGTTCTCTTTCATTCTCCTCTTCTAGTTCTTTATCAACAATCTCTTCTCCATAATATGATTCATATTCAAAGTCATTTATATTTGATTTGGAATGCTTTATATCCTCATCAATCTTGACATTGATGTTTTCCACAATCTTGTGCAACCATTTATTATAGCCCTTGTAAGCTTTGCTTTGGGTGGAATATCCTAGAAATATTCCTTCATCACATCTAGAACCAAAGCTCCCCAAATTTTCATCTTCTTTTTTGATGTATAATTTTCTACCAAACACTTTGAAATACTTGACAGATGTTGGGATGTTGGTTTGCTGTACCATAGTTCATAAGGTGTCTTATCACTGTTTGCTCTTATTTGAACTCTATTTAAAATATATAATATTGTATGAACTAACTCTCGCCAAGAAATATCTACTAACTTGGCCTCATTTAGCATTATTCTGGCTATATCTTTAACTATGTTCTTTCTCTCAACTACTCCATTTTGTTGTGGAGTTCTTGGTGCAGAGTATTGTCTCTTAATTCCATGGTTTTCACAATACTCAATGAATTCACTCGAGGTAAATTCTCCTCCTCTATCTGATCTTAAGAACTTAATTCTTCTTCTAGTCTCCTTAACCATCTTCCTAGATATATTAAATCTTTCAAATTCTTAAGACTTGTCCTTTAGAAAGGTTACCCATGTCATTATTGAATAGTCATCAATCGACAATATGAAGTATCTTTCACCTTTCAATCCTCTTGTTCTTGTGAGACCACATAAATTAGTATGAACCAATTGTAAGGGTTTTGTGGTTGAATATTCTTTTGTTTGAAATTTAACCCTTGTTTGCTTTCCCTCCTGGCATTCCTTGCAAATAGTATTTGCAGGCTTAGTTATCTTAGGCATATTCCTTACTAGACCTCTTGAACTTACTTTAACTAGGTGATCAAAATTTACATGCCCCAATCTCCCATGCCACAACCAACTCTCATCCACTTGGCCTATTAGACATATTTGACCTTTTTCTTCACAAAGATTATAAAGGTTGGAGTCAGTTCTTACTCCTTGTGCAATTGTCTTTCCGTTTTTCCCTATCTTACATCCTTCTAAATTGAATGTGACTTTATAACCATTTTCACACATTTGACTTACACTTAGCAGGTTGTGCTTCAGTCCTTCAACATAAAGGACATCTTTGGTAGGATTTTTACCATCTAGGAACAATATTCATTTACCACATATTTTTATTGCAGTGTTATCACCCAAATTAACTGATCCTCCTTTGCATTTCTTGAGTTGGATGAATTTGCTTTTGTCACTAGTCATATGTTTAGAGCAACCACTATCTATTAAGCACAAGTTTTTATTTTGACATGAAGTTCCATTTGTAGAATCATTGATTGTGTGGGATTCTTCTCTTTTTATTTCCACTCTTTCTTAGGCTTCCTTTTTGTCTTCTCCTCCTTTTCTTTAGTGACTTCAGACTCTTTGTTTTCTTTAGGAGGTGGATTTTCCTTTTTCTCATTCTTCACATTTGGTATTATAAATTCTGTTTTACAATTCTTAGCTATATGACCAAAGTTGTTGCAATTGTAACATATAATATTCAAATCAACCAAGGGAGCAAATGGATTTTTTATTACAAAGTTGTACTCCTCTTAGGAATGACTCTACATTCTCTAGTCCTATGACCAAAATGATTGCATGTATAACAGTATCCATAAAAGTATGAAGAATACCTGGTCATGGAATTTCTTTGTATAGGATGAGAAGGTCTTCTTTGTCTAGGATTTTTTAGATCTTTCACCCTAGTAAATCCTTCTACATCAGTTCTCCTTATGTTTTGCCTCTTCTTTTGGTGATCAGGAGCTGAATGGTCATTCTTCTTGTCTGCAACATGCTTCTTCTCTTCATTAGTTTTCTTTACCTCAACATATTTCTTCTCATCTTCAGATGTACTATCTCTGTAGACTTCTTTACCACTGGATCCAAACTTTTCTCCTGCTCTAAATCTTTCATATAGCTTTGCAAAAACATTGGGAAACATAATCTTTCCTTTATCTAAGCCCAAACCAGATTTTTCTTTGTTTGGGGGCTTTTGTGTGCTCAATAGCTCATCAATAATTTCTAAACTCCTTTCAACTTTAGTCCTTTCTCAATATGTTCCATCTCCTTTTCAAGGTCTATTCTTAGAGAAACTATTTCTTCCTCAAGCTTCATGCATTTTTCAACTTTGACCTATAGCTTGGATTTAATCACATCTTCTATTCTCTTGGCTTCCTCCACTAATAGTTTTAAGCTTACCACATTCTAGTTAGTTTCTTCAAGATTCTTGGTTAGCTTGTTTGAATCTTTTTGTGCAAGTTTCTTCTGATGTTTATTCTGCTTTTTTAGTTTTTCAATCTCCTCTCTTAGGTCATCAATCTCATCTAGGGCATAGATGAGTTCTCCCTCTGGGTCAAATTCTCCTTCCTCTTCACCTTCTTCACCATGGTCTTCAACCTTACCATCTTTCTATTCTTCAGATTCCTTTTCCATGAAAAGAAATTCATTTTATTTCATCACAAAAGCACAATCTTGTTCATCACCTGAACTATCATAGACATCAAATGCATCACTATCTTCTTGGATGTATAAAGTCTTCTTATTTTTCTGAAAAATTCTTCTCTTAGGGAAGTAGGGTTTCTTCATTTTTCCATCTACTTCTTGTTTATAGTTATCCTTCTTATTATAAGGACATTTAGCAGCAAAACAACCTACTTTACCATAGTCAAAGCATTTGAAGGAT
Organism: Sequoia sempervirens; assembly: GCA_007258455.2. NCBI lineage: Eukaryota > Viridiplantae > Streptophyta > Pinopsida > Cupressales > Cupressaceae > Sequoia > Sequoia sempervirens. The sequence continues at coordinate 1,226,700,855 of VDFB02271358.1, read as the reverse complement.
AACTTACCTTTATACTTGTCAGAGCCTCTCCTAAATCTTCAAATGAAATTTGCTTCTTCCTCATCTGTCTCTTCATGCCCAAATGTAGTTGCTTCTGCCTTAGCTTTCTTGGGTGCTTCATCCTTCTCCTTGTTTGTAACCTTGAATTCAACTTATAAAGGAAACGACTAACATTGATCCAACGACACACACACACACACACGCACATGCAAACAACACAAGATATGCATGGAAAAACCAATATGGGAGGGTAAATGCACAAAACTGTGTCACACTTTATAAAGGAAACGACCAACACTGATCCAACTTTTAAACTTGAATCACTAAAAAGTGGTATATATGTTTTGAATTTTGAAATGATGTAAACTAGTAAAATATATATATTTTAGTATATTTTATGTTTGTATTTAAAATAAAAATAAAAATTTATTTTAAACTAGTTTTTAATAAATTAATACTATAATTTGGTTGTTGATAAAATGCTGAAAAATGAAGGTGCATGAGACGTCAAAAAATTTATAGTAAATTTTATTTTTTTTCTTTCAAATTTTTTGTGTGTATTTATAACTTGAAACTTTAGTGCATGGGTATATTTTTTCCAATTTTGATATATATATATATATATATATATAAATATAAATAAATAAATATTAAAATGTGCATGAATCAAAAAATAGTTGTTTCCTTTAGACATCAACTTTCATATTAAATATTTATCTAAAATGACAAACAAATTATACCATCTTGAAATAGATTCTCTTATCTAGTGCATCATATATATATATATTTAATAATTTTTAGTATTTTTCCTTGGCATGGTAATCAACCTAATATTTTGTGCTAATAACCTATTTTTCAGTAAAAATAAAAAATAAAATATAAATAATAGTTAAACTATTAAAATAAATATATTTTTGAAAACTACACTTATGGATCTACAAAATGGTATTTTTATATTTAAAAAAAAATGTTATTTACATTAGTAGGAGTTATTGAAACTTCCAAGTTTTTCAAATAATTTTAATTTTTTGGTAAATTGGACTCAAAGTGGTGCTCCATATATTTTTAGCCAACAATTTTAGTTGAGAAAGTTATGGAAGTATCTAACTTAGCTAGAATGAATCTTACTAGATCATACATTTGACCAACATTATTTTTAGTTAGAAATACTTAAATTAAGTTGTGTTGATAAGTTGGCTGAAAGTGTGACACAACTTTGTGCTTTTACCTAGGAAAAACCACAATGAGAATAACTGCTAGGATTTACTATCCTAATCTAGCCTTACACTGAATATCATCTGATTACAATGTTTAAGGGAACCAACCCTAAGGAGACACCAATCCCATGGTTTTAGGAGCATCTGCTCCAAAGAAGCACCAACTCCCTAATCTAAGCACCTGCCCAGATATCTGATGGAACCCACTAATCAGATTTACATTGCAAGTTGTTACAGTTGATTCTTCTAAACACAGTTTAATGTTGCAACTACTTGAACTTCTACTACTACCTTTGCAACACACTTCTCTTCTCTGCACCTCTTTGTTTTGTTCTGCACCTCTTTATCTTATTCTGCACCTTCTCTTATCTATTAGTGCATTCTTTCTCCGCCTCAAGAAGCTCATAATAATTTCTACAAAAATACACTTACCTAGCAACTACAACTCACTTCACTCATTTCCAAAATTTGGATTTTCATTTTTGCATCTCTTTCACTAACTTGTAGTGATTGCCTCGAGATTCACACATACGTACAAATCTTCTGTCAAGGTTTACATGTTATCTTCTTCAACAAGCTACCTCTACATTGAGCCTCACACATTCATCAAGTTTATATTCAATGAATTTTTTAAATATGGCTCTCTATAAAACCCTAAATTCTGACATGCATTTAATACATTCCCCTAGTTATGTGATTTGATTATGATCCCAATCACTGTCGTAGTCTATGCCATCATTTTATAAATAAAATCTACATTTACATTGGTCATTGGTGTAGTTGGACCAATTAAATTCATGCACAAAGTCAGTTTCTAGGAAAAACCCTTGTTCACACTGTCATATAGTCGTTTGTGATCTTCATCTTTGAATTTGGGTCATTGATTTTATGTCTCGCACCATGATCAACCATTTCCCATTTATCGTCAAATATTTAAAACATAACCATTAGATGATATCCTTTTTAACTAGCATCATTGATCATATACCATCACACCCATCCAACATATCACAACTTCACTTTGGGTGTCGACCTTTATGTATGCGATGTGAAGGGATAATGCGATTGTCATTCGATCTCAACCTTAAAATCTCATCCATTGGATTTGATGCCCAACATATCGCACATTGCTATCCTTCCTTTACAGTTCAATTCACAACAACGATGTGAATTGAGCATGTGATGCAATCACTAGCCGCCACCTATCTTTGAGCATACATGTCATAAGCTTGTAATATCGCAAAGCCATTCAGGGATGCATTGGATCTTTAGCAGGATAGTAGGCAGCTATCACCTGTCCACTGTTGATGTCATTCTCCACTTATATCACATATCACTTAGCACTTAACTCCTCTTCGTTTCACAACAACAATGTGAAACATCATTATGATATCCTTAATGACATCGTACTCCACTAGCAGATCTTGTCAAATAGTTGGTCCCACAACACACGTATCCTCAGCTCGCAATCCCACAAGGCCATACAAGGAATCCACCACACTTTGTGAGATAGTGGGGATCATCCAATTTAGCAAGGTTGATCGCTGTTGTTGATTAACCTTCATCGTATATTGCACAAGACATAGTTTGAGATAAACTTTGAATCACAATACAAAGGAAATATGTGATGGCCATTGGATCTTCAATCACGAACACACATCGTTAGATCTACCATCACACATTGCAGTTAAGGCTTGGATGCGGTGAATGCAAACAATGATGCGAAGAGTTCATGTGATGCACACAACTCATCAACCAGTGACACTCGGTAAAGGGGCCGGTCACTCAATGAACTCGATGGCTTAAGTGATAACTTAAGCAATCCATAAGAACTCATAAACAATCAACTCAAAAATAGAATTTCTGATGAACGCCATGATTGTTGGACTTAGGGTTTATTTGCCAAACTCTAAATGGACTAGAAAATATGAATAAATCTTTTATAAAGTTTGGTTATCAAAAAGTAAAATAGTTGACTCAATTTCTTGCCATATGACTAAAATGTATAATTTTACATTAAAAATTGATTGTAAATGTTTAATTTAAAAAAAAATAGTAATACACTCCATAAAATCAAAATTTATGTGTGAAATTTTGATTAATTACATGCTAATTTAATTGCTTTTATAATTACCAAAAATTTAAGGATAGTGAAGAGATATGTTGAAATCAATAAAAAAATTGTCAAAAAATAGAAAAAATAACTTAATTTTCTACCATGTGTATGATTGAAATTCATCATAAAAATTGAAATTAGATTTGATTTATCATAGATGTAAGAAAATGTAAAAGAGAAAGTAGGAAATGAAAGATTAAAAAAATAAAAATAAAATTCAAACCTACATTTGATCCTACTTATGTGTCATTCATCTGGATAAGCTTGAAAAAAACCAATTTCCACTAGATCTATTATTGCAATTCCAATTTGAGATAAGGCAATCTTCAAAAGAAGTCATCCACATGAGTATTGGAAAAATGTTCGTTTAACCACATAATGTACCCTACAATAATGAAATATTAGTGACATAAACACATGGTTGAGGTCTCATCAACATTTACTGAATTAAGTGTGTAAGTTTAAGCAAAGAGAAGATAGATTTAATATTTGAAAAACCTTATTAAATGGAAGAAAAATGAAAAAAATTAAAGAAAAATAATTATTTTTATTCAAACTCTAAGACTTCCAAACCCCAACAAATTTTCTAATATGTAACAATAAGCTGCACATGAGTTTAAATAGAAAAGTTTGGATGGATGACAAATGGATGTTCCCTCCAAAATATTATAAAATAAAAAAATACTTCTCCAAAATGAAGAGTCATTAGATGACTCTTTGCATTCAACTCTTTCCCTCAGTTTTCTTCTATTTGTTCTGCAACAATATTGAGATTTGTGACACCCAGGATTCTTGAACTTACTAAAATGCATCTTCAAAGATATTAGATTTTCTCCACATTAGATATGCAATTGATAGGAAGGTCTGATATTCATATAGTATACTCATGGTATCTTCATACAACATTCCTTGGTAATACGTATCCAAAAAGGTTCCAAATTATATTTATATATATATACTTTTTGTAGGTTGTGGATTCTTTTGAAGGGTCCTTCAAGTCATGTGGGTAAGCAAGCACAATTATTCTTGGTTATTTGTCATACACTTTACATAGATGATGTGTTTGGTTAAGGCTTCAAACTTTGCAAAAAGACTTTCTAAGTCATGGATCTTTCACATTCACATTCTTTGCCTACTCAATGCACTTTATATATACCTCCATCTACTATGGGCTCCCAAACAACTCACATAATTTGCCTCAGTTTGCAACCATTTTCTACTTTATCAAGTAGCTTACAATAGATATTGATTGAATTCTAGGTCAACAAAATTTTAGTAACAGACACTCAGATGTTATTGGTCTTAGATGTTATTGGTCTTAGAATATCCTTTGCTGTTCTCTTGTAGAAATAAGGGATGTCCAACATGTAGTGATACTTCTAGCTTAGAGTGTGGCTTTGGAGGCATTTTATCAAACAATTCACTTCCTTTGTAACTTGATGACACTTGAGGCATTTTGTCAAACAATTGGTGGTCTTGGATACCCTACATTTCCTCACATTTCTTTTGTAGAGAGCTTTACATTGTGTGACTTCGACTTTCATATCAAACCAACTTCAAAACCAAACTAAGTAATAATATTAGAATTAAATATCAAACTAACATCAAATTTTAATTTTGATTTTAAAATTGATTTAAAATTTTTAATATAATTTTTTAAACCAATTTCAATTAGAATTTAAATATCAAAATTAAAATATTTTAATATTTATCAAATTATATTTTAATGTTTTAAATTAATTTAGATTAAATTTTAAATATTTGTGACAAATGTTTTCAAAATTTGAATTAAACTGTCAAGTTTCAATTATTTAATTTGTGTTCAAAATATGATGGGTAAAGCCAAACTTAAAAAAATTGATGCAGGGGCATTGCATTTTTTTAAGTGCTTTTTTATTTATTTCTTCAATCTACCACCGTGCATATTTTTTGTAATTTAATTTTTATTTTTTGGTTGTTTGAGAGGAAAACTACCTACTCGCAAGTGCATAATGAACAACATGGGAATTTGGTGAAGGAATGATCTGAGCAATATTTTTAAACATAGAAAGGAGTAGTTGAACATTTATTATGAGATTTTGAATGTTGCACTAATGTAGATGGGATTTTGGGAGAAACTTCCAAATTTTTGGAGGGATTTTGGAGAAAAAGAAGAAAATAGGAGAGAGAGAATGAAGAAAAGAAGAGGGAAATAGTTAGAAAGAAGAAAAACCAAGAAATAGAGAAGAGGAAGGACAAAGTGGAATAGAGGTGCATATGATAAACAACAAAAAGAATATCAAAATTTAGCCCAATAATTTGAAAAGAAACAATTGCATGTAAATATCTATAATTTGATATGAATAAAATAAAATAATTATTTTTCAAAACTATTTTCTTTCTTGAAATGTGTGACATACCTATGTGTACCAAACTTTTCATTTGTTTTTCTGCTATTGAAATTAGTTATTTTTTGTGTGCATGAGTATCTAGGTATCTCGTGATTGTTGTTGTGTTGTTAGACCTATAACATAGGGTCTTATTCTTAGAATATATATTTTTTTGTTCTTATAGCAATTGACTATTGCACCTACAACTTAGTTCTATTTTCTTGCAACATAATTCTATTTACATACAACAAAATTGTGTTTACCTACAACTAAAGATTATCTTGTAATAAGAGTTTCAAACCTTTGCAAAGATTGTGTTGGTTGCATATAGCAACACAACCTCCCTTCCCCTATTAGCTCTCATTTGATTAGGTTTTTGGCATGTATAGAAGGGTGGGTGTCATCAACATGGTATCATAGCATAACTAAAAATTTGGAAAGGAAGATAGTGAATTTGGATTTGGGTTGAATGAAGCCTTATAAGATGGTGCATTCATGGATGGAGGGTTCAAAAAGAACAGTCCAAACCATGCAACATAGAGTCAACACAATGTAAATAACACAAGAAAGTACTCTGCAAATATGAATCTTTATTGAATCAAAAATCTTACATGCAACATATGCCTCATGGGTGAATAAACAAGGCTTGTAGGCCTATCACATAGGCATTCAACATTACAATTGGACAAAGGCCTTATTATAGTCCCTTAATGGGGAAGTGTGAAATTATTGAATCCTAAAACATGATACTAAAATTACTAACTAAATGAATTCCTTTCAAATGATTAAAAATGATCATAAATATGATTCCCTAGCTCCAAAAAAGGTTTGTGTTGGTCACAAGGGTTTACAAAATCTAAAGGATGAACAACTGTGAAGGTCGGCCTCATAATATGAAAAATAATCCTTTATAAAATAAAAATGTCTTGTGAATCTCCAAGATAGATCCCATTGGACCCAAAATGATTGTATGATGTCCCATTGAGCTCCACATGATTTGGAATAGGTCTTCACTATAAAATATGGAAGGTCAACCCTAAATGCTCTAACTGTGAAATATAGTGAAATTCTGAGAGCGATAACTTTCAGAAAATAAATGAAAATGATCTAAAATTTAGATATGTGATAGATGTCCATGTGTAGATGCTATATCCTACTTCATGAGTTGAGAAACAATAATGTAGTGAAATGCATAATGAAATTCTAAAACTGCTACTGAATGAAATGCAAGAAAATAACTGTTTTTGGTTGATACAGGATTACTTTACAACCAGGGATGCTCCTGCATCAGACACTCATGGTTGGAAGAAAAGTGAGTCCCTCACTTTCCAAGGCTAAGAGGAAAACCAAGACGGTCCATCTCAGCTTGAGAAATCTAAGATGAATCCTCCACTAGTCTGCCTTTCGATTTTACTAGATATTCCCTGTACTTCTTGTTCCTAGTCCTCCTTTTAGTTTTGGTATCCAAAATCTGCTTGATCTCCTCTAGTTCTTGATGTGGCAACTGCTCCTTCAAATTAACTTCACTACTACTACTACTTTATTTTCCTTCATGATACTCATAGATGTCTACAACATTGAAAATAGGTGATATACACAATGTCTCTTGTAACTCCACTTCACATGCATTTCCAGAATTAAACTTCCTTAGAATCTTATTAGGTCCAAACTTCCTCATATTTAGCTTATTATATGTGCCAACTAGAAATCTCTCCTTCCTAAGATATACCATTACTTCCTCTCCAACAACAAACTCCTTATGTCTTTGGTGCTCATCTGCCTTCTCCTTATACTTACTGTTCATGTCCTCCAAATGTTTCTAGACTTGATTATGCAATGTTTCCATTAAATTTGCAAACTCTTCTACCTCCACACTCCTCTTATTATCCATACTGATACCTCTTAGTTTTACAACTCCTTTGGGATGTACTCTTGCCACAATCACAAATGGTATCTTTCCTGTACTCTGGTTCACTGAATTATTGTATGCAAATTCTACTTGTGGTAGAACTATGTCCCAATTTCCTACCTTACCTCCAACCAAACATCTCAACAGGTTTCCCAAAATTCTATTTACCACTTTTGTTTGTCTATCTATTTGTGGGTGATATGTTGAACTGAAATTCAAATTTGTCTTCATCTTCTTCCACACTGTTCTCCAAAAGTATCCAATGAACTTAGTGTCTCTGTATAAAACTATACTCTTAGGTAATCCATGCAGTATCATAACCTACTTGAAAAATAGATCAACAACATGCACAACATCATTAGTCTTCTTGCAAAGAATTAAATGTGTCATTTTAGAAAATTGGTCCACAACTACCATTATGGAATCATATCCTCTTTTTGTTCTTGGCAATCCCAATATGAAATCCATGCTTATATATTCCCAAGGTCTCTCCGATAGTATCAAAGGTTTGTATAATCCAGTATTCTGACTACTCCCTTTTGCAACTTTGAACATACTTCCTGAAATTATTATATATCTATATCCAAAAATAATGTTCATTCACCAAATCTACTATCTTTTCAACTCCAAAATGTTCTACTAGTCCTCCACTATGTTTTTCCTTGATCAAATTCTCCCTCATTGAATTCCTCAGAATACACAACTAATTTCCCTTGAACAACATATCTTCTTGAATGAAATAGTCCAACCATTGGCTCTGGTCTTTCACTATTGGTTCCTTGCATGCTCTCCAAGCTTTATCAAAATATGCATCATCCTCATACACGTGCTTTAATTCTTAAAAAACCAGTACTTCTATCCTCATCTCTATTAGCGAATTCCTCCTCCTACTCAATGCATCTGCAACCTTGTTTGACTTGCCACTCCTATGCTTCAACACAAATGTATAACTCTACAAGAACTCAACCCATCTCATGTGTCTCTGATTCAACTTCCATTGAATATTCAAATAATGCAAAGCTTGATGATTTGTATAAAACACAAACTCCTTAGTGAACAAGTAATGTCTCCACTTCTTCAAGGCTTGGACTATGGCATATAACTCTTGATCATAAACTGAATATCTTCTTCTAGCATCATTCAAATTCTCACTGAAATAAGCTATAGGTCTTCCTTCTTGACTTAATACTACTCCTATTGCATTTCCACTTGCATCACAATCAACATGAAATACTTTGTCAAAATACGGTAATGCTAATATTGGCTACACTATCACCTTTTACTTGAAAAATTCAAAACTTCTTTGTGCTTTGGATGTCCACTTAAAGTCCTTATCTCCTCTCATTGTCTATGTCATAGGTGTACAAATTCTACTAAAACTCTTGATAAACTTCTAGTAGAAAATTTCTAATCCATGGAATGATCTTACTTCTCCAATGTTTACCAGTGTAGGCTGATCTACAATTGCTCTAACCATTTTAGGGTCCATCTTGAATCCTTTAGCATAAATAACAAAACCCAAGTATGCCAATTGTGTCTTCATGAAACTACACTTCTTGACATTGATTAACAAATTCTCTTCTCTGAACCTCTGCAATACTTGTCTAATGTGAAAAAAATGTTCTTCTCTAGTCTTATTGAAAATTAGAATATCATCCAAGTAAATAATGACAAACTTACCTAGGAATTTCTTTAGTACTTTATTCATCAATCTCATGAAATTGCTCGATGCATTGGTCAACCCAAAAGGCATTACTAACCACTCATACAATCCTTCATTAGTCTTAAATGCAGTCTTCCATTCATCTCCTTCTCTGATTCTGATATGATGATATCCACTTTTTATGTCAATCTTTGTGAAATACTTCACTCCACTCAAATAGTCTATAATGCCATCCATCCTCGACAATGGGAATCTATACTTGACAATGATCCTATTGATTGCTCTGGAATTTGTACACATTCTCCACTCTCCATATTTCTTTGGTGCAAGTACAAGTATCGCATATGGGCTTAAATTTTCTTTGATTAATCCTTTCCTCAACAACTCTTGTATTTGCTGGTTCAATTATGTATTCTCTACTAGTGTCATTCTATGTGCTGCCTTGTTTGGAAAACTTTCTCCCAGTATAAGGTCTATATGATGGTTGATACTCTAGACTATGATAGTCCATCTAATACATTCTTTGATATGATTTCTTCATACTCTATCAACAATTTTGCTACTTTTATCTGCGATGGAACATTTTTTTTTGCTATCTCTAGACTACCCCCTTTCTTTGGAATCAATGCAAAACACATATTCTCATGCCTCAATCCATCCAAAAATTTCCTTCCGTCTACCAAACATAGTTTGGAAGTTCCACAAACTTCAATATTCTCCTCTCCATCTAAAGGTATTAACTTAATTCTTTTTCTATTTGAAGTCACAGAGTAGGTATTTCTTATTCCATCATGAATTTCTTTCTTATCATATTTCCATGGTCTTACTAATAGTAAATAACAAAAATCCATAGGCATAATATCATAGAATACTTCATCCCTATATGATCCAATATGAAATTTCACCAAACATTGCTCATTCACCAATATATTATGATCATCTTGAATCCATGCTATTCTATAGGGATTTGGATGTTTCAATCTCTCCAAATTCAACTTGGTTACCATCTCTTCTAAAACTAGATTATCAGTGCTACCACTATCAATGATAACTTTACATACCTTTCCTATGGACTTACATCTTGTTATAAAAAGACTCTTATGTTGTGGTGGTTCCTCAGTTACTTCTTCATGTATCAAATCTCTCCTCATCACCAGTAATTCACCTTTCTTAGGTTTCCCAACTGAATTAGGGGATTCAACATGTTCTACTTCTACATATGTTGTTCTTCTAGTATGCTTAGGTTTCTTTTCGGTACTTCCTTGATGAAATTCAAATGCCCTATGTCCTTCATCTCCATACTTGAAATAGGTTCCTTTGAATGACATTCTCTCAGATCTACCTTTATCTCTCCAATATCCATTGTTGCGGTAAGAATTATGGCCTCCTCTGTCACTGTGATAGAAATTTCTATCTTTTCTTCCTCTGAGATATGAATTGCAATCCTTCTCTTCACTCTGGTAGGGCTTTCCCTCTTTGTTCTACTCTACATAGGATCTTCTTTCTCAAGACTTTGATCCACTCCTCTGGAATCTTCCTCTTGAACTTCTCTGTCTTTGTTCAAACTTCTTGTTCAACTTCTCTTCCACTTTTAATGCAAATGGATATGCTTCTTCAATTGATGTCATCATCACCAGGATCAATTCTTATTGAACGTTTGTTCTCAATCTATTGATGTATCTTGCAACCTTTTCTTTGCTTGCTTCACTATGTTTGGTCGTAATGATCATCTTGTACAATTATTCAGTATACTCCACAAATTTCTCCTTTTATCTCAGGTTCTACAATCTTTTCAACAATTCCAGTTCATAGTTAGCTAGTATGGATTGATTCTTCAATTTTGTCACCGTTTTATCCCATTTGATGATTTTCTCTTTTCCTCTTCTATTTACATCCAATTGAACTTATTTCCACCACAATGTAGCATGACCTTTCAAATTTGTTTTTGCAAATCTGACTCTTTTTGGATCTTCAATTTCTTCATATTCAAAGTATTCCTCCATTTCATTGATCCAATCAATCAATTCTTCAGGATTTAAATTTCTCATGTAATTTTGAATTTCAACTCTAGGTATTTTTCTAATCTTTGAAATAGCCTTCAACATTTTTACTTAATTTTATTCTTCTTTGCCTAGGGCTTCTACAAATTGATTTGCAATATGATCTGCTTCATCATCTCTTTCATCCTCATATGTAGGGTTTAGGCCTTGCCTTCAATCTTCTTCTACTACGTCTAATCAGACTGACATCTTGCGCATCATTTCCAACATCTCATCCATTCTTCCAGCAACATTCGCCATAGCAAGTGCTCTCCTCGATGACATCTCTCCCATCGAATTTGGTGCAACTGCCTCAATTCAGTGATCTATCTACAAGGGTTTCAACTACCTCACAATCGGTGATCAGTTGAAAACACATGTAGTATGCCTCAAGTTAGTGATCTATTCACCTCAAGAAATGCCTTCAAGACTTGAAAAATTTCTCTAATACCACTTGGTGCAGTCTCAGATGGAGGGTTCAGAAAGAATAGTCCACACTATGCATCATAGAGTCAATACAATGAAAATAACACAAAAAAGTGTTCTACAAATAAGAATATTTATTGAATCATAAATCTTACATGCAACATATGCCTCATGGGAAATAACTAGGGCTCATAGGCTTGCCACACGGGCATTCAACATTACAACTAGCCAAAGACCTTATTATAGTCCATCAATGGGGAAGTGCAAAAATATTGAATCCTAAAACATGATACTACAACTACTAACTAAATGAATACCTTCCAAAATATAAATGCTCTTAAATATAATTCCCCAGCTCCAACAAAGGTCTGCTTTGGCCACAATGGTTTTCAAAATACAAAGGATGAACAACTGTGAAGGTCAACCTCATAATATGAAAGATAATCCTTAATGAAATGAAAATATCTTGTGAATATCTAAGATAGATCCCATTGGACCCAAAATGCTTGTATGATGTCCTAGTAAGCTCTGTACGATCTAGAATAGGTTTGCACTAAGAAATCTAGACTAGGTCAGGCCCTAAATGCTTTGACTATGAAATATAGTGAAATTTTGAGTGATAACTTTTAGAAAATAAATGCAAATGATCTGAAATATGGATATGTGATAGATGTCCATGTGTAGATGCTATATCTTACTCCATAAGCTGAGAAACAATAATGCAATCAAATGTAGAATGAAATGTTGAAACTATTACTAAATGAAATGTAAGAAAATAAATGTTTTTGATTGATACAAGATTGCTTTACAACTAGATATGCTCCTGCATCATAAGAAGTGACTAGGGTATGTCCCTATAACAATTGATATTATAGACAAAAGGACTATTTATTAAGAAGAAAGAGGAAGGAAAAGAGAATCAAGGTAGTAGAATTTTTCCTATGAGAAGTGATGCAGGAGCATCCAAGGATACTAGTAATCTTGTATCAACAAATTTTATTCAATTTTGGAGTGCAATGCTTTTGATTGATATTTTGGTACATTTAAATGAATTTTGTTGTCCAAAAATCAAATTTAATAAATTAGACAATTTTGGTTTGCAATTTGCATTGGGAAGCATGCCAAAAAATACATTTTAATTAATGCAATTAGATTTCCACAATCCATATGAAAGTTGGTCAATAATCTAAACTCTAGCCTTCTTCCTCTGCATTTGGAGCTAGTTGCGTCTCTTCACCCAAACCTCTAGACCCAACTTGACACCACCTCCTATGATAGAGCAATGGGTCGATAGGGTGGATGTATTTGGAGACAAAAGAAAAAGTTCTTTACAACGTCGACACAAGTTATCAGATCCATCTTGGCACACTTCATTTTGCTCACAGTGCATTCCCTCTTCAACTCCAATTGACTCCTTTGGTCTCCTTTCTGATGCGACAATGAACACCCCTCATGCCTCACCATCCACAAAGCTTCCTTCTCTGCCCCTCCATTCTCAAGGTTCATTTGCGTAAGATTTTTATCATTTCTTTGGTCTTTATCTCTCGCTGCTTGAGAGGATACCTCCGAGCCCCAATGTGAATGTTTCTTTCTCTTCATCCCTATGTTCGTTCTCTGCTCCTTTGCAACATCAAAATAATCCTATCCACCAACCATATGATCTACCACAAGCTAGCTCATAATCCACGCTAAACCTACCGTCTCAACATCATTCATGCTCAATCTAAATCCAAATCTCTGTTAAATGATCATCTCCCGATTGTGATCCCAATCTAATTCCTAGGCATGTTTTGGGTTCGTCACTAGTTAGCAATGGGCACCATGAACACTTGGAGCAGCTAAATCCTACACCGTCAGAGGAATGTACCCAACCCAACGTCCCCTCATAGTCGGTGATCAAGCAACGTTCTCTTTCCAATGGCTCCCCGCTTGTGGCTCCAGGTATGTCAACCAATAATCTTATCTCTCAATAGTCTTTTTCTATTCATCTCATTAATAACTATGATTGCTTCTCCCCTAAGCATCACAATTCTTGAGCCCCTGCCTCATCAGTCCTATGCCCAGCCATTGTTGGCAAATCCACCCTTTCTCATCAACCCTCCCTCATTCATCACAAGTCATCCTCGAATGTGATTGATCCCTCTACCTCGACTTCTCAATTCGCCTCCTTTCCCATAAAAAATCCTTTGGTTGGGACCTCCCATATCTCCTCAACCCCTTTCTTCATTGCTTCCCCTATTCAACCAGTGCATTCCCTCTCTCCTCATAGGCTGACTTCTAACTTTAATCTCAACTTTCCCTCCATGGTGCACTCGAGTCCTCCTACTGTCCTTGATTGGGAAAATAAGTTAGTTGTTAATTTATCTAATGCCTCTTTAGACCCCCCCCTTGTTTTTAACTTCCTAAAAAGAGGTCTAAACTTTTCCATGGCCCCTCGCTTTATCCTCCATGTTGATTTTATCATTGAAATTGAAAATATGGTTCACAATCTTCCTTTGAATATTGCAAAACAAGTTAGACAAGATTGTGTTGTGGCTCTTAGAAATGCGAAGCCACCTAAATGCAACGTTCCAAAAGCTAAATATTTGGCCTTCAACAATTTTATGAAAACCAATGACCTAATCATTGCCAGAGCTAACAAAGGCAATGCCTTAGTCATCATGAATCGATCTGATTATTCCTCTAAAATGCTTGATCTTCTCTTCGACACCAGTAGTTATAAAATTATTTCTCGCAATTCGTGCTCCAAAATTCTCAAAAAAGTCAAATCTGCCATGTCTTGCTCCTTTAATGATGCAACCAAAAAGCATCTTTTACCTTCCAAAGAAGTGACCCCTCACATTTATGGTGTTCCTAAAATTCACAAGGCTGGCATTCCTCTTAGACCTATTGTTGACACCATAGGTTCTCCTACTTACAAGTTAGCCTCTTTCCTCGCCAAGTTAATCTCCCCGCTCGTGGGAAAATCTGAATCCTTCATCAAGAACTCCTCTCATTTTGTTCAATTCATCAAGGACACCAAACTAGAAATTAGTGAAATCTTGGTAAGCTTTCATGTTATCTCTCTCTTCACCAAGGTTCCTATTCCTGACGCTATAGAGATCATCAAACACAAGGTTAATGGTGATATTTCCTCCTTTGTGGAGTTGTGCCTGAGATCTACCTTCTTCTCTTTCCAAGATGTTATCTATGAACAAGTTGATGGTGTGGCTATGGGTTCCCCTCTCTCTCCTATTATTGCCAACCTTTATATGGAGCATTTTGAAGAAATTTACCTCAAGTCCTTTCCCCTTAAACCTAGATGGTGGAAACATTATTTGGATGATACCAATGTTTGTTGGCCTCATGGCCTTGACAAGTTGGAAGAATTTCATGCCCACCTCAACAACTTGGCTCCTTCCATCTCCTTCACTAAGGAGCTTGAATCTAATAACCAATTACCTTTCCTGGATGTGTTAATCCTCAAAAAATCTGATGGCTCCCTTGGCCGACATGTTTTTCAAAAGGCTGCCCACAATGATTTATACCTCGACTCTTCCTCCCACCATCACTCGAGCCAAAAATTTGGAATTATACAAACTTTGACCACTAGGGCCTATTGGATTTGTGACCAAGAAAACTTAGACCAAGAATTATACCATCTTCATTGGGTCTTTAAGTTGAATGGGTACACCAACAAGCAAATATCCAAAGCCCTTAACCATTCCAAACACCGGTTTCATTCTAACTCTGAATCTAATTCCTCCCAACATGTTTTTCACCCTTGCGCCACCTTACCGTTTGTAGAAGGAATCTCCCATAAAATATCAAAAAAACTCCTTAAAAAGGCCTTCGTTGTGCTTTCAAACCATTTTCCACCCTAAAAAATTGTATCCCTTCTCTTAAAGACACAAGAGATATCTTTATAGACTCTAGAGTCTACAAAGTTGTTTTTTCTTGTGTTTCTCCTTATATTAATGAAACGGGACGCTCTTTCAACACCAGAATGAAAAAGTATAGTGTTGAAATCCTTCATGAACGGGTTGTTAAATCAACCCTTTCTGAGCACTCCTCTTCAACCAAGCATCATATTTGTCTAGAAAAAAACCAAAATCTTATACAAAGAAGATAACTTCCGCAAGAGGAAACTTATGGAACTATTCATATCTTCAATCACCCCTCCAACCTCAATCGCGATGAAGGGTGGAGTATTAGCCCTTCTTGGAAACCTCTTATGTCCAACCTCTTAAATCAATACCGAACCCATCCTTGAACCCCCCCTTCCCCTATTCCTTCCCCCCTCCCTCCGTTTTTGTTCCTCCCCCTTCTAGTTCTCTTCCCGCATGTTCACTCAAGAGGTTGTCCTAAGCTAGCCCCCTCCTTTTTTCTCTCTCGTGGTCCTTGCCGTGGTTCACTTCCCTTCCTTTCCTTCTCCTTGCCCTTTATTTGTTATAATTCTTTGTTCTAGGTTAAGCTTATCTTTTCTTGTTGTTTTTCTTTATTGTGTTTTTCCATTATATATATATATATGTAACGCCCTACCGTGCGAACCCCAAAGGACAATGACAACTGACAAATTACCGCACAATTTTTTTTTTTTTTTTTAAAGTGAAATATTGCATAAGATAAATATGTACATACACTACATGAAAATCAATTATGCATTTACAAAATCCTCTACGTCCTCTGGGGTACACGGGACGACATTACGAAACCTAGACTTTTACCAAAATGATAGTGAATGAAATCCAAGATTAAATGAAAATAACATACAACAATCCATGATCAATAGAGATGAAAATATATACATCATTTATTACATTTCAATTCATAGTTCAATATTACAATTGTGGAGCATATTTCCACAGATACAACACATCATGGATACAATAGTACATTACATAACGCTTCCCTCAACAGGAAGAGTACATCAAGAACAAGAATAATACATTAATGAAGAATAAGGTACAAAGGGTAGAACAATCATCCAAGTGATGCTCTGGAAACTCTGCGTCCGCTTCTGCATCATGAACACAACCTGGGAACCCAATGGGGTGGATAGCACGTTCCACCTAACCACGTGGGTCTGAAGACCAACCCCCGTGCTAGGAGATGACAAGAAAGACTCACAACCAAATCAGTCAGGTGAACAATGACAAACAAGACTCCACGACAAGAGCAACAACAAACACAAGACTACATCCACTTCCAAAGGTACAAGCACAACAAGAGGGGAACAACAACATACATAGTTGCTAAAGGGTGGAGTGTCATCACATAAGTTCGACATGGGTTACCCAATGCAGATCTTCATAGGTTACCAACCCCCTACCTGGTTAAACCCTGACAACCTCAACTGATCTCTGGCCACCATTCTCACTCATGCGAGATCTACATACCTTTCAAGAGGACAAGACAGTTGACGTTTTCCATTCTAGGCCTTCCCACTCATCCCAAGCCTAAACAAGCACTTGGGGCATGAGTGAGGCTACATTATCTGAATTAATGTGAGAAACTACCCAAACCCCCCCTAATTAATTATTAAGTTATCACTGATTAAATAAACTCTTAATGAGTTACCCATACGCCACTTTGTGCATCGAACCCCATTGAAAGCCACTCCCCCTACTAACAAAAAATCTCAAATTCATAGACTGGGTAAGCCCATTTGCACAAATAATCAAATCCAAATCAGTAAATACACCAAGAGAGGCATGTACCATCTCACGCTAGTACTCCGTAAAAGACTTCCCAGTGCAAGGCTAATGCACAAAACACAATCCAAGTATAAAGATCACCCATTACCCAAAATGAAAAAGTCATGAAACCACCCACTTTCAGGTGAAGCAAATAATACTCATGAAAAAGCTCAAGTCTTGAATGGGTTACCCAATGTGGATCCTCCTAGGTTACCCAATAAATAAAATACATCAACATATAAGACAAGTACAAGAGGAATCAACTCCGACTGGTGCTCCAATAACTTGTACGCCGGTCCCCAATGGTGGTGGCAACGCCTCCCTACCATGTGGACTCAAAAGAGGCCACCCCACTGTGCTTGGAGGTAGTCATAAGGCCCAAGTAGAAATAACAAGGCAAGGGAACATATGGCCAACACTCACATCAGACATGGAGCAAACATGGAATATAATGAATTAAAGCCAATATCACAACACGTAAATGCTCATACAATAACATGTCGGGTACTACTCACGAATAATAAGGTATGAGGTACTAAAGTGCATATTAGATGGAGTGTCATCATGTGTGCTCGAAGGGATGGCACCACATTGAACTAGGTACATCTCTCATACAAACGAGGAGACTCACTCATGCCCATATCAATTCCTTACAAATAGATAACTCAACGCCCTACAGATGGATATGCCTTCTCGTTTAACCAAACGAGGTATCCATAGGAAACATGAAACAATGAAAAGCCACTAAGATCATCATAAAAACCATTTAAAACAGCCAAACGACATTGCTACTAAATCATTTAAACAACTAATCACAAATGCCAACAAGTAGATTACACACCCTTCAAACATTCACCATTAATTTCATAAAAGAAACCAATCATATAATCAGTAATAACCTCATCAAATCATCTCGTAAAACCATCTTTAAAACAGTTAAAACCACGAAGTGATGGAGGCACAAAACATGGATTCTAGTTGCAGCTCGAAGGAATGAAAAGAGGGCATAATTTTTTTTTTTAGAAATTCAAAGTGCCCAGATTAAAAATCTAAGTTTGACCCAATTTAGATTTTGATGTTATTAGATGGATTCCACCTTTGGTTTCTAAGTTTTTGACAAAAAACAAGGTGTTGTATTGAAAAACGTCATTTAATACATGGCTGGGCAAAAACATGGAAAATGAAAGTGTCCGGATTAAAAATCAGACAAAGACCCAGTTAATATTTCAACATTTCTACAAGGAATCCAATTTTATTTTACATTTTTAACATGCGGTAAAAGAGCAGCAATGAAAAAACATCATTTTACAAGTAGGCACAAATTTGGGCCAAAATGAAAGTGCCTAGAAATAAAATCTGCCAAAGACCCAGTTGAGATCTTGGCATTTCTACATGAAATCCACCCTTGAAATTCATTTTTAGCAAGGGGATAATGATCAACAAAGAAAAACAAGTTTTTACAAATTGGGAAAAAATGAAGAATATGAAAGAACCCATAAATCAGATTTTGTTCAACAACCCATTTCATATTTGCTAGAAATGAAAAAAAATCTGCCATAAGAAAACTACAGAGCAGCAAATCGAATCCAGAACATTCTCCATTTCCAAAGCATTCACAAAATTGAATCAAAAGAATAAATCTGCTATAAGGAAATACAAAGCTTACCATTCCCAAACTAAATCACATTCAAAACCACCAGAAATTCAAGGATTCAAGAACCACAGAAAATACCTCAATATTGCCCCAAAACTGAAAAGAAAGATTGCTCTAAATAGAAGGCGTGGCTGGGTTCCAAAATATGTCAGTAAGAAGGAAATGACATGCTAAGACCAATAATCCGATGCCCACAAATTTCTTCTCCACATTTCTTCCAAACTCTGCTGCCCAATTCATAGGGTTTTTCCTTCTCCTTCCAAAACAAAAAATTTCTTTCCTTCCAAAAGAATAACTCCCCCAAAATAAAAATTTCTTCCATTTTATATTTTCTTCTCTAAAAAGATAACTCCCTCAAAACAAAAGAATAAAAGTATATATATTCAAAACAAGGCTGCCCCTAATTTTTTTAACTAACTCCTCAACATAATAAAAAAATGAAATAAATCATTTTATTAAATAAACTATTAATGCTCTCCAAAACAATTAATTAAAATTACTAATTATACAATATTCTTTATTTCATATAAAAGTAATCATTTAAATCCACAAGTTAAAATACATAAAACCCCCAAATAAAATTTAAATAAGACTATAAGAACTCACAAGATGGATTAATAAAATCATTTAAAATTTCCAATGAAATATACCATTCTCTCGAATGATCAATAAAAAAATATTTAAAATAACATTTAAAATCTCATGAATAAAACCATTCAAATATAAAATCAATTAAACACAATGAAATACCATATATGAAACAACAAAAAGATGCCAATAAAACCACATCAAGACACCGACAACTAAAATAAATAAATATAATCCACATAAAATATTAATAGAAACCAAGACAAAATACCCCAACAAAACATACTAGTAAACCACATACAACTGAAAGGTGCACTGGAACATACAGTTGAAAGGTGCTCCGAACGTTACTGTTAGGTAACCGAATGGTAAGACATCAACAAGGAAAACACTGCCCTAACATGGTACATTTGGCTAGGGTAGGGGACATTTGGCCTGTGACTACCTCTAGTAACCACCATTGGGGAATAAGAGTACGCTCAGGCCTATGGATCTAGGTGGAGTCGATACTCAATACTTGCATCACTCTAATTACACGTAAAAGTACATGTGCATATAACATATATCATATAGTCAAAACAACATCAATCATCAGGAAGAGGGTCATGATATCGTAAGCCTCTCAGATACAAGTGTTACGACATCATCCCTTTCATGTCCATAATCATACAAAAACAATGATAACAATATATAACCATATAAGCATGCAATCCAGAATAATGACTAATCGTGATAACCCTTTCCCTTAATCATCAATGTCTAATCTGATTATGATAACATTTAACATTTAAAATATACAATCAAAATCAAAATAATATCTTACCAGCCTGGGTTTAGAGAGGTGTTACATCCTCCCTCCCTAAGATTTGACTTACTCCTGAAAGTCATGTAAACTCAATATGCAGCCATATCACACATTAGTACTCAAAATCTATTAATCAACCCTAAAATATTGTACTTCATTCCAAGGATAAGAAATATAATATACATCATTCATCACTAAACGAAATAGAAAGGACATCCATTTATCAGTCAACTTTCTAAGAATCACTATCAATATGTTGACATATACCTTACTCATAAGGTCTCAACATGAAACAAAATAACATGGTTAATCTAGTTACATCACATGTGTCACAATTATAAAAATAAGCATTTAATTTAACATCTACATTCATTCCAAGATCCATTCATTTCCACTAAGATTAGGGTAAAGAAGATGCATAAACACTCAATTCTTTCCAAAACACCATTGTTTGCAACAACATTTGTTTTCCACACACTTTCAATCTCACACATTAGAACATATTTGACATCATTTTCAACAAAATATAACAATTTACACTTTCTAAAGCATAATAAGCCAACTTTTGAACTTTTCATATGTAACTATATCCAAGATGAAACATGCATTTATGCATACATACATACTTACATCACTGAGAATCACATCACAAGGCTACACAAGGGTCCATCTGGACACTGGTAAGCATCATACTAATCCATGATACATAATCCATGAGCCAAGAGCCAATATCCATCTCACATAATCCATAAGTTACACTCAGTGGTTTGATGGTGTTAGGCCACACACACACGGTGAGACCATCCAAACAAGACCACAAAGACCTATCTCTTGTTGAATAAGGTGGTTAGCCTCCAAGAGATAGTCATCACACATAGGTGGGTAGTGGGTCCTAGCTGTGTAATAGCCTCACATACCCCCATCCTCAAGGTTCCCTGTGTCTACTTCCTTGTATACACTCAACTGAGTCCGGATCTCCCATTCTCGATGAGGAATCACATTACAACACAAGAAAAACATTTGAAAACAACAAATAGAAAACTAGTTTAGCCACCAAAGATCATAAATAATTATCAAATAAAGATTCAATTTCAGCAATAAAGCAAGAAATGCGCACAATTTCAACACTAAATCATAAGTAACCATGAGGGCTAAGAGCAAATAAGATCACAAGGTGTGGCTAAACCATCACAAACAAGTTAAATCAATTTTTTCCGGTCCTCAAAATTAAAATAAAAGTCATCAATAACCAAAAGAAGATTCACAATCTCTGAAATGGCACAATACATAACTATGTGACTAAACTAGCCACCAAATGAGGAAGGAGGGAACAATGTCTGACTATCGCAATAGCCCTCATGTGTGGCAGGGTGGGCACACCAACCACATGGCATGAGGTGTACTCCTTGGCTACACCCCACATCGTGTCATCACGCGACATGGACTCGCCAAGTGGCCCACACACTCCTTGGCTTTCTGCATGGAATGTGCACCTCGGTCACATCTTGCATTACATCTCAGCGTGACATGGTCGTATGACAGCTGGAGAAGGCACGTACTGGTCGTATGCCGCATGGCAGTGTGTCTGTGGCTCCACGGAAGTAGGCACGCGTAGAACACACCCCGCATAGCGACACCTCATGGAAAGGGCACACACAGGTACTCACCATAGCCAGAGGTATACATGGCTAGGACATACCCATATGCTAACCGACCCAAACACTATCGAGAGAAAACATGAGTGTCCCTCTACAAGTGTACGAGGCCCCATCACGCTCATCACACAAGTAGACTACCATAACACAATCTCATAGTGCACCTTCATGCGTCTAAGCACGTGGCTTCATCACCAACACTATGTCGGAACATCAGTGTGGTGTGGCATCATATCTATGGCATCATGGTAGAACACGTGTAGATATGGAATAAATAGTGCATATATGAGTATATAAATATGGGGCTACTCGAGTCTCACCTCTCATGTGGACGAGGTCAACTCACTAATGCTAGGTTAACGTCCCTATGAACGGCCAGGAAATACTAACAAACCAATGCTACTGTACACAAAATTGTGGGGATTAGGCTAGCACATATGGATCAAGTACCCTGATCCGTCATAAGGGGAAGTAGTGAGTACTTTCCTTGAGATCGGTTGAGCTGAGACCACTCTGTGCTGCAATATGCGTACGTTGCACACTCTGCCCAAGGAACTTTGTTGCTGCTACTACCCCTTCACAGACTGAGGGACTAGAGAACCAAAAGAAGAGATTCTACGAAACTAACTTTTGGTGACTCTTAATATATATGTAAATTTCAACCACACGTGGGTTGGCCCTCAATCAAGTAACAACCATACTAGCACACAAAATGGTATGGCTAATCCCACACCTAAAATATAATATATCCTCCATGGATGGGTACACAGACTCACCATCCCATGGGCACACAAAGCAAGTATGGGGTATTCACAACATTCAACATGTGCACTAACATAGGATGTTCACATAATAGGGAGTACCTTTTTCCAATTTCCTCTTACCAAAATAAAACCATTATCTGCCTCTAATTATGTAGGATCAATACAAATTTCCAAGAACATGTACTCCCAACATCCATACAATACATTATAGTGCTACATGGAGTAAATCAACAATGCCGTGATAACTCTCACATTCACATTCACTTTTATTAAGTGATAATTCACCTTACTACACACATATGTTAACCACATTTATTTCCCATACACAATACAACATCATTACAATGTTTACTCAAGACAAGGTATGCAACATTATCAGTTCAACATACATTTAACATTTTGCATTTATCGTTAACATGCCAATGGTTTCACTATTCCCTTTTTCTCTAAACTTTTACTTAATGTAGAATGATTTTCTACTCATATTCATACATGTTCCATGATTAAGAATGCAACTTGGGGACTTAGGTCCTTTACCCAAGGTTGATCTAATAAAGCAAATCTTCATGAATACATAAACATTTTCTCATAAGATAGAAGCATACAACGGATTTCAATACACCACACACTCAAAGATAAGCATCTCTATTAAACCAATGAGAAGAGAGAGAGGGAGAGAGAGATTTACAATTCTAACACATGCATGAAAGCAAACATGTTTTCATCATCACTCAATCACTTTCACACAAATGCATCAATCATATGAGAGCATGCACAAATCTCTATGAGCTAACAACATGATCGTTCATTTTCTATTACCATATTTAATAATCTCAATGCAATATAAAATGCAAAAGCAACTTCAAAACCACACAGGGTCAATCTAGCAATCACTTGCACAAAGAGGTAAAGCACAAGAAGACACGCGCCAAAAACTTTGCATGGTGATGAAAAACAACAAGGCTCAAGAAGAGAATACACACAAAAGAAACTTCTTGGCACCCTCAAGGTCAAACAGACCTACCCACAACATAAACAAAGAATCCAAGCAAGGGTAATTTAGGTAGCACATGTCACCTACAGCCCACCAACAAGCTAAGGTCCAACATGCGCACCTGCGACATAGGATATAGGAAAGTAATCAATTTCAACCTCGGGAGACTCTTAACCAAGGGAATCACTCCAATCCCGTAGGGTAAGGCAAGCCCTAGGAGGCATCATTCCTCCACAACACAAGTCTGGGTTGGGAAACTCAACCCTCTAAAACACCATACTAAAGTACTCAAAGAAAGAGGTCCTATGACTATCTCGCCACAACAAGCATTTGGAACACACACATCAAGCACACTGCAACCACATGGGCTACAACCACTCAAAGGTCACAACCCTTAACACAACAAAAGAGCCACACATCAAGAAGGAGACCAATCAAAATACACTTCTCGATAGGCTCAAGGGTCTAACTAACCCTCACAAAAGCATTCATCAACAAGACATGCAAGGGGTGGAAACAACAACAAAACTTGTTGTCGTCCACCACACACAACACACCAAACAAGTGACAACCATAAGCAGGGATCCCAATGTTGCAACATGGGCTCTACCTCTAACTTTGCCTCTGGCTCTACCCTTAGGGGCATCCTAAAGGAAACAAGGAACACATCAAAATAGATCATCGCAAGGATGATCTAAACACCATACTAAGGCATAAATGCTAATCAACAAGACTATGAAAACAATATAACAAGCTCATGCCACACACACCAAACACAACATAACATAGAAGGCTCAAGTACGCCAGAGCTTCCAGTGTGTGAATATGGACTCTGATACTAGATGTAACATCCCGCTACGCAACCCCGAAGGGTAAGAGCCAAAAGAGGACAAGATAATTTTTTTTTGATAAAATAAAGAATAACTTACACAAAAAACAGTTTACAATACAATATATCGACAACTTACATGGCCAAGCATGGCCAAACACAACCCAAAGGAGAGGAATAATCCACCCTCCAAAGAAAATCTAAACAGGAGAAAACAGAATAGCTCCAGAAATTTTGCTTTGGAACCCCCTACTCCGGAACTTCCTACTCCGGAACTGCCTACTCTGGAACTTCTTGCTCTAGAACTACCTGCTTCGAAACCTGCTGCTCCGGAACTTCCTGCTCCAGAACCTGCTACTCTGAAACTTTGTAGCAGTGACATAGAACAACAAACAGTAAGCATCAATGCGCCGAAACTATAGCAGTAACAACACAGATCAAAATAGAAAGCGACGATGCGTCAGAACTTTTGTAGACTAAAACATGAAGGAAATCTACAACCAAAACTCTAATTTTTTGCATGGAAAATATTGAAGAAAAATCCATTATGATCATCATAATACAAGCGAGTCTAATACCAACATCGAAACTTGTAAACCAAATATAAATATCGCATTTCTTCTCATTAATCTATATGATTACATTTTCACTCTCAAGCAAGTACAATATACATAAAGGAATATATAAGAGTACAAAGACATACCAATAAATAAAATACATCAACATATAAGACAAGTATAAGAGGAATCAACTCCAACTGGTGCTCCAATAACTTGTATGCCAGTCCCCAATGGCGGTGGCAACACCTCCCTACCATGTGGACTCAAAAGAGGCCACCCCACCGTGCTCAAAGGTAGTCACAAGGCCCAAGCATAAATAACAAGGCAAGGGAACATATGGCCAACACTCACATCAGACACGAAGCAAACATAGAATACAATGCATTAAAGCCAATATCACAAAACGTAAATGGTCATACAATAACATGTTGGGTACTACTCACGACTACTAAGGTACGAGGTACTAAAGTGCAGATCAGATGGAGTGTCATCACGCGTGCTCGAAGGAATGGCACCACACGGAACTAGGTACACCTCTCATACAGACAAGGAGACTCACTCATGCCCATATCAACGCCCTGCAGATGGATAACTCAACGCCCTACAGACGGATAGGCCTTCTCGTTTAACCAAATTAGGTATCCATAGAAAACATGAAACAATGAAAAGCCACTAAGATCATCATAAAAACCATTTAAAACAACTAAGCAACATTGCTACTAAATCATTTAAACAACTAATCACAAATGCCAATAAGTAGATTACACACCCTTCAAACATTCACCATTAATTTCATAAAAGAAACCAATTATATAATCAGTAATAACCTCATCAAATCATCTCGTAAAACCATCTTTAAAACAGTTAAAACCACTAAGTGACGAAGGCACAACACATGGATTCCAGCTGCAGCTCGAAGGAATGAAAAGAGGGCATAATTTTTTTTTAGAAATTCAAAGCACCCAGATTAAAAATCTAAGTTTGATCCAATTTATATTTTGATGTTATTAGATGGATTCCACCTTTGGTTTCTAAGTTTTTGACAAAAAACAAGGTGTTGTACTGAAAAACGTCATTTAATGCATGGCTGGGCAAAAACATGGAAAATAAAAGTGCCCAGATTAAAAATCAGATAAAGACCCAGTTAATATTGACATTTCTACATGGAATCCAATTTTATTTTACATTTTTAACATGCAGTAAAAGAGCAACAATGAAAAAACGTCATTTTACAAGTAGGCACAAATTTGGGCAAAAATGAAAGTGCCCAAAATTAAAATATGCCAAAGACCCAGTTGAGATCTTGACATTTCTACATGAAATCCACCCTTAAAATTTGTTTTTAGCAAGGGGATAATGAGAAAAAAAGAAAACACATTTTTACAAATTGGGCAAAAATGAAGAATATGAAAGAACCCATAAATCAGATTTTGTTCAACAACCAATTTCATATTTGCTGGAAATGAACAAAAATCTGCCATAAGAAAACTATAGAGCAGCAAATCGAATCCAAAACAAACATTCTCCATTCCCAAAGCATTCACAAAATTGAATCAAAAGAATAAATCTGCTATAAGGAAATACAAAGCTTACCATTCCCAAACTAAATCACATTCAAAACCACCAGAAATTCAAGGATTCAAGAACCACAGAAAATACCTCAATATTGCCCCAAAACTGAAAAGAAAGATTGCTCTGAATAGAAGGTGTGACTGGGTTCCAAAATATGACAGCAAGAAGGAAATGGCATGCTAAGACCAACAATCAGATGCCCACAAATTTCTTCTCCACATTTCTTCCAAACTCTGCTTCCCAATTCATAGGGTTTTTCCTTCTCCTTCCAAAACATAAAATTTCTTTCCTTCCAAAAGAATAACTCCCCCAAAATAAAAATTTCTTCCATTTTATATTTTCTTCTCTAAAAAGAGAACTCCCTCAAAACAAAAGAATAAAAATATATATATTCAAAACAAGGCCACCCCTTATTTTTTTAACTAGCTCCTCAACACAATAAAAAAATGAAATAAATCATTTTATTAAATAAACTATTAAAGCTCTCCAAAGCAATTAATTAAAATCACTAATTATACAATATTCTTTATTTCATATAAAAGTAATAATTTAAATCCACACGTTAAAATACAGAAAGCCCCCAAATAAAATTTAAATAAGACTATGAGAGCTCACAAGATGGATTAATAAAATCATTTAAAATTTCCAATGAAATATACCATTCTCTCGAATGATCAATAAAAAAAATCATTTAAAATAACATATTTAAAATCTCATGAATAAAACCATTCAAATATAAAATCAATTAAACACAATGAAATACCATATATGAAACAACAAAAAGATGCCAATAAAACCACATCAAGACACCAACAACCAAAATAAATATATATAATCCACATAAAAGATTAACGGAAACCAAGACAAAATACCCCAACAAAACATACTGGTAAACCACATACAACTGAAAGGTGCACCGGAACATACGGTTGAAAGGTGCTCCAGACATTACCATTAGGTAACCGGACGGTAAAACATCAACAAGGAAAACGCTGCCCTAACAGGGCACAGTGGGCTAGGGTATGGGACATTTGGCTTGTGACTACCTCCAGTAACCACCATTGGGGAATATGAGTACACTCAGGCCTATGGATCTAGGCGGAGTCGATACTCAGTACCTGCATCACTCTAATTACACATCAAAGTACATGCGCATATAACATATATCATATAGTCAAAGCAACATCAATCATCAGGAAGAGGGTCATGATATCGTAAGCCTCTCAGATACGAGTATTACGACATCATCCCTTTCCTATCCATAATCATACAAAAGCAATGATAACAATATATAACCATATAAAAATGTAATCCAAAATAATGACTAATCATGATAACCCTTTCCCTTAATCATCAATGTCTAATTTCATTATGATAACATTTAAAATTTAAAATATAAAATAAAAATCAAAATACTATCTTACTAGCCTAGGTTTAGAGAGGTGTTACAGTTTCCGACCCACATCTCGGGTTACCTAGGCAGCCTCACCAGATCCTTGACCCCCATACCAACTTATGCAAGTCAAAACCATAATCCCCTCAAACCTCTGGAAGACTGTCAAATTGCTAACACAATGGTTTCCCATCGAATTGGCTACAATCCCATGATCTCAGAAGACTAAAATACAATCCACAATTTACAAATCAACAGTGTAGAAGAACAAGGGTTAATATTATAGCAAGACCTTCAAACTCAACAAAACTAACATAATCTCCTCAATACAAAAACCAAACTCAGGTTCAAATCCTCTCAATGAACATTAGGCACAAATGGGCTCCCACTTACAACGATAACCAAAATCAACATATATTCCAAAAATTTATACAATTCCCAATTAAAAATATAGCATTCAATCAAGCAACCCTTACATCATGAACATGATTACTCTATAGAACAAAATCATTTCCACATTAATTAACAATCAAATCAATTCATTCACGGGAGAACATTATAGCACCATTTCTAAAACTCATTACATAAACCCTAACTTTTCTTACTAAACCATTCACATAATAATAATACTCAAATGTCCATTATAACTATTAATCTAATTTTCTAATTCTTTTAGCTACTCAATTGATTAGCTGGCCTAAACACCAATATTTTAATATAATAACTTTAATATATATAAATATATATACATATATAATATTTTAGAATATAGAATAGCAACACAAGGATTAAAAGTATATAAGTATTCTATTTACATAATCAATGCAACCATGAAGTCCACATGAATTAACAATTCATCCATAAAACGATTACAAAAGAAAATCAACATTAAAAGGATAGTCTAATTCCATCAAACAATGCATTACAAAAATAGGTACTCCTTAACTCTAATAGTTAAATGCTCAATTTACCAAGAGATTTACAATTTGATAAATAGCCACTTGTAAATGAAATCAACAAGTAATAGTCACTCAATTAATACTCCTATTCATTTATTTAATAACATTTTTGTTGATCTTGTTGATGTTCATTTGCAGCGTCAGAAGTATTCTTCCAGCGATGCCATTATTTGTAATAAATTAAATAATAGCCTCAAGCTATTTAATTTATGGAATCTCAAGAGGCGCGATTTTTATAGAGACACTTCTATTTTTTAAGTAATAATTATTAATGAAGAGGCACGATTTTCTAACAAGGCCAACCTTGTTACAAGAGGCGCGATTTTCTAAAAGATGTCTTCTTGATGGTGGCCAACTTGGTGTTTGGAAAAGATACGTCCTCTCCTCTAGTTTGTATATATACTCAATGACATTCTCATTGTTGATCATCAAGTTTCAAGTTCAATTCGATTATATACATTGAAGTCTAAGTACGAGTTGAGTTATCTAGAAGTAAAAGCAAATTCTATAGGAGAGCAAATTGTTTGAGGCTGAGTTCTATTAGCATTATAGTTCTGTGTTGCATCACTCTTTGGTGCATAATTTTGGGCCTGCATATCGACCTCTTGTAAGGAGATCATTTTGTGACAATTCAATATATAAGTGATATATTGTTGCTAGATTTTTCTCCCTCAAGAGGAGGGTTTTCCCAAGGTATCTGTTGTGTCTTTGCATATGATTTGAATTGATTTTCTGTGCATTAATCTGATCATTAAAATTTACATGGTATCAGAGCGGGTTTGAGAGGATCGTGATCAGATTTATTCCTAATCAACGATACCCTATTCTCCCCTTCATACTTCTTTATTCATTTTCTACATTAGTCAAGATGGTGAATGGTTTGAAGATTGAGGATAAACTTGAGGGAGAATCTAACTTCACATCATGGAGATTTAGGATCATGCTTACCTTGCGTGAAAATGACTTGGGTGAGTTTGTGGAGTCTAGCGTTCCTGAACCTGAGGAGGAAGAAGAGAAGTTGCAGTGGGTGAAGAAAGATATTAAGGCAATGAAGATATTGGTTGATTCCGTCAAGGATCACATTGTTCTCGTCGTCTCTAAGTTGAAGTCAACAAGAGATATGTTCAAAACACTGGAAGAAATGTATGAAACCAACAATACTAGTCGAGCACTTGCACTGAAGCAACAACTACACCATGTGAAGATGGCGAAAGGAGAATCAGTGATTTCATATTTCTTAAGGATTTCAGATTTGAGAGATTAGCTCTCGACAATCGGGCATATGGTTGATGACGAAGACTTGACAATGATTGCTCTCAATGGTCTACCTTTGTCTTGGGAATCTTACATTCAGAGAATCAGTGCAAGATCAAAATTGCCTAAGTTTAGTCGCCTAAGATCAGATTGCATTCAAGAAGAATCAAGGTTGTTGGCAAGAGGCATTCGTCTAAGTTCAAAGAATGAAGACATTCATGTTCTCGCCTCCCATGCTTCAAAGAAGAAAGGAAAAGATGGAAGGAAAGGATTCTTCAAGAGAAATCGAGATAAGGGAAATGATGATGCACCTCCATTCAAGAAGAAGAGAGACATGTCCAAGATTCAATGCTTTAGGTGTGATAAGTTTGGGCACTTCGCTAAGCATTGTCCAACTAGACCCAAGCAACAAGCCACCGTTGCTGATGTTGATGATGCTTCTCCGCAAAAGGATTCAAGTGAATATTTGTTTTACTCGGCATTGTCAAGCAGTGTACCTTCCGACACCAACACTTGGCTAATCGACAGTGGTGCTTCATGACACATCACTGGTTTTAAGGAGCACTTATCAAGTTTGGTGGAGAAGAAGTCTTTCGAACAAGTCATCATTGGAGATGATGCTAGCTACTCTGTGAAAGGAATTGGGACCTCTACACTTCATTTGGATTCCGGCATCACACTTTAGTTGAGTAATGTTCTTTATGTTCCTGGAATCAAGCACAATCTCATTTCAATTTCAGCTCTAGAAGATAAAGGATATCAAGTTGCCTTCTCAAAAGGAAAAGTACTTGTGTGGATGGAGGATTCTAGCTTCAAGGATGCTCAAGTAATTGGAGTTAGACATGAAAGTCTTTACAAGCTTTGCACGTGTCCTCTTCAGGTGTTGTTCCATGATTCCTCAAGTCTATGCGATCTTTGGCATCGAAGATTGGCTCATCTACACTTTTGAGCCTTACCTATCATGGAGGAGATGGTGTCAGGCCTTCCTAAGTTCAAATAGGAGCATGAAGGTACTTGCAAGGGTTGTGCTTTGGGTAAGAATATAAAAGCCCCTTTTCATAGTAGAGAAAATAGATCTAAATGCATTTTAGACCTTATTCATTCTGATTTATGTGGTCCTATGTCTGTTCCGTCTTCGAGTGGATTATTGTATTATGTTCTTTTTATTGATGACCACTCTAGGAAGACTTGGATTTATTTTTTGAAAACTAAAGAGTCTGAGGAAGTGTTAGATAGGTTTAAGGAATTTAAAGCCTTGGTAGAAAATCTTTCTGGTAAAAGAATTAAGGTCCTTAGATCAGATAATGGTGGAGAATACACCTTTGGAAGTTTTTAGAATTTTTGTATTGATGCAGGGATTAAGAGGGAGTTATGTGTTCCCTATAATCCTCAACAAAATGGTGTTGCGGAAAGAAAGAACAGGACGATCATGGAAGCAGCAAAGGCCATGATCCATGATCAAGATTTGCAAACCTTCTTATGGGCAGAAGCTTCCAGGACGACTGTATATGTACAGAACAAAAGTCCTCATAAGGTCTTGGAGAATATGACTCCAGAAGAAGCCTTTACAGGGAAGAAGCCTGAAGTCAGTCATTTGAGGATCTTTGGATGTCGTGTCTATGTTCATGTTCCAAAGGAAAAGAGAAC
Source organism: Sequoia sempervirens (assembly GCA_007258455.2). Classification (NCBI taxonomy): domain Eukaryota; kingdom Viridiplantae; phylum Streptophyta; class Pinopsida; order Cupressales; family Cupressaceae; genus Sequoia; species Sequoia sempervirens. Next base: position 1,226,668,764 of record VDFB02271358.1, on the reverse strand, counting down.
TAAGTTGGAGCATTCTGGCAAGAAGGAAATATTTGTGGGCTACAGTGAGACATCAAAAGCCTACAAAATATACGTTCCAGGACAAAAGTTGATCAAGATCAGTAGGGATGTCACATTTGAGGAAGATGTTGCTTTCAAAAGATCCAGGGGAATTCATATGGAGATCGATAATGAAGAGTCTCCTTAGGATATGGAAGTTGACCATACTCCTGAGATTTAGAGGGAGACTTCAGAACCAAAAGTAGATTTTGATCCTGTTGAACCCTTGGAACCTACTGATGGGCCTACTGACATTGTTATTGGGAGAAAGAGACCTCTATGGGCTAGGCATACTATGCAAGAGGCTGAAAGTTTTGCAGCTCCTAGAGGCACATTCAGAGAAAGTAAAAGGCCACATAAGTTCTCCAGTTATGTTGCCTTAATGAGTCAGATTATAGAATCCGAGCCTACCTATGTTGAGGAAGCATCTAGTCATCAGGTTTGGAGAGATGCTATGGCAGAGGAGTATCAGTCAATTCTTAAGAATGATGTTTGGGACATTGTTCCTAGACCCAAGGGAAAGTCTGTGGTATCTTCTAAATGGCTCTTCAAGATCAAGCATGCTGCAGATGGGAGCATTAAAAAGTACAAAGCAAGATTTGTGGCTTGTGGGTTTTATTAGAAAGAGGGAGTTGATTATGAAGAAACATTTGCTCCTGTTGCTTGCTATACTTCTGTCAGAACCATCATTGCTATTGCTGCATCTAGAGGATGGAAGATTCACCAGATGGACGTGAAGACAAATTTTCTCAATGGAGTGATTGAGGAAGAAGTTTATATAGAGAAACTTGATGGATTTGAGGTTCATGGGAAGAAGTCACATGTTTGCAAGCTGAAGAAGGCCTTGTATGGTCTTAAGCAGGCTCCTTGTGCATGGTATGAAAGGATTGATCGATACCTGTCAAGTTTGGGTTTCTTGAAAAATGATGCTGATTCAAATCTCTATTTCAAGGTAATCTATGGTGAAGCATTAATTTTGGTTTTATATGTTGATGATTTGATTATTACTGGAGAAGATCACCTGATTCTTGAGTGTAAGAAGGAGTTGACTTTTGAATTTGAGATGAAGGACCTTGGGCTCATGCATTACTTCCTTGGATTAGAAGTTTGGCATAAACTAGATGAGATGATTCTAAATCAAGGGAAGTACACCATTGATATACTTAAGAGATTTGGTATGATGGATTGCAAATCCATGTCTACACCCATGGAGACTAACCTACATAAATTGAAGGAGGCTGCAGCTAGTTCAGACAGTGGATCCTACATTGTACAGACAACTGATTGGATCCTTGATGTATCTAGTTAACACTAGACCTGATATTTGTTATGTAGTGAGTGCACTTAGCCAGTTCATGTGTGAGCTGAGATAGATACATCTTGTTGCAGCTAAACATATCTTGAGATACTTGCGTGACACAGTTGGATATGGGTTGAGGTATTCTTCAGATGCAGACTTGGAGTTACATGGTTATACTAATTCTGATTGGGCAGGGTGTGTCACAGATCGGAAGAGCACCTTTGGTTGTTGCTTCAGTTTGGGTTCAGTTATGATATCCTGGTGCAGCAGGAAGCAGTCATCTGTAGCATTGAGTACAACAGAGGCATAGTATATTACAGCTTGTATGGCAGCTCGAGAAGCGGTGTGGCTTCGTAAGCTCCTTGCAGGATTGTTTGAACAATCAATGAAGCCTCTATCATTCATTGTGATAATCAGAGTTGCGTGAAACTTTCTATCAATCTAGTGTTCCATGACAAAACCAAGCATGTTGAGATCAAGTACCACTATATTAGAGATATGGTACTGCGCAAGGCTATACAATTGAGGTATATCAACACTGATGAGCAGACGACAGACATTCTCACCAAGCCTCTCTCCAGGATAAAGTTTGTGTACTTTCGAGATAAGCTTGGTATGGTGGAGAATCCAGCCTTGACTGAGAAAGAGCCTCAGTATCAGTGAGCCTTGTTAATGAGTTCTTCTCTGTGAGAGAAGTTCGAGGTGAAATCCCTTGTTAATTCATTTTCCTCTGAGATAGAGGAATTTGAGGTGAAGCTCTTGTTAATGCATTTCTCTTTGAGATTTGAGGTGAAAGCCCTTGTTTCCACCCTCTGAGCTGAGTCATGGTGGATGTCATGTGTGTGACTCCACGACAACATGTTGTACTTGTGTTTCACCCTTTGGGAGAGCGATGGTGAAAGTCATGTTGAGGTGACAACATCACTCAAGTGATGAACACTTGTACACAACATAGTATGGTTGTAGCCATTATGGTTGATATCGTGTTGAGGCGATATCTAATATCACGATGAGGTGATATTCCTTCTTTCACTTATGGTTGTAGCCATAGTGGTAGACATCACGATGAGGTGATATGTCCTGTGCAGCTGGAAGTATACTCCTTAGCTGAGAGGGAGTGTTGATGTTCATTTGCAGTGTCAGAAGTATTCTTCCAGCGATGTCATTATTTGTAATAAATTAAATAATAGCCTCAAGCTATTTAATTTATGGAGTGTCAAAAGGCGTGATTTTTATAGAGACACTTCTATTTGTTAAGCAATAATTATTAATGAAGAGGCACAATTTTCTAACAAGGCCGACCTTGTTACAAGAGGTGCGATTTTCTAAAAGACGTGTTCTTGATGGTGGCCGACTTGGTGTTTGGAAAATACACGTCCTCTCCTCTAGTTTGTATATATACTCGATGGGCATTCTCATTGTTGATCATCAAGTTTCAAGTTCAGTTCAATTATATACATTGAAGTCTAAGTGCGAGTTGAGTTATCTAGAAGTAAAAGCAAATTCTATAGGAGAGCATATTGTTTGAGGCTGAGTTCTATCAGCATTATAGTTCTGTGTTGCATCACTCTTTGGTGCATAATTTTGGGCCTGCATATCAACCTCTTGTAAGGAGATCATTTTGTGACAATTCAATATATAAGTGATATATTGTTGCTAGGCTTTTCTCCCTCAAGAGGAGGGTTTTCCCAGGGTATCTGCTGTGTCTTTGTATCTGATTTGAATTAATTTTCTGTGCATTAATTTGATCATTAAAATTTACAGATCTAAGTATTAACAAATCACTTATTTATTATCTTATCAAAAGTGATGTCTAAAACTATGCTCTTATAGATTACTACTTTATGATTCTTTATATAGGTAATGGGTTAATTCTAGTTAAACTTTTCTTTAATAATTAAGTTAGACTATTGATAACCAAACTTTATTAACTTGTGTAATTGAAGGTAAATAAAGATCTCTTAATTATTAAATAGAGTATTAAATGAATACCTAATAGTTAACTTGTGAATAAGATATTTAAATTCAATTATAAATTAAACAATTGTTACTTTATAATACAAAAGGGTTAATGAGTAGGACAATGATTTAATTAAATACTAACTATACTATTTACTAACAAAATAATGAACATTTAAATACTCAATATCCTAAATTGCATCCTTATCATTATTAACTTTTCCCATCTAATTTTCTTTCTCTAACTAACATTTAAAGCTTCCTTCACTTATCGAGAACTCATTTAAAACAATTATAAAAAACCAAATCAATCTATCTAAAACTATTAATAATATAATGACATAGAAATTATGACTTTTCAATAGTATAAGGGGTATTTCCTAAATTAAGTCCAATTACAATAAACAACTCTTTTCAACTTCAACATGATCCTAAATATTGAAACAATCACCTAAATATAGTTTACTCACTTTTCTTTTCTTTCTATTTAACTTCCAATTCACTTCTATACTATCCCTTAAATAAAAATGATATTTTTGTTAAATATAATTTTGAATACCATTTCTTAACTAAATAAACAAGAACCATTGATTTCCACGAATCAGAGGACATGATATATATATATCAATAAGATATTAAAATTATTTTCACATTTACGTATATGGTTTTGTAACTGAATGCTATTATAATAGACAGTTTATAGGTTTTACAGACATCAACAACCTAAATTTCTTAACTGTAAACACACCTATATTCGATATATTTATATATTTAATTTACTCTACTCTACTGTTATACAACAATGGGCATATTATAATCAAATTTATTTATACAACCTGCACATATACACACTCTCATATATAAATAAATATATACCCACATATAAATATATTTCTATTTCCAACACAAACTGTGGAAGTGAAGACAAAGCACATGAACTGTTTGGAAAAATTCCTCAAAGAAATGCAGTCTTAGGAAACACCATCGATGCAAGATATGCACAAAATGGATTTTGCAAGGAAGCTCTCAATATTTTTTAATTAATGAAGCACTCAGATACACATCCTAACACTGTAAGCTTTTCTTGTGTTTTAGGTGTGTGTAGTCAGGCAGGTTTAGTGGATGAGGGCTGCACAAAATTCACACAACATCAACCCTTATTGCATTACATATATAGGTGGTCACTAGGAGTGCATGGTTCCTTTTCCTCTTTCTTTTGGTCTCACCAAAATTCCCTCCCTCAAAGGCCATGGAAACTTTCCCGTAAATGCAAATTGACAGATGTGAGAAAATCCAAAAGCTTTAGAAATTTTCAGCAAATGCAATTGACAGGTGTAAAGTAATTTTTCATGCTAGAAGACGTGTGCAACATGTAAAAGCATAAGGAGGACACGTGAAGCGAAGCAATTTCTTTTAACCATTATCACGTATTAAATTCCCAAATGTTTCCTTTTATTAACTATGGTATTTAATTTACTCCACTTCACTTTATCCAAATCTTTTATCCCAAATTATTCTCCACCAATTATTGTTGACATTTTTTTTTAAATAGCACAAATATTCACATTAATATAATCCTCATTTAATAATTATGGAGGTAAGTATTCAAATTCTCTTTTAATATAATCTATTCACTTCTAAAATCAAACAACTATATTGTTATTATTTTTATTTTATTTTATTATTATTATAATTAGAACATGTATTAGTATTGTAGAATTAAAATTCTTAGCTATAGAAATCAACTATATTATCAAGACAAATTGGAATCAATTAAAAGATAATTAATCATCTTAAAACATATTAATTCATAATTTCTTAATACATAGAATATAAGTAAATTATTATGGATTCCAAAAATCAGTCCGTAATGATAGGGTAAGTACACATTCTATACCTAAATAAAGATCATTCAAACAAGTTTATAATCAATAACCCGACAATCCTAGACCCTGATAGGAAACTAACTATGTTCTAAATATGGTATAAATTTACACATAGTCAATCATCTTATGTGGACATGATGAGGAGGAGTGGCCTCACACTTAGTTTATTTTCTAATGATAGCAAAATAATTCTCAATATAATTAACTATGGCCGAACCAGAGGGACACTACAAAATATATAAATATATATATATAATTTTGGTTTTCTATTTTTCCATTTTCCTTTCCTTGTTTGGTTTTTTCTCCTTTTGTTAGTTTACTTCTTTTTCATTTATCCCCACATTCTTTATTTTCTTTCAATTATGTGAGTATTTTCTAGGTTTTAATAGTGAGATTATTATTTCTTTGTCATTTTTGTTCTTGTTTTTATTCTTTGTATATATTTTTTCTACTCAATTGCTTGCAATTAAAAAAAATTATTTGTTTCTTGTATTTTTTGATTGTGCTTATATATGTATATGTATAGGTATACATATATGCATAGGCATACACATACATACACATATATTATGCATATGTATTTGATTATGCATACGCACTTGTATAAGTACCTACATATATGTATATGGATTTATTAGTTTTTCTTATAGTTGTTTCTTATTTCTCTTTTCCTTTATCCTCTAGATTGCATGCTTCTTTTGTTATTTTTACTCCCTTGTTTTTCTTGAATCTTTTTTACTTTATTCTTGGTTTAACTTTGTAAGTAAATTTATGTTTTTAACTAATGTGGGTTTATTCTTTTTGATTATTTTGATGTCATTTATTTTATATTCTTGGTAGAATTTTGTGGGTTAATAAAATTTTAGTAATTTTTTACCTTATCACTTTTTTACCTTATCACTTTTTTCATTTTTTCATTTTAGTCTTTTTCTTAGTTTAGTATTATATATATATATATATATATATATATATATATATATATATATATATATATATATATATATATATATATATATATATACTTATTTCTACTTGTTTTTATGTAATAAATATTTTTTACTCTATCTATTTTCAAGGTTGGTTTTTTGTATGGTTGTTTTCTATTCTTAGAGCTATTTTTTTATGTTTTTTCTCTTCTTTTGCATATTGAAATGCATTTATTCTAGTTCTTTTTCTTTCATTAATTGTGTAGATTATTTTTTTTGGATGTTTTTAGTTTCTTAGCTTTTTAGTTGTTTTATTAATTTGTGTTCATGTGTGAATTGGGTGAGTTCTAATTGGTGGTTTTTTTAGCAATTTTTTTCTTGATTGGCTTTAAGCATTTTTCAAATTTCTTAATTTTTAGTGGTTTTAGGTGTTATTAATTTTTAGTTTTAGTGGTTGTTGGTAAATTTCTTAATTTATGTGGTTTTAGGTGGTATTCATTTCATTTATTCTTTTATTGTGTCTTGATTTTTTAATTCTTTTCTCTCGTATTGTGTGCCTCAACCCCCCTCTCTCTATCCAACGTCTATCCTCTTAAGTCTGCTGGGTATGCAACTAACATCTTCTAATCTTCTTCACTCCTCATCCTGATGATGGATCACTGTGTGTGATCTGAAACGTTGATGAAAAAACTAACACACAATCAAATCCATAAGCATTTTATTTATTAAATTGCCAAAATCAAATTTTGGGTGTGGGATTCTTGGAGGTTATATAATTTTGGATTTTATTTAATTTGTTATAATGCTTCAGGAAAAAATGGGATTCCCATGAGGTGTTTACCTAACAATTTTGAATTTGAAATTCAAATTGGTGAAATGGGAGAATAATGGTGATGGTTAGTGGAGGCTCGCCTTCTTGGCGGTTGTGAAAACATGCATTGGGGAGTCAAAATGTGTAATTTAGGAAGATTAATTGTTTTTCCTGGTAGGGGCATGGATGGAAGAAGTTTCCAGCTGCAAGAGTTAGTGGTGAGAGAGGAAATTCATTCTAGACTGGGTTGTTTTAATTTTTAGGGTTCTAGAATGGGGAGGTGAGGAAAGGGGGCATGACCTTTCTTGGGAAGAGGTTTCAATTTTTTTTGTTGTAGGTTGGAGGTGTTAATGAGCAGAAAATAACTTTGGATGAGGTGTGGCTCAATGTGCAGTTGATTTTCTAGAAGAAGGTTGCAGGCAGGAGAAGAATGAAGTTGTAGGAAGAAGAAGGATTGAAGAAGGCATACCAGTGATTGGTTTTGATTTTTTTTTAGAATTCTAAGTCTAATTTTGAGGTTTTTACCATTAGTCCAGGGGGCTGCCATGATTGTATTTCAATTTGGATTTGAACCCTTATAATCCTAATGATTGTTGAAGACACGTATGTTGCAGATTTTTGTATGTTGAGAGCTCAGATTATAAGCCCATGAGATTCAAGATTATGTTTTCATTTTTTGATATAAGAAATATTGTATGTTTTAGATTTCATTCTCATATTGAATTATAAAAGTATTTTGCTTCCTTCTTACAATCTCTTGTTGAAGTGTTTGATTTCACATTTGAAGGGAGAGTATCCCTCTTCATTAGTGGTATCAGAGCAAGAGCTCCTAAGTGTGTAGGAAAAAGTGCCAATGTGAGGCAGTTTGCACTAGGACCTATGGGTGGAGAATGAAGTTAGAGGATTAGAGTGTGTAGACAGATCGCCGAGAATGAGGTAGTCTAGACTTGAGAGGTTAAAGATTGAGAGTGTGTGGAAAGTGTTTGAAGAAATGTCAAAGAAGAAGGGAAAAAAGTTTGTCATAGTTGTGTATGCAAGTGAAAAGGAAGGAGAAAAGCTTTCAAAATTATGATTTGAGGAAGGCATAGAGAAAGAGAGTGAGAAAGAAGAGAAAAGTGCAACAAAGGTTGAGAGGAAAAAATAAGGTGCAAAAATTGAAGAGAAAAAATATGTCGCAGTAGTAGATGAGTGTCCTTTGGAGGACTTAAAAGCATTGAAAAATGAAATTATAGTTGAGAGTGAAGGTGAAGAAGATATGGCAGTAGAAAATGGTAAGGAAAAGGTTATAGAGAAAGAGGTCATGCATAATATTTTTCATTTTTATGATGGAGATGAAAGTGGACTTTTGTGTGGATGAAAAGATTGCAACAGATAGTGAGAAGATAGATGTTGTAGTGATACTAGAGGAACATGTGAAAAAAAAGGTAATGAATTATGTTTTTGAATTTTATGAAGATGAAAATAGAGATGATTTGCATGTTGAGATAAAAGAGGTAGTGTAGAAGGAGAAAAGGAGATAGTAAAAATAGATTTTGTTACTATTTGATGAAGGGTACTCCCCTTACAATCTAAAACTCACAAAAACAACAGATAATGGCACAAAGAAAATGCAAGAAGGAAAGAAAATATTTTCTATTATCACTGAAATGAAAATGAAATTACAACATTAGATTTTCCATCACATGGGCTTTTTGATTACATAAATATGGAAATCTGCAAATCAAAGCCAACATCTACTCTGCTCTGGTCTCCTCTCTGTAGTCCCCCTTTACATCCTTTATTTGGAAGGTGTAACCGCCCTAGAATCTTCTGGAAAGTGTAACTGCCCTAGAATCTTCTAGAAAGTGTAACTTCCTCAGGAAGATATTCTGAAATTTTATTAATTTTGGTATTACAACTTCGCGGGATCATAACTTTTGATCCGACCGTCAAATTTTCTATTATAATACCTTTTTGGAAAGGTCTCGAGAAATCTTGTTGCTAGAAAGTAGGGCCCAAAGGCCAACTAATTTCATTTTCCACCAATTTTCAAGCCCATTCGGAACCTCTATGTGCCTCAAAATTGACCTCAAAGATTTTACTAGGATTTTTGAAAATTAAAATTTTAATATCTCTCAAATAACAAATGGTATTGAAGTGATTTCTTCACCATTGGCTTCACTTTACCATTCTGGAGGTCTGTGTTAGATTTCGTGTCCAATTGTGCATAGATGTAAACTTACAAAAATAGTAACTCTACCAAATTTAGCCCTTATTGAAAAGAAACAATTTTTTTTTGGGTGATGCAAGATTGCTCTTACACCCTGGATGCTCCTGCATTAGATACTCGGGGTAATTTGAAAAGTGACCCTGTCAATTCTCAGGAGTTAGAGGGAAACCAAGACGATTAACCTCAGACTCAGATAACCATGATGAATCTTCAACAGGCCTTCCTCTCCATTTCACCAAGTACTCTGCATATTGCACCAAGTACTCTGCATATTGCACCAAGTACTTTGCATATTGCCCGTTTCTTGTGATTCTTCCCACATAGCTATTCAAAATTTCTTCTGTCTCCTCCTTTTTTGAAGTAGGTGCTGGAATGTTCCACTGTGCCTCTTTTATTTCTTCATCAATTCCTCCCTCATGATATTCTGTTAAATCTAAGATGTTAAACACAGGTGAAATATGAATTCCATCAAGCAATTCTACCTCATATGCATTTCCTGAATTATGCTTCTTTAGGATCTTGCATGGTCCAAACTTCTTCATCTTCAAATTTTTGTATGTACCAACTGGAAACCTTTCCTTTCGCAAATGAACCATGACTTCATCTCCTACCTGGAACTCCTTATACCTCCTTTTTTGATCTGCCTTAGCCTTATACTGAGAATTCATCTTATTGATATGCTTCTTCACCTCATCATGCAAATTCTTCAAATGCTTAGCAAAATCTTCAGCCTCAACACTACTCTTCTCTCCTTTATCCATATTTCCCAGTTCAAAATCATTTCATGAACTACTCCCATATACAATCTAGAATGGTGATTTAACAATGCTCCTATTGACAAAATTTTTATAGGAAAATTCTGCCTATGGTAAAATCAAATCCCATCCCTTTGCCTTATCTCCTACTAAGCATATTTGTAGGTTACCCAAACTCCTATTGACCACCTCCATTTGTCCATCAATTTGTGGATGGTGAGAAGAACTGAACTTCAAATCTATCTTCAACTTCTTCCATAATGTTTTCCAAAAATAACCAACAAATTTGGTATCTCTATCTGAAACTATACTCTTCGGTAGACCATGTAGTCTCACCACCTCTCTAAAAAACAACTCTGCAATATGAACAACATCACTGGTCTTATGACATAGAATTAAATGTGCCATCTTTGAAAATCTATCTACCACCACAAATATGGAATCATTCCCTCTTTGTGTCCTTGGCAATCCAAGGACAAAATCCATACTAATTTCCTCCCATGGCCTCTCAGGTACAAGTAATGGCTAAATATACAATCCAATATTCTGACTTGTTCCTTTCACCATTTGACATACTCTGCAACTTTGTAAAAATTTCTTCACATCCTATTGTAATTGTGGCCAATAATAATTCTCACTAATAAGAGCAATGGTCTTATCTCGACCAAAATTCCCAGCCAATCCTCCACTATGCTTCTCCTTGATTAGGTTCTCTCTCATAGAACTCCTTGGAATGCACAATTGGCTTCCTCTAAACAACATTCCATCTTGGATTAAGAAATCCAACCATCTTGTCCAATCCAATGTAACAGGTTCCAAACAAGCCTTCCAAGCTTCTACAAAGTCTGGTTCTTCTGGATACAAACTCTTGAGTTCATTGAACTCAACAACCTCTATATTCATCTCTATCAACAAATTTTTCCTTCTACTTAAGGCATATGTAACTCTGTTTGATCTTCCACTCTTGTGCTTCAAAACAAAAGTATAACTCTATAAAAACTCAACCTATTTTAAGTGCCTTTGATTTAACTTTCCTTGACTATTGAGATACTGCAAAGCCTGGTGATCAGTATATAAAACAAATTCTTTTGGAAACAAATAGTGTCTCCATTTCTTCAAAGCATGAACTATAGCATAGAACTCTTGATCATAGACATATTATTTCTTCTTATCATCATTTAACTTCTCACTAAAATAGGCAACGAGCTTACCTTCTTGACTCAAAAAAGCTCCTATGGTAGTGCCACTAGCATCACAATCTACCTGAAAGACCTTATTGAAATATGGAAGTTCCAAAATAGGTTGCTTTGTAACTTTCTTCTTCAACATATCAAAACTTTTTTCTGCTCCTGTAGTCCACTTAAACTCTTTTCTATCCCCTCTCATTGCTTCAGTTAGAGGTGCACAAATACTACTGAAACTCTTAATAAACTTTCTGTAAAAAATTTCTAGACGATGAAATGATCTTACCTCTGTAACACTCCTCTGAGTAGGCCATTCAATGATAGCTCTCACCTTCTCTGGATCCATTTTAAGACCCTCTACTTAGACAACAAATCCCAGATACACCAACTCCCTTTTTACAAAACTACATTTCTTCAAATTAATCAACAACTTCTCCTCCCTTAGCTTTTCAAAAACTTTTCGGATATGCACCATGTGCTCCTCCAATGTCTTACTGAAAATAAAAATATCATCCAAATAAACAATAACAAATTTTCCTAAAAAATATTTTAATACCTCATTCATAAGTCACATAAATGTGCTTGGTGCATTGGTTAGTCCAAAAGGCATGACTAACCACTCGTACAAGCCCTCATTGGTTTTAAAGGTTGTCTTCCATTCATCTCCTCTAATACAGATCTGGTGATATCCACTCTTCAAATCTATCTTTGTGAAGTACTCAACTCCACTCAAACAATCCATAATGCCATCCATCCTTGGAAAGGGAAATTTGTACTTGATGGTGATCTTGTTGATGGCTCTAGAATATGTACACATCCACAATTCCCCATCCTTCTTTGGTGCTAGTACTACAAGTATTGCACATGGACTCAAACTCTCTAGAATCAATCCCTTCCACAACAACTCTTGCACTTGTCTGTTCAACTCTTCGCTCTATGCTGGAGTCATACGATGAGCTGCATTATTCGGAAAATTGGCTCCAGGAATTAGGTCCATCTGATGAATAATCTTTCTTACTAGAGGCAACCCTTCAGGTACGTTATCAAAAATAATAGCTTGAAACTCATTCAACAAATATGAAACCTCTACAGGTAACTCAATAGTATCTTCTTTATCAACTCTAGGGATCAATGCAAAACACATATGCTCATGCTTCATACCTTCTAGGAGCTTTCTTCCATCAACCAAAAAAATTATTGCATAACTACATACCTTTTCCTCTACCTCTTTCAAGTGATTCAACTTATTTATCACCGATCAAACTGCCATGGTCTACCTAACAACATATGACAAACATCCATAGGCATAATATCACACAATAGCTCATCATGGTAATTTTTGATTTTGAACTTTACTAGACATTGTTCATTTACCAAAGCTTTATGATCCTTTTGCAACCAAGTAATCCGATGGATTTGGATGCCTTCTTCTCTCCAACTGCAACTTACTAACCATCTCTTCCGAAAGAAGGTTATCGGTACTACATCCATCAATAATAACATTGCAAACTTTACCTTCACACTTACATCTGGTGTGAAACAAATTCTTCCTTTGAGTTGGCTCTTTCTCCTCATTCAACAAGGCTCTTCTAGTAACACGGACCTCTCCTCTTTTTGCATCCTCAGAATGTGAAGACTCAACATCTTCGTCTACATATGCAACTTGTGCATTACCATCAGGTCTTCTATTTGTCATTCCTTGATGTTGAGGACACTCATATGCCCTATGTCCTTCTTCTCCACATTGGAAATAGGTTCCATGAAAACCTCCTCTCCCTATTCCTCGCCCAGATCTTCCTCATCCTCTTTGGTCTCCATTATGAGGACGATAGATGTTATCTCCTTTTTGCTTTTGGCTGCTACTAGATCCTTCACCCTTCTTTTGGTCTTCATTTCAACCTCCATATGACCATCCACTAGTCCTTCCACCATGACCTCCACCTCTTTGCTTACTTTCAAACCTCCTATTAAACTTCTCTTCTACCTTCAAAGCAAACTGATATGCATCTTCAATGGCAGAAATTCTTACCAGATTCAACTCTTCTTGAATGCTCAGCTTCAACCCATTTATGTAACGGGAAACTTTCTCCTTGTTGGCCTCAGAATGACTTGTTTTGATCAAGACTTGGTAGAATTATTTTGTATACTCCTTAACAAATTTTCCTACTTGTTTCAACCCTTGCATCTTCTTCAACAAATCCAACTCATAGTCCCCAGGAATGAACTGTCTTTTCAAAATTTCCACCATCCAATCCCATCTTGTTATTTTATCTTTTCCTCTTCTATTTCTTTCCAACTGGACTTTTTTCCACCATATGCTAGCATGGCCTTTCAATTTGGCTTTTACAAATTTGACCCTATTTGGGTCTTCTATTTCCTCATACTCAAAATACTCTTCCATGTCATTGATCCAATCGATCGGCTCCTCTAGATTTAGGTTTCCAGAAAAATTAGAAACTTCTATCTTTGGCCTCTTTCCAATCTTGGAAATGGCCCTAATCAGTCTAACTTCTCCAGGATCCATTGCATCATGTGCTTCCTCTTTGAATGACTCCTCATCTTCAGCCTCATCCTCACTTTCATCTCTTCTTCTGACATCAGCTCCCCTACGCAGCTCCTCTTGTAGTGCTTGAACTTGTCTCTGGAGGGCTCTAAAACCCTCTTCTATTACCCCAAAATTTCTCCCACCACAGTTTCTTTGTGGAGGCATCTTTTCTCACAAACCCACAACCACAAGTCATGGTGCAAACTGCCTCACGTTCGATGATCTGTTTACACACTAAGGAAAACCCACTCTGATACCACTTGATGAAGGGTACTCCCCTTACAATCTAAAACTCACAAAAACAACAGATAATGACACAAAGAAAATGCAAGAAGGAAAGCAAATATTTTCTATTATCACTGAAATGAAAATGAAATTACAACATTATATTTTCCATCACATGGGCTTTTTGATTACATAAATATGCAAATCTGCAAATCGAAGCCACCACCTACTCTGCTCTGGCCTCCTCTCTGTATTCCCCATTTACATCCTTTGTTTGGAAGGTGTAACCACCCTAGAATCTTTTGGAAAGTGTAACCGCCCTAGAATCTTCTGGAAAGTGTAACTTCCTCAAGAAGATATTTTGAAATTTTATTAATTTTGGTATTACAACTTTGTAGGGTCATAAATTTTGATTTGATTGTCAGATTTTCTATTATAATACCTTTTTGGAAAGCTCTCGAGAAATCTTGTGCCAAAAAGTAGGGCCTAAAGGCCAGCTACTTTTGTTTTCCACCAATTTTCAGGCCCATCCGAAACCTCTATGTGCAAGAAATCTTACACAGACCTCCAAAATGATAATCCCGCGAACACATAAATTTAGCCATCCAATGATTTTATTATCTAGTGAAAAATGAGTTATAGTCTCACGAACACACTACCACAACATGCATCCAAGCTACTTATAACAAGCTTTTTGGAACCTTCTAGAATTAGGGTTGTACAAAGTCATTTTTCATTTGACGTGTTAACGGGAAAAACTTGACGTGTTGACGGGAAAAACTTGACGTGTCAACGGGAAAAAGCCTTGATGTGTCAGTGGGAAAAGCTTGACGTGTCAACGGGAAAAAAAATTGATGTGTCAGTGGGAAAACCTTGACGTGTCAATGGGAAAAAGCCTTGATGTGTCAATGAATTTTTTTCGAGGTGATGCCCCGAACCCCACAATACGTTACGAGTGTACAATATTTGCATGATCAGTTGCCACATACCAACACATCATGTTTGATGCAAGAGCACTCAAGGGTACTAATAATCTTGCATCAAGAAATTTTATTCATTTTTGGAGTGTAATGTTTTTGATTAATATTTTGGTAAATTAAATGATTTTATTGTCCAAAAATCAGATTTAATAAATTGGACAATTTTGGTTTGCAAGTCGCATTGGGAAGCATGCTAGAAAAATGCATTTTAATTATTAAATTTCCAAAAATCAATTTGGGGTGTGGGATTCTTGGAGGTTATGTAATTTTAGATTTTATTTAATTTTTCATAATGCTTCAGGCAAAAATGGGATGCCCATGAGGTGTTTACCTGACAATTTTGAATTTGAACTTCAAATTGGTGAAATGGGAGAATAATAGTGTTAGCTGGTGGAGGCCTACCTTCTTGGAGGTTGTGAAAACATGCATTGGGAAGTCAAAATGTGTAATTTATGAAGATTAATTGTTTTTATAGGTAGGGGCTTGGGTGGAAGAATTTTCCAACTGCAGGAGTTAGTGGTGAGAGAGAAAATTCATTTTAGAGTTGGTTGTTTTGATTTTTGGGGTTCCAAAATGGGGAGTTGAGGAAAGAGGGCATGGCCTTTCCTGGGAAGAGGTTTCAGACTTTGTTGTTGTAGGTTGGAGGTGTTAATGAGTAGAAAATAACTTTGGATGAGGTGTGATTCAATGTGTAGTTGATTTTCAAGAAGAAGGTTGCAGGTAGGAGAAGAATGAAGTTGTAGGAAGAAGAGGAATTGAAGTAGGCACACCAGTGATTGATTTTTTTGTTTGTTTCAAACATCTAAGTCTGATTTGGAGTTGTTTCCCATCAGTCTAGAGGGTCGCCATTATTGTATTTCATTTTGGATTTGAACCCTTGTAATCTTGATGATTGTTGAAGACACATATGTTGTAGATTTTTGTATGTTGAGAGATCAAATTGTAAGGGAGCCCATGAGCTTTAAGATTATATTTTCATTTTTTGTAATAAGAAATATTGCATGTTGCTGATTTCATTCTCATATTGAATTATAAAATTATTTTACTACCTTCTTTCAATTACTAATGATCGTCCATGATGGAGTAGAGTAGCATGACTCCACAACTTTAGGATGTGGATTTGGTGATGAATTCTTTGTCATGAGTCCTTGGATGACATCTGGAATGAGATACTTGCATCTTTTAGGCTTAGATGGGGTGGTGGGAATAGATGAAGTATTATATAAAAAATGCAATTGTTGTTTACCTCAAGTCTTGCTCTCTTTTTTGTAAGACGTTCTGCATATGATTGTCCCTTAGGATGATCAAGAGTCCTCACATAATGAAATGGTACCACATTCATCACATTGTTGAATCAATTGGAGGACTATAGAAGGTAAAATACAAATGATACGAATTAACATATAATTGTTGAAAAATAATCATATTTACTAAACATATATCTACTCCTATCTAAATGTAAATATTTGCAATATAAAATAAACAAATACCTGCTATGATGCTTGTACACTAGATAAGCTCATGATGAATGAAGCTGCTAAGATAGTTTCCTATAAAAAAATGACAAGAATGTAACACAATTTAAATGCACATGCACATATAATCATAATGTTGAGAATATAAAAAAACATATAGCTATTGTGCAACTTCTTCCAATCCAATGGGTCAGGCTTAATCAACATGGCTATAAAAGTACCAGGGTGCTACATAAAAAGACAAGATTACATTAGACTATCAATCTATGTTCATGTATTTAAACATAATAGATTTCAAAAATTAACATCTAAATAACAATTTAAATGATACCATATACTGAGTCTCTAGGCCAAATGAAATGGCCGATTGCATAGCCTCCTGCACTTATGAAATTTGGTCCCCTGTCAGCAACTATTAAAGATTTTGACACATAAAAATATATTATTACTAATATCTCTTATAAAATATGAAAGAATTTAGATAAAATGCACTATGAAATTACTTTAAGTCTTACTGGTGCTTCCACATCATCTCTTCCACTCGATGTCTCTCCTAGAAATGGTCCACTCGATGCTCTCTCAACTCCTACATTCGACATATCATGGAACTCATAGTCGGATGTGTCTATTGGAGCCTCACCAGATTGTCGAAGAGGACACAAATATATATTGCGACACATGATGCAATAATAGGGAAAATGATTTAGTAATGGGGCACACAAATATGTGCCTAAGAGGAGGGTGTACCAGTCACAATTGATGCAGAGGTGCATCACCGTCATGATGGGATGCAGTAGGTGCATCACCGTCATGATGGGATGCAGCAGGTGCATCACCGTCATGATGGGATGCAGCAGGTGCAGAGGTGCATCACCGTCATGATGGGATGCAGCAGGTGCATCACCGTCATGATGGGATGCAGCAGGTGCATCACCGTCATGATGGGATGCAGCAGGTGCATCACCGTCATGATGGGATGCAGCAGGTGCATCACCGTCATGATGGGATGCAGCAGGTGCATCACCGTCATGATGGGATGCAGCAGGTGCATCACTATCATGATGGGATGTAGCAGGTGCATCACCATCATGATGGGATGTAGCAGGTGCATCACTGTCATGATGGGATGCACTGTCATGTAGCTACACAACATGTGAGCTCTACGTGATCAAATGATCAATCAATGCATGTATGACCAAAATGCTTTGACTCCCTGCATCTAAAATAATATTGGGGTAAGGTACTGGAGGCGGGGAAGCAATAGGCAGAGCAGGAAGAAGTGGGGTGACTCGATGTGCTCTGGGTCTATCTTGTGGCATCCCTCTACCCACACCCTAGAAATATTGTATGTCAAAGTAATTGACATGCCTCCCTAGGAAAAACTTGGCATATAATTTTCATAGAAAATACCGAGGGACATCAAGATTGTTGTTGGGTGGTTTATCAAAAACCATCCACCAATGTTTCCATAAATTATCTAATATACCTCTATGTGTGCACCATTTAATTAAAAATTTAGGCTTCCGTACATCTATGTGTTGCCCTGTTTTGGGATTGATGAATAGCTAGACTAATTGGGATTTGTCAATATCAAGTGCCCTCACTTCATCATATGATAAACCATTGGCATAATGTTGCCTTTGGGACTTTCACCACTTTGCAAACCTATTATGGTCATGTCAAAGTTTCAACATTTGAAATGATTGTTTCTAAAATGTTTTTCATAACTGAGAGCTCGAGGAGTATCTCATAAATTTGATATATGTTTCTAAATTGATTTAAATTCATATGGATAGATTCATGGATTGTGGGCACGTTTTGTAATGGAGAAATCAGTGGTGGAGGAGGATTTGCAGGGTTTTCATCTTGACCGAAGTTGGGATTAGCCATTCTTAAGCCTGTTTGATGATGATTTTTTAAAAATTAACAATCATTTTAATACAAAAAAAAACTATTTTTGACTAAAATTCTTAAAAAATAATGCAAACCTAATATAAAATTGAAAAAAATTTAAAATGTATAAATACTTGTGAATTTTGGGTGATTTGAGCAAAAAAATCCAATGAAAAATAGATATCTGAGTCGCTCAAATGCTCAAATGCACGAACAAGGAAAATTCACATTGAAAAATGACTCGGGTTTTCCTTTTTGTGTTTAATGCCACAGGAAATGGATATTTGTTTAGTTTATGTTATTTTTTTTAACTTGTCGGGTCTGAGGACCTGACTTAAATATGGTATGAGTGTAAATTTATATGGTAATATATATTATATTACAATATGATATAATATATTATATTACAATATGATATAATATATTATATTACAATATGATATAATATATTATATTACAATATGATATAATATATTATATTACAATATGATATAATATATTATATTACAATATGATATAATATATTATATTAATATGATATAATATATTATATTACAATATGATATAATATATTATATTACAATATGATATAATATATTATATTACAATATGATATAATATATTATATTACAATATGATATAATATATTATATTACAATATGATATAATATATTATATTACAATATGATATAATATATTATATTACAATATGATATAATATATTATATTACAATATAATATAATATATTATATTACAATATGATATAATATAATATACAATATGATATAATATATTATATTATACAATATAATATAATATATTAATATAATACACAATATAATATAATATATTATATTATATATATAATATAATAATAATTATATTATAATATAAATAATAATAATGATATATTATATATATAATATAATAATAATATATTATATTATAATATAATATAATAATAATATATTATAATATAATATAATGTATATTATAATATAATATAATGATAATATATTATAATATAATATAATGATAATATATTATAATATAATATAATGATAATATATTATAATATAATATAATAATAATATAATATAATATAATATAATATATATTATATATTATAATATAATATAATATATTGTATATTTATAATATAATATAATATATTGTATTATATTATAATATAACATAATATATTGTATTATAATATAATATAATAATAATAAATATATATAATATATATATAATATAATATAATAATATATTATAATATAATATAATAATAATATATATAATATAATATAATAATAATATATTATAATATAATATAATAATAATATAATAATAATATATTATAATATATTACAATATAATATAATATTATATATTACAATATAATATTATATTATATATTACAATATAATATTATATAATATTATATGTTGAAATGAACAGGACAATTGAGAGGGGGGTGAATCAGTTGTATCTAATCACTTTCACCATAGATCTTAATCAATTTCACATCCACTTTAATCTATTATTAAGTATGAGCATGAAGTGTAGATAACAGAAAGCAAACACAAGAAACATCAAATTTATGTGGAAAACCCAATAAGGGAAAAACCATGGTGAGGATTAACTCACAATATAAGAGTAATTGCAAAACCATTTACAAAGAGGCTCACTGCTAGAGGGATCACTACCTAAGATAGGGCTCACTATCCAGATAGGACTCATTGTCCAAATTGGAGGCTCACTGCCTACAGATACAAAAAGATA
The DNA here is from genome assembly GCA_007258455.2 of Sequoia sempervirens. NCBI lineage: Eukaryota > Viridiplantae > Streptophyta > Pinopsida > Cupressales > Cupressaceae > Sequoia > Sequoia sempervirens. The sequence goes on along the minus strand of VDFB02271358.1, from coordinate 1,226,648,791 downwards.
GAAAGAAGAATGTTACACAGAGAACATTATCTCAATGTAACAAAAGATCCACCACAACAACTTGCACACATCCATAGCCTTGATCATAGAATTGCAGACACCATCAACTCACTACTTTTAGGAGTCTAACACATTGAAGTCCTCGTTGCCTTAGTTCAATTTCACACAATCTCTCTCATCTACCTTGCTTCCCTCATTTTGTGGCGTACAATCCTTAACATCTTGTCTTGTATTTATACCATCTTCAATTTTAGAAACTTTCTCCAAGGTCAACTACACACTTCATTTTACAAAATCAAATTAGGTCGGCAACTCAACATTCCCACAGTAGATTAGAATGAGAGCAAACCAAACCAACACTTAACTAGGAGCCAAAACAACATCTTGGGTCAATCACACACTTCCTTAATTGATACTTATCCTTCACATGATGTGTAAACACCAAGTCATCCAAACCTAATGAAAAAACCAATGGATTGTGAAGTACACACTTTCATAATGAGAAGATAACATGTTGACCACATAACATGCTTCACCATACACTAGAACACATATTAGATGCCTTCAGATTCATCTCCAGCTACTGCAACAACCTTCATACACAAAACACTTTCCATCAGTCCATCCAGACTGTACAAACTCACATAACAACTTTGAAACTAGATTTCCAGAGCACCAAACCATGAACAAATTTAGTAGAACACAGATAAAAAAATTACAAGCCTTCTTCCAGATCCACAAGACCTGAAACAAAACAACGAAGGACTATGGAGAAAATACATTTCTCCCAGTCCACAGACAAATAACTTTGCCAGACCAGTTCACAAACCAGTGAACTCAACTTTCACTCTTCATCAAACCAAAATCTATAATCTAGGATATATCATCCAAGGATATCCTTAAACAACACTTCAGATCTGCACAAGCATAGGATCAACACAAAAGAAATGTGGAGCACATACCATAGCACATTCTGAACACACACAGTTTTGTCTTCACTATTTAATAATTTTATCAAAAGCACTTGGTAACTCATCATATCAACACACTTGCAACACCATAAAGATAGGTCCATGTACTCACAACATCTCAACAGTATCTCAACTATACATGCACTACTTGAAATCACTTGTTTTCTTTCTCTGCAACAACCTATACTGTGTTGACATCAATGAAAACATTAATGATAACACCACCATACTCATTCATGCTTGCAGAAATCTCCCCCTTTGTCATTGATGGCAGCACATGATGTGAGAAACCATCAAATACAACAATATCCTTTTTCTTTCACTATTATTTTTCACATGACTCTCTCTCCCATTTTGACATCAATGGAAAAAAAAGGTTTTTACATAATTCTTCAACCATATATAATTTTTATCACTCCCCCTTAGGAGTGCACCCATGACAACACATATCATACTAGAATAATGATACTTCCTATTCCCCCTAAGGAGTAGACCCCAATCATCAGTCCAAAAAAATGATGAATTTGTAGATCCATTGGAATGATGCACCTCTATGTGCACCTAGTTCAAAGAAGGAGGGGCAGTAACCCCCAACTTCTCCTAGAGATACTCAAAAGTATCCTTAGGAAGAGCCTTAGTAAATATATCAACAATTTGATCCTTTGTAGGCACATATTCAAGTTTGACTTCATTCTCCAATACCTTCTCTCTTAAGAAATGAAATCTGATAGATATATGCTTTGTTCTTGAATGTATTACTAGATTCTTGGAAATATTTATTGCACTTATATTATCATAGAAGATAGGGATATGCTCATCACACATCAATCCTATATCCTTCAATGTTTTCTTCATCCATAGTACCTCATGTGTGGAGCAAGATGCTGCTGCTATGTACTCAGCCTTTGCAGTGGATAAAGAAACTGAATCCTATTTCTTGCTTAGCCATGAAACCAACCTGCATCCAAGAAAGAATGCACCACCACTTGTACTCTTCCAGCCATCTACACAACCAGCCCAATCTACATTAGTGTAAGCACTCAAAGTAAAATTAGTAACCTTAGGATACCACAAACCATAATCTGGAGTCCCTTTTAGATATCTGAATATCCTTTTCATAGTTGTAACATGTATTTCTTTGGGTTCTGCTTGAAATATGGTAACCAAACATACTACATGCATGATATCCAGTCTATTAGAAGTAAGATATAATAGTCCACCAATCATAGATCTGTAACTTAAACTAAACAAATATCCATTTAGATTTGGTGTTTGCTATGGAACCATGTAATTTCTACCCGAGCCTAGAAAAAGTCAAAGCATATTTTTGCATTTTTGGGCAAGTTAAAAATGCCTTTTTTTACATTTCCACTTTTTGGACCCCCATGATCTTGCACAAACCTAGCTTTTTGATATTAAAATTGGATCACTACATATATTATAAGATTTACAATTATTGAATTATGATTATTGTGCTATATGTTAATTATTGATATTTTTTGGTAGTAGGAAAGGTTTGACTTGTGATTTGAAGGCTCCTTAGCTTTTAACACAGTTTGAGATGAAGGAATTGGGTGTAGTTAGGTACATCTTGGGTATGGAGATCAAAAGAGATAGATAAACAAAAAAAATTGTTTGGGATAAAGTAAGTATGTGAACTCAATGTTAGAGAGGTTTAACCAGACAAAGAATTAGCCATTATGTCTTCTTGTTATGATGGGGACAAAGTTATATGTTGAAAGTGTATAATTTATCCTAGTGTGATGGAGGATATGAGTAAAGTATATTGTATTAGTGTAGTTGAGAATTTGATGTATGTTATGGTATGTACAAGACCAAACATTTCCCAAGTAGTGGTAGTCCTTAGTTGATTCATGGATAATCCTAGACAAGTACATTAGGAATTATATTTTATACCTAAAAAATTATTTTTACTTAGCACCACCTATGACGATACTCATTATGTAAATATATTTAATTAATTCAATTTAAAAAAGGGGTCCAATCAGCCCACCAAATTGAAAGTTATGGATTTTGGAAGTTTACTTAGGAAATTTAAAATGTTCTTGGAAGTATAAAAGAGTTGTAAAGGGGAGTTACACCTATTTACCAATGATGTGTATTATGACACATCATAAAACATCTTTGATTGGGGATAATTTGGGCACCAATTTTGGATGGTTTTAGTTCATGGGTTTTTAATTACCATTTGATGGTTTTAGGTTTTGTATTTCCTATATATTAGGTTCATAAAATGGAGGTTGTGTGTAGAGTTTTGTAGATATTATTAAACTATAAGAATTCCTCTAGATCTTTTGTTGTTGATGCTCCTATAAATGCTTTCTCTAAAAGTGTATTGTAATCATGATTTACTGAATAATACATTCAACTAATTTGCAATGTCTGATTTTTATCTTGAAAGGGTTTTCCCCACATACAACTATGTTATGGTATTTATTATTTTTTCTAATTAAATGTGTTTCTTTTTTCTATAATTGTTAAAATATTTAAATTTGCACAACATTATCCTTAGAATATTAGTGTAGGAAATGTTTCTATGACCTTACTTTCTTTCATTTCTCACAAAGGAAGAGCACCAAGAGTTCTCTATTGAAGCTCTTCTTTTTCTTATGGTTCCAACTTGTAATGGAACACTACTCAATTTTAACCCTACTCAATTTTAACCCTTTTCCCTTATCATGTTGGCTAAAGGATTTGTAGTACAATTTAATTAATCAATGTGATATGTATAAGTTTTTAGGCACATCCCTCACTTTTAAAATTTCTTCGACCATTCTATAGTAATATGTTATTAAAGGGGTTGAGAAAAATAATCTTTTATATAAATCTAAGCCTCTTTGTTTGGGTGTGATATTTTAAATTGGCACTAAGACACTTGTAGCCACTTAAGTGCATTATTTTTCTTATTGTGACCCATTTAAAGCTACCTATGATAGGCTTATTAAGCATTAAAGATGTTTCCTATGGGAAAATAGATAACAATAGGTTGTTGATTCTGTTGGACTAATCACCAACATCTCCCTTTGAATTTGAGACATGTACTAATCACCTCTTGTGGATGCACTTATCTGTGTAATTTGTATCAAGCGTTAACAGGTCAATTTTTTGGTACAATGGAAAAAGTGTTCCAACAAATGGTATCAGATCTAGGTCACATGTTCAAATCCCCTTAGGTGATGTTGATGGGGGGTTGTTGGACTAATCACTGTCTCCCTCTAGATTCAAGACATGGACTAACCGCCTCTCGTGGATACACTTAATAGGTAAATCTTTTGGTGCAATGACAAACGTGTTCCAACAAATTGCATTAAGTTGCTTGGAAAATTTATTGTATAACTTAGGAAAATGTTGTCATCTAAGGCTTATTGATGTTCATTAGGAAATTCAAGTACTATATGTCAAGTGGTTCATCAAATCTATTTAAAGTGACAAGGCCTAGAAAATTCCACTCTAGCACTACATTAAGGAAGTCTCACCTTATGGAAAACAATATTGGAAGGGGACTAGTTTGCAATATATTTTATTCAATTTGGATCGAGTCAAGATCAAAGATTTTTTTTTTCTCAAAGCATTTGGAAAGATTTTGGATGTTCCAAGTAATTTCAAATGAGCTAGTGATGGCTTCAGGACTAGTTTGTCCTTTAATAACTAGAACATATGGTGGTCTTCCATCGTAAATTCGTCCAATTCAAACCATAAAAAATATTATATTTTCAAGAAATTAGATCACTTGGCTAATATTCTAACAATGTTATTAGCTTGGTCTAGTTAATCTTTCCTTTATATGTTGTGTTTCTCTACTACATTCTCGATACATTCTCCCTTGTGAGCTTGTTGAACATCTAGAATATTGAGAGGGGGGGGGGTGAATCAATATTCTACAAAACCATTCACATAAAATCCATCTAAACATTTTCACAAGCCTGAATGAATCAACAAGAGAAAACATGGAATCGAGACAATAAATCAACACACATGAACACCATTATTTTTTATGTGGAAAACCCAAAATGGGAAAAACCATGGTGAGGATTAGCTCACAATATAATATATCTGGATATAGAATATTACAATGGCTCACTGTCAGGACTCACTGTCCTTAAAGGGCTCACAGTAGGAGTACATAAAATTATGGCTCACTGCCAAAGATACAAAATGTTGTGGATCACTGCCAAAGGTATGAACTGATAAAGATTGCACCTTCCTTGTGTTGGAGTTCAGTTCTGGTGAAGCACAATACATAACACATCTATCTACTCATCTTCTTCTTTTCCTTCATGTAACTCTCACATTTCCTTCCTTTTTCTTCTTCTTCTCACTAACTGAATTTCTTACACACACATATATATATATATATATATATATATATATATATATCCATGTTTATTAATTAGGCTGGCCTAATTAAAGAAACCTCATTTTAAATCAAAACTAATTCTATCGACACTATCCTCAAAAACATATTAATCCCTTTATCATTCGTAGCATATCTCAATGTATAATTAGGTCAACTAGAGTTAGATCGAAAAAAAAAACACCAATCCATCAATCCATCAAGCATGTAACCAAAAACTTGTTAACACATTGAATTCTCCATTAGATGGCATCAAACTGCTTATCTTCAACACCACACGATATGATAATCAAATATGAGAAAATTAGAAATCTCCCACGTCAATGTATTGTAAGAAAACTTACTGTAGTTTACAGATCAAAATACTGTCATTCATATCTTCTAAATGCCTTCTCATATCATTATAGAACTCCAAAGTAGAATGCACCTTGTAGTCTCAAACTTATGTACAAAGTCCTGTAATGATATCTTTTTTTGAGATAGAATCCAGACCAAAAATCATCGTACAAAGCCAATGTATAAGTATAACTCTGTTTCCAAGCTACTGGTAACTGTACAATTCCAACCATACAACTTAGTCATCTGAAACCATGTCAGTAGATGCAAAAAGTATCAAGATGGAACATGCTATGATATTATGAGAAAATCTTACAAAATAGGATAATCCAAACTAAAATACCGGATCAACAGACTTTCATTTCCGGAGCAGTGAATATTGAAAAACATCAAAATTCCATATTCTGTTGGCATCAATGACAACATCTCAATTTCCAACAATCTATCCCTTTGTCATTGATGACAACACATGATGTGAAAACCATCTCTACCAAAAGAAATTTATTTTCTCCCTCATAAGTATTCACATGATACTTCTTTTTTCCAAAAAATATTTTCAAATATTTTCTTGTTTTCACATGATACCTCTTTCTCTCCCCCTTTGAAATCAATGGAAAAGGATAAGAAATGCTTTAGCAGTTCTATTGTGCATAACTAAATATTCAAAATTCTCCCCCTAAAGAGTACATTAAAAAATAGTGATGATAATTGATCAACCATAAACTGTCACTTTTTGAAGCCTTCTAAGGATCCCTATCCATGAGGAACTCCCCTCATCCCAAATCATTTTCGCCTCTGACAATGCATTACATAGATAATTGAGATTGATTAAGATTTCCTTTCCTTCAACCATAGTTTTGGGAGAGACATTAGAATTCAGAGTCTTGTCAGCTACATAGAGAGCATAGTATATTGGAGTGCATTTAATCTTTATCACATCTTTGAGCTTCCCATACAATTCAATCATTTCTCCTTTTTCCTTGTGAGATGCAAGCAATTCTTCATGTATCCTTGTCAGTCCGTACTAGGTCTAATCTTCCAAATCAAGAGTGGGATTAAATGTGCTAGATGCAAACTTGATTTGAGTTTCAATTATGCTTTTAGCATCCTTGATTCTTTGAATTGCATCAAGCCAAGTCCAACAGAATATAAATAAACTATTGACCTCTTCCTCACACATTTGAATAATTTTGAGTCTATCAAGTGCAATATTGTGAGTGGACTTGCATTTCTCTACAATTTCCAACAATTCTTTATTTTCAACCCAAGTGACCATGTCACTTATTGCTCTACTCTTTAGTTCATCAAATTTATTAGTTAATGATCTTGTACTTATTGTAGCGACCCGTGATGATCTAGTGACTACACTAGGAACCAATTGAAGTTGTCCTCTACTCCTAACTAGTTGCAATTGAGCCTTCTTGGAGTAGGTTTATCTTGAGCAACTAGTGCATGAACTTCTGTAACTCTTCTCTTTTCTCCAGAGGTAGATATTGATTTTCTAGAGGTTTCCTCAATCTTTTCAAGAGATTTAGCTATTTTAGAATAAGTTCCAAACCTAGGTCTGCTGGATTCTCGAGGGCTATTGATCAACATTTCAATATAGCCAGTAGCATAGTCCTGCTCAATCTCATATCCAAACTTAGTTATCCATGAATTTATTGGTTCAACTACCTTGATAATGCAGTTATCGATGGTTACCAAAAATGTTATGTCATCCTTATATTTTGTATCAATTCTCTTGGAACCCTTCTTCTGTTCATTTGTCTCTAGAATTTACCAAAGAATGCAGTAAAGGAATCTCCTTGTGCATCCAAGTCCCCAATGCTTCTCATCAGTTTATCAATCTAGTAAGCGAACGGTGTAGTATTTTACCAATTGACTTTGCCAACTCTAGGAATATCCTTCATAAAATAGAAGATTAAGCATAGGACTAGTGTACCATACATGAATGTACAATTTTTCTCCTTGATATCTCTCAGATTTTTCAACAACTGTTGTCGGATTAGATCACACAGATCATATTCTATTTTGTTCTCAATCATGTCCAATGCAAGATCAATTGCAATAGTGGAGACGACATTGTCACCAAGAATTAACTGTGAAATAACTAGGCTTGCATATTGGATTGTTGGGTTGGTGATTTCGGCACATGTGTTCCTTACTAATCCTTTTCTCCTATCAACATCACATTCAGGAGTTAGTACAAAGGATAATAAGCCAGTTACTTCCTTGATTATAACTCTGATTATTGCATATGAATTGTCAAGCCACACATATTCACCATGAAATCTGCTAAGAGCCATTTTGATACATCTTTTGTCATTACTAAAGTCTGAAAAATTGTTCCATACATCCAATTTCATTTTTGAAAGTACATTGTATTCTGGTTTCAAGATAAAATCATTTTCGATTAATTCTTCAACCCAAAACATGGGAGATTTTCCAAAAGTAGATTCTTCCAATTTTTTTTGAATGTATACTCCAACATCTTCAATTGGTACAACACTAAGAGGAATATCTGAAAAAGCACCCAAAGGATCAAGTTCCAGGTTTTTAACAGGGTACATTTTGTGTTCTGGTTCTGGTCTTACTGAATTGTTTATAATTCGAGGTATATCCATCGCATCTAACAAAATTTGACAAATAATTCAAATGAGATAGAGTATAGAAATAGCGACTTACCTCTTCTTTTTCCACCAAGACTAGATTTTGAATTTCTGCAATGTGAATTTTCTCTGGTTCCTTCAAGCTTCCTTTGCACACTTCTCTTCTTTTACAAATTCTCTTAATTGAATACATTTTCCTTAACATATCTGAATTTATTTCCTTCATTCCAATTTCTTCTGTAATAAATGACTTAGATCGCAAGCAGATCACCTCGAAATTTGTGTTCACTTCCATCCTTTCAAACTCTGTAGAGTTCATTCTTCACACGTGTCTGAAAATTCCTTTCGCCTAGAATCTTGAGTTTGTAACCTTAATAAATGCACTTATGTCATGATATGACATTATATATCAAAATAGGGGTTATTAAATGTTCTTATTATTGCTCCCCCTTAGGTACTACCTGACTTAAAATTTGATGAGTGTATTTGCACCAGAGGATGGCATAGAAAAGACTGATGATTTAGATTCTCCTTCTCTTCTCCAAATTATTTCCATTTCCTTCTTTACTTATACCGGATCAAACTTAATGATTGGTTCATGTATTTTTATCGGATTGCTACATCTCATATTTCTGCTTCTATAGTCTCTGGAAAAATGTTTTGGATTGCTACAATTGTAACTAACAACATCCTTCCATCCAAGTTTTCTTTTATTCAATCTTATTTTGTATTGGTTAGCCTTGTGTCTGAATAATTTGCAGTGATAACAATAGCCATTGAATGGATAAACTACCTCATTCAACTTCTGATTTCCGCAATCTTTAGATCTATGTTCAATTCTTTTGCATTCAACACAATGACCAGAGAGTGATAGGATATTTGCATTAATTCCATTATTCTGTTCTTCTCTCCTTTTACAATATTTTGCTTTATGTCCAAAATCATTGCAAGAATAACATACACCATTAAAAGATAATTACCTTTGAGCATTGGGTTGTCTAATAGGGGTCCTTCCAGTATTGCTTCTTAGGTTCTTGAGTTGTACAACACTGCTTTGAGTCTTCATATCATGAAGTTGATTTTCTTTTGAACTTTGTCCTTCAAACCCTAAACTGATTTTTTCCATTGTAGGTCTCTGAAAGTTAATCAACTCATTAAGCATTGTAGTGATTTCCTTGAATTTATCCTTATGTCTTTGTGCCTTTTCTAGATCTCATTTCAGAATTACCACTTCTTGCTCAAGCTTTACACATTCATCCATTTTCCTTTGAATTTCAATGTTTTGATAATCTTCAATCTTTCTCTTTTCTTCCAATTATTCTCCCAGTCCAGTAATGTCTTCATCTACTTTCTTTAATTGATCACTGACTTCTCCATATCTTTTCCTCAGATTCTTGATACACTCATTTTCTTCCTTCAGTCTATCCTTCAAGTCTTCATTTTCTCTTGTATGCTTAGCAAATATCTCTTCCAAAGGAATAAGATTTTTTTTGTCTTCCATGTAATCAAATTCTGGGACCTTCCTCAAGCTGTTAGGCTTCTTCAAAGGAACCAAGCTTTGATACTAATTGTTGAACATATAAAATACTAAGAGGGGGGTGAATCAATATTCAATAAAACCATTCACATAGAGTCCATCTAAAAATTATCACAAGCCTGACTGAATCAACAAGAGAAAACATGGAATCGAGACAATGCATTAACACACATGAACACCAATATTTTTTTCGTGGAAAACCCAAAATGGGAAAAACCACGGTGAGGATTAGGTCACAATATAATATATCTGGATATAGAATATTACAATGAATCACAACCGAAGTACAAAAAATTATGGCTCACTGACAAAGATATAAAATGTTGTGGCTCACTGCCAAAGGTATGAACTGATAAAGAGTGCACCTTCCTTGTGCTGGAGTTCAGTTCTAGTGAAGCACAATACATAACATATCTATCTACTCATCCTCTTCTTTTCCTTCATGTAACTCTCACACTTCCTTTCTTTTTCTTTTTCTTCTCTCACTGAATGTCTTATATATATATATATATATATATATATATATATATATATATATATATATATATATATATATATATATATATATATATATCCATGTTTATTAATTAGGTTAGCCTAATTAAAGAAACCTCATTTCAAATCAAAACTAATTCTGTCAACACTATCCTCAAAAACATATTCATCCCTTTATCATTCATAACATATCTCAATGTATAATTAGGTCGGCCAGAGTTAGATCAAAACACAAAACATCAATCCATCAAGCGTGTAACCCAAAACTTGCTAACACGTTGAATTTTCCATTAGACGACATCAAACTACTTATCTTTAACATCGCATGATATGATAATCAAATATGAGAAAATTCAAAATCTCCCACATCAATGTACTATAAGAAAACTTATTGTAGTTTACATATCAGAATACTGTCATTCATATCTTCCAAATGCCTTCTCATGTCATTATGAAACTCCAAAGTAGAATGCACCTTGTATTCTCAAACTTATGTACAAAGTCCTATAATGCTATCTTTTTTCTGAGATAGAATCCAGACCAAAAATCATCGTACAAATCCAGTGTATAAGTTATACTCTATTTCCAAGCTACTAGTGACTATACAATTCCAACCATACAACTTAGTTAGCTAAAACCATGTCAGTAGATGCAACATGTATCAAGATGGAACATTTTATGAGCTTATGTGAAAATCTTACAAAATAGGATAATTCAGACCAAAATACCAGATCAACAAACTTTCATTTCTAGAGTAGCTAAATACTAACAAACATCAAAATTCCATATTCTATTGACATCAATGACAACATCTCAATTTCCAACAAAGATTTCCAAGCTCAATCTATAATTATCTCTTTATTCTCCCCCTAATACTTGGCTCTTATAGCTATGAAAAATATGGAAAAAAAGATTAGAGCCTAAAATTGATTTTTTTATTGTGTTTATATTACTAGGGTTTTCCCCTTGGTCAATAATTTTTTCATCTTGGCCTTACTCAATATATATTTCCAACATTCTACTTGATAGATTCACTAAAGTACACATTCTAGTCTTGTCCTCAAGTTAAATCTACTCAATGTTGGATTCATAGTCCTTTTACCCCCTTCCAACCTATTTTTTCTAGGAGAGTTGTTATCTTTAGGGATACAACCTCTCAGCTTACTTACAATCCTAGATTTTCACATTTTTTAGACTATTCATTACTTTTTAGCTAGAAAAGTATATAAATCATGCTATATTTTCTTATAGGGGTATTGGTTATAGTTTTTCATTAACCAAAAAGGTGAATGTGGTCTCCTATGTATGCTTCTAGATTCAAGCTCAAGCTAAGAAGGTGGTTCAAAAATTATAGTTTTTAGAAAAATTCTTAACCATCAAGGGAGTACCATGTGCATTATGAGTCAAGTGCTACTAGATGGAATTCAATACACTACACCTCCTTTTTCTCATAGGTGCAAGTGTAGCACTTTTATAGCTATGTTGACTTCTTGCCATTGTTAAAGCAACTCAATGGTCCACCTCCCCTTATGGAAAGGCATCTAGATTCATATAGGTCATGGCCATGAATTGACCTCAAGATTTAACTCAAAAAATTGATAATTCAATACTAGGACGAGGTCTTTTGCTTCCCCTTAAAATGTAAGATTAGTTGGCATCACAAGATGAATGATTGATTCTATATATACTAGATGAACACGTCGAACAACTACTTTGAAAATTTAATAATGCTCCACCACCCCCACCTAACACAACAACTTATACTAAATATTTTATTATTGTGATATTATAAAATTTTGTAAACATAAATTTTAAACGTAAATATACAATGACCTTTTTATTATAAAATTTCTAAAATATATTTTTAAACTTTTAAAATCAATATTAGAAGTGTTTCCAATAAAAGAAAATATATCATAATAGTTTTGTTTTATGCTTTAAGCTTGATCCAATGTAAAATTAGATCTAGAACATAAAAAAGAATGCTGAAGAGGCAATCCTCATTCTAAACCGAAGATGTCAATGTAAGTTATAATAAGATGAATGCAAAACGTTATCATTCATTGATTTTAGATAGAATCAATATATTTTGACACTCTCTAGACTAAGTAATACCGATGAATATTACAAGGAAACCATGCAAACAATCCTAGAATCGTTTTAGGATGATAAACATTATTTTGAAGCTGGATTTACCGTTCTTGAATGAAAATATAACCAACAATTACTTACCCACATTCTTTTGAAGCATCAAAACTGATATAATGGGTTGTTTGCATCCAGAAAAGGAACCCGAGCCACCAAAATTATCAGGAAATACTTCCAAAACTAGTATGAAAAATTACATGGTGCAGGCTTATCCTCAAAACATGCCTTTTTGGATGAAAGCATTCCATAAGATAGGCATTGAGAATGTGAACTTCTTCGGTAAAGCCATGGTAAAACTTCAAGAGATCAACGATCTAAAGGATCAGGTAATACATGTTGGAATATTTTAATCTTCTGTCAGCTATCTTCCACCTACCCCCATGTAGACTTGAAAACTGTATTTTGAATCTGCAACATTTAATATGGTTGGTAAATTTGAATTTCAAATTTTGAACAAGAAAGACAAGACAAAAGGAAGGTATTTGTTGGTTTTACTAAGTCAGTTTTATTTTTGTATTTTGTGGAGACCCTGTAGCAGTAGAAGGAATGTTTAGCACAAAACAAGGAGACACCAGAAGGGAATGTTTATCAGACGCAACAGTTTAACAACAACAATTTTAGCGCTGTAGTAAGCAACAGTTTAAGTGTGAGTGTAGCACTAGATATTGGACATCCGTCTAAATTGTTTATGTTTTATTTTGTAGTGTAAACATAGAAAGTACTTTGTAATTTTGTAATTTTGGATTGAAAAGGAATATATGAAAATGAATGCATGAATATTAAATTTATGTGTGTCATTTTATGTTGTCTTTGTGCTTTGTTATTTGTTTTTTTCTATTTTCTGTTCTATCCATCACCTAGTCACAACACTGTTTATGTATTGTTGCACCCTTGCTTGCCAACAAGTGGTATTAGAGCCCTATTTTTTTGGGAAATCAGTTAGTTTATTGTGTGGGTGATTTGGAAAATCCCTAGGTTATCTAGGCATTGATTAGTCTTCTCAAATTTGAGAAAAATGGCAGGAGGTGAGAGAAAAGGTTGGTAGCAGCCACCAACTTTTGATGGGTAGAACTATGATATATGGGCTAAGAAAATGAAGACAATCTTAGTTGCAAATGACCTATGGGTTGGTCATCAATGGTTTTAATGATATCATAGACGAAACAACCTTTGCAACCCTCTCAAATGCACAAAAGAATTAGATGAAAGAAACTAGGATGAAAGATGCAAAAGCCCTTAGTTTGATTGAGGTAGCCTTAACTGAGGCTATTTTCCCACATATTGCAACAGAAAACTATACAAAATAGGCTTGGGAAATTCTGAAAAATAGCTATAATGGGACAGATAAAGTGAGATTAGTTAAACTCGAACTACTAAGGAGAGATTTTGAGACTTTGCTGATGAAAGATGGCGAGTCTATTTCAAATTTCCACACTAAAGTCTCCACTTTGAAAAATCAACTTAGAATTAATGGAGAATAATTGAAGAATAAAGGATTATTGAGAAAATCCTAAGAATTATGCCTACTAGGTTTGATCTTGTAGTCATTGCCATTGAAGAGGCAAAGGATTTATCTCAGATGACTATAAATGAGTTGATGGGTTCACTACAAACCCATGAGCAACACTTGAATAGATCTGCTCCTTCCCTAGAGCAAGCTTTCAAAGCTTAGACCAATGGAAGAGGTCAGGGAAGAGGTAGAAATAATAGAGGAAAAGGTCAAAGAGGTAGAGGAAGAATCAATACTAGAAGAGGAGACTCAAACAACCAAGAGGATCCAAGTAACTAACAGTCAGTAAACCAAAACCATAAGAAGAACAATAGTTTAGATCAAAGGTATGACAAAAGAAATGTGTAGTGTTATTACTGTCACAAGTATGGACATTATGCTAGTGAGTGTAGGAAGAAGCAACGTGACAATGGGAGTCAAAATGCAAATGTAGCAAATGAGAACAAATCTAAAAATGACAAACAATCTAATGTTTTTATTGTTTGTAACCTTATTGAGCGCAACAATGATGAATTTTGGTATTTAGACAACAAATGCAACAACCACATGAGTGGTAACAAGAACTTTTTTGCCTCCATAGACAACAGTATAAAAACAAAATAAAAATGGGAAACGATGAGAAGGTTCTTGTCATGGGAAACGATGAGAAGGTTCTTGTCATTGGAAAAGGTGTTGTTAGCATTCAAACCAAGAATAGTGAGAAGCAACAAATCCAAGATGTCTATAATGCCTCCGACATGAAGCATAATCTATTGAGAATTGGACAAATGGTCCAAAATGGTTATAGAATCTTGATGGAAAATGGAGAGTGCAAAATATTCGACAAATGAGTTAGCAAGAAAGTGATGGCAGTAGTGCAAATGACAAGAAACAGATTGTTTCCTCAAAGGATTCACATAGTGTCTGCGATAGACACAACAAAAGGACAAAAACAACAATGTTCACCAGTGCTAAAAGTAGAAGAACAACAATCGACTATGGAACAACAGTCTACATTCAGAATAGTCATCAAAGACCCATCCAAACTTTGGCATTTAAGGTATGGGCACTTAAGATTTTCTAGTTTAAGTTTATTTTCTAGGAAAGGTATGGTTAGAGGTTTACCATCCATTGTAGAACCCGATGGAAAATGTGAGGCTTGCATTTTAAAAAATCAGCATAGGCAACCCTTTCAATTAGGGTACTCTAGGAGAGAAAAAGCACCATTAGAATTAGTACACTCAAATTTGTGTGGACCCATGAAAACCCCCACCTTAGCTAGAAACACTTATTTCATGACATTCATAGATGATTATAGCAGAAAAATCTAGGTCTATTTCTTGAAAAACAAATCGGAAGCCTTTGAGAAATTTAAATGGTTTAAGGAAACAGTTGAAAAGGAGAGTAGTCACTATATCAATGCCCTTAGAACAAATAGAGAAGGAGAGTACATCTCCAAAGAATTCCTAAATTGTTGTAGGAATGAGGGAATTCATAAAAAATTCACAACAAGGTATATCTCACAACAAAACAGAGTGACTGAGAGGAAAACCAAAACCATTCAAGACATGGTAGCAAGTATGCTGAAAGCAAAAGGACTGTCACACATATTTTGGGGTGAAGTTGTGGAAACTGTTGTTTACATATTGAATAGGTGTCCTACAAAGGTTATTCATGATAGGATTCCACAAGAGGCATGGAAAAACAACAAGTGGAGTGTTGAACATCTAAGAATATTTGGGTGTGTGGCATATGCATTCATGCCAAAAGAGAAGAGACATAAATTTGATGATAAAGGAGAAAAATGCATTTTCATAGGCTATAGTGAAGAGTCAAAAGCCTACAAGTTGTACAATCCCATCACCAAGAAGGTAGTGATCAACAAGGATGTTGTGTTCATTGAGAATGAAGCATGGTATGGAACGGTGGACAACACCACAGGTATTTCAGTCGTAATACCTTTTGATGATGAGGAAGTTACAAAAGACAACAACCTAGAAGGAGCTCAAGATAGCAACAAGTCAGGGAGAAACTACCAAAAAGAATTGTAAAACAACAACTCAAGCAGTACTCAACAAAACAACTCTAGCAGTGTTAAACAAAACAACAACTCTGAACTGACACAACAAAGAAACAGCTCCAGAGTATAGCAGAATATTAGCTCAGACAGTCAAAAGTGCAACAACTTCGGAGCTTAGAGTAGCAGCAGCTTAGAAGGTAATTCATATCCCACACTTGCATCATTGATGCCATGAAAGACAAAGAGTGTGAGGGAGATTTATGACAACACAAGGCATGCTGATTTTGATGAAAATTTGTATTTTTCTCTATTCTCTTATAGTGATCCAACACACTTTGAGGAAGTAGTAAAAGAAGAGAAGTGGTGTAAGGCCATGGATGAAGAGTTGGAGGCTATAGAGAGGAACCAAACATGGGAGTTGACTGATTTACCCAAGGATAAACAAGTGATTGGAGTGAAGTGGGTCTTCAAGACCAAGTGTACAACAAAAGGTAAAATTGAAAGGTATAAGGGAAGGCTAGTGGTGAAAGGATATAAACAGCAGCCCAAAATATACTATGATGAGACTTATGCACCAATTGCAAGGTTGGAAATAGTTCGGGAAGTCATAGCCATTGTAGCCTAACACAATTGGAAGGTGTTTCAAATGGATGTAAAATCAGCCTTCTTGAGCAGAGTGTGAAAGAAGAAGTGTATGTGGAGTAGCCACTTGGCTATGAAGTCCCAGGGCAAGAGGACAAGGTATATAGGTTGGGGAAAGCTCTCTACGAGCTAAAACAAGCACCTCAAGTGTGGTATAGTAGAATATAATCTTATTTGTTGAGCAATGGCTTCAAAAAAAGCAAAAATTAGCCCACAATCTACATTAAAGCAACACAAGGTGATATTTTAATTGCTGTTTTATATGTAGATGATCTGATTTTTATTAGAAAAAATGACTTCATTGTTGGTTTTAAAGAGGTGATGAAGAGTGAGTTTGAGATGACTGATTTAGGTTTGTTGAAGTATTTTATTGGCATTGAAGTTCAACAAATAGTGCATGACATATTTATTTCATAAACTAACTATGCCAAATAGATTTTAAGGAGGTTTAAAATGTAGAACATCAAACTTTCCCCCACACCAATAGCAACAGGTCAGAAACTGTGCAAAGAAGATAGCAACAATGATGTGAACCCAACCCTCTACAAAAGTATGGTTGAAAGTTTGATGTACTTGACATCAACTAGGACTGATTTGATTTATGCAATAAGTCTAATTTCTAGGTTCATGGAGAAGCCTAAGGAGACACATTGGCAAGTAGGAAAGAGGATCTTAAGTTATGTGAATGGAACATCAAGTTATGGAATTTTGTAGGCAACATCAAATGAGTTCAATCTAGTTGGTTTCAAAGATAGTGATTGGGCAGGAAATGTAGATGATAGGAAGAGAACATAAGGGTATGTGTTCCACATGGGATCAGGTGCAATTTCATGGGAATCCAAGAAGCAACCTATTGTCTCTCTCAACACAGTAGAAGCTGAATACATTGTAGCAAACACAACAACATGTCAGGCTATTTGGTTGAGGAGAATCCTTGCAGGTTTGAAGGAACAAGAAGACAACACAGTCATACATTGTGAAAATGTTTCCTCAATAGCTCTGAAAAAGAATCCAATGTTCCATGGATGTAACAAACACATCAAAATCCAATATCATTTCATAAGGGAGTTGGTAGAAAAAGGTGAGATTGAATTGCAATATTGTAGATCTGAAGAACAACTTGCTGATATCTTCACCAAGGCACTACTAAGAGACAATTTTGAGCACCTAAGAGATAGGCTTGGCATGGTGGAGAGCTTCGAAGTTCAGATCCGAAAGGAAATTGTAGATTGATACATGAATTCAGATTAAGGGGGAGTGTTGGAATATTTTAATCTTCTGTTAGCTATCTTTATGTAGACTTGAAAACTCTATTTTGAATTTGCAACATTTAATATGGTTGGTAAATTTGAATTTCAAATTTTGAACAAGAAAGACAAGACAAAAGGAAGGTATTTGTTGGTTTTAGTAAGTCAATTTTATTTTTGTATTTTGTGGAGACCCTGCAGTAGCAAAAGGAATGTTCAACACAGAACAAGGAGACAACAAAAGGGAATATTTATCAAATGCAACAGTTTAACAACAACAGTTTCAACACTGCAGTAAGCAACAGTTTAGGTGTGAGTGTAGCACTAGATATTGGACATCTGTCCAAATTGTTTATGTTTTATTTTGTAGTGTAAATAGAGCAAGTACTTTGTAATTTTATAATTTTGGAGTGAAAAGGAATATATGAAAATGAATGCATGAATATTAAATTTCTGTGTGTCATTTTATGTTGTCTTTGTGCTTTGTTCTTTGTGTTTTTCTGCTTTTTGTTCTGTCCATCACCCAATCACAACACTGTTTTTGTATTGTTGCACCCCTGCTTGCCAAGAATACACCCATTATTGCTATGATCACAATTCCTGGTTTTTTCCCTTTTTTCTTCAATGGGTTTTTTTGATCAGAATGATCACCCGGTATTGCTAATGTATCATTCGTATGCAGGTGGCCAAGCTGGAAAGAGAGTTACAAAAATAAATACACTTAAAAGAGACATATTATTTCAAAGCCTTGAATCTTGAGAGAGATATTAGAAATTTGCACAACATTGCACAAGAGAATGGTTTTATTCATCTAATTGCAGGAAACACATCAAATTCTTCATCTGAAGATCCCCATGAAAGGATAGAAGAATCAGACATAGAGCAGGTTCCTAGTTCCCCAACATCTTGTTTGGTCTCTCTGCATCAATAGGCTATACAAAATGGCTGGAAGATTAATGAGCATGAGATATATATTAAGTTTCTTTGATCACAATGATCACTAGTATATATTTTTTTGATTTATGACCATTTTGTCTCCAGTTTAGGGAATTGTGATGTTCTTCTGGGATCAAAATCAAATGTGTAGTTAGGTTAGATGGATTCTTTTGTTTCAGTTATCTCTGCTTAACCCATCATCAGGGTGATGGATTAAAGCTAGTAAGCAGTTGATTCTGGAAGAATATCACAATGAGCAACATGAATTTCTTGACTTCTCAGTATAAACTAGTTTCATGAATTCTTATAACAGATAGAGCTGCATGAGCAGATTGGTAAAGGGGCAACATCCTCTATATTCAAAGGCACATGGAGAGGTTTGGATGTTGCTGTAAAGTGCATACACCCTGACTATTTTGAGATGCACAAGGTACACTGTTATCACCTTCACTATAGTTTTGTATTGGTTCGAAATATGTTAAATAGGTTAGATGGTCACATCTATACGTAGCCATGTGCACCTTAATAGATATTTTACTGTTCCTTCCCTTTCTTTTACTAGTGTACCTTAATAGATCTTTTTGAATCCATTTCTTTTCTCTCAATAGACATTTCTAAATTCATTTTCTCTTTTTATGTTTTCAACTTAGAGCTATGAACTAGTGGGATCACAAATAGGGGACCTCAATCCCCAATGTAAACATTCAATAATAACATCCTAGTGGAGTTTGAATCTTGATGACAAGAACAACACAACTTAACCATCACACTATGCTACTATTGAAAAATCCATTTCCTATTTTAATGATTAATCTTAATAGACATTTTTTAATCTATTTTCTTTATGAATCTTAAAGACCTTCTTAATATATTTTCTCTCAAAATCATGAATCTTTAAAGAATTTTTTTCTCTCTCTCAACCATGAAAATAAACCTTTCCAAACCCATTTCCTCTCTCTTATTCATTAACCTTCTTTTTTTCTCTCATTCATTAACCTTAATAGACCTTTCCTAATCAATTTCCTCTCTCTTAACCATGAAAATTAATAGATCTTTCCTAAACCATTTCCTCTCTCTCAACCATGAACCTTAATAGACATTTCTTGATTTATTTCCTCTCTCAATCATGAGCCTTAATTATAGACCATTCCTAATCTATTTCCTCTTCTTAATTATAGACCATTCCTAATCTATTTCCTCTTCTCTCTCAACCATGAACCTTAATAGACCTTTCCAAATCCATTTCCTATCTATTAATCATGAACTAAAACAAATCTTTCATAATCCATTTCCTCTCTCTCAATCATGAACTTTAATACACCTTTATTAATCCAACCTTAATAGCCCTGTCCTAATCTATTTCCTCTCTCAATCATGAACCTTAATAGACCTTTCCCATTTTTCATTTATGAATTTCAACAATATAGAATTTGTTTTTTTTTTCTATCTTTCTTTATAAATTTTTATTTTTCTAGATGAGAGCTAATAGTTTATAAAATTTAGAATATTCTAATTTCAATAGTTTTATCTATGTTGGAGTAAATGGTTTTTACCATTTACCATGCTTAAGTTTTACTTAGGAAAATATTATTAGATATTAATTATTTAGGTGCATATAGTTTTATTAGTTATTTTCGGTTATTTCTTTTATTGACTTGCATCTTTCCTTTATAAGCAAGGTTTTGTACATTATTCTTCATCTTAATTTATTCATTCACTCATGGTGAAATAGCGTGTTGCTTCTCTCGCATTGTGAAGATTTATATCATAGATGGTGATCTTGGGCTCGGTGGTCTCCACCAACATGGTATCAGAGCTACCCATTTTTCCCTCCTTCCCTTGAGAGTTTTCATCAGAAGTTTTTTGAGATCCAAATTGATATTTAATTTTTTCCAAACTAATGTTGGAATACATTCAAAAGAATGTTCATCTTCAGCCCCTGCAGTTGTGGAACTGTGAATTTCATTTGAGCAGTTGCGAAGTAAAGAGGCATGATTTTTTTTGAAGAGTCCCGAAATATTCCATTGGAGGTAGTTTTTTTTACCCACGTTTTGGGGCAATTGAATCATCTACAAAGGTTGAATCTACAAAGGCCAATTTTCTCTATAGCAACATTGAGTTTTCTATTGAGGCAGTCTGAATTCATTGTTGAGAGGGAACAATTTTTCCCATTAGAAGTCATGAAATTCTTATGAAGAGGTTGCAATCAGTTCATTGGAGGCTGTGATTAAAATTTGGATGGTGTCAACTCAATTTTCCTTTATTGATGATTGCTAAATAAAGACCCCTGTGCATTTTTTGAAGGCATGCAACATCTGTGTGCAGGCCGATTGACTATGGAGCCGCAAGGAAGTGTTGGCGCATTTTGGTGAATAGAGTGGCTGAGGCACGATAAGAACCCATGGAGACCTCTATACTTGTTGTGATTTTGTAGTTTTGGAGGTCGTGGAAGTTGTTTGAAGGCTCTATTTGTACATTGGAGGTCAAAATTCATACTTTATAAAGTTTTCCCCTAAATATTTAGGGCTTCAAATTGTTGTGCAACCAAAGAGGAAGTGGGCCCAAGGTTTTGAGGTTGTTTTGACTGGAAAAATTATCCCACATTGGTAGCGTGGGGTATTCTTTTTCTATTTAAATAGCTTTGCACTCCTTGTGGTTGGTGTGAGAAAGTCTCATAGGTTGTGAAGAGGCTATCTTGCATGTACAGATTCAGGTACATATTTAGTCTCTTTTTGTTGAGTGATTTTTTTGGATGTTGGAAAAATAAATCTTGAGAGGCTGCATTGGTTAATTTTTTTGGAGGTTTCAATTGTATCAGTTTGGTGTATTTTGTTTGATTTTGGTGCAAATTTTTGTCATGGCTACTCCTGATTCAGTTGAAATTTTAACCCCCCATAACTATCATACCTAGAAGATTAAAATGTGTAGGTTGCTCCAATCTAAGGGTTTGTGGTCCACATTGAGTAATAACCAACCCATTTTTACTAGGGAGTATGAAAAAATTTCTCACATAAACAAGTGTGATGAAGCTATGGGTCTAATATCTTTGCATGTTTCTGACAATCTTCTTTCCATATTGAGGAGTGTAATACACCCAAGTAGGTATGGGATGAGTTACAAAACCTGTTTGATCAGGTCAATGAGTTTCGTGCTTTGCAACTAGAGGCAAAATTAACTTCTCTTTACCCTGATGCATTTCCTTCCATTCATGATTTCCGAGTCAAGTTCAAATCTATGAGGTCACTATTGGCAGGATGTGGGAAGGGTAAAACTAATAAGGAGTGCATTTTTTGATTTTGTCTAAGCTAAGAGGTTCATTTTTAGTTTTTTTCTTCTACCTTCTACTCCACCATGGATGCTTTGGGCAATACATTCCAAATGCCTTCTTTTGAGACATTCTGTGACCGTTTGAAAAGGGAGCAAGGAAAACTTGCCCAGTTAGAGGGGGTCTCTGTGAATCATGCATTAGTTGCACAAGCATCTCAGAGCAAAGGGAAGAAGAAACCTAAGGCTAATACAAATTCTTATGAGTCCTCCACCTCTTCAAAAAAGGATAAACCTAAGAAGGAGAAGTTTAGTTGTGTGTATTTCAAGAAGAAAGTTCATGATGAACACCACTGCTATACAAAGAAGATTGATGAGCTTTCACATCTTCTCTAGAAGATCAATATTCCATTTCCCTCATCTGTGACTCCTACAACCTCTCCATTTGCATCACCTTCACCTTTATCCAAACCTACACAATCAGGGAATGCAGGATTTTCAAGTGGAATGAAAGGTAAAGAAGATAAACAATGTAAAGGACAAGCATTGGTAACTTTTGCAGTTTATTCTAGCCATGATAGATGGTTTTTGGATTCAGGAGCATCTCACCACATGGGATTTACTCCCTATCCTTTTTTGGGTCTTCATCCTACTGATACTTCTAATATTTTGTTGAGATATAGTAAGTTTTTGGATGTTGCAGGGATAGACAATGTTGAGATTGGTGATGGTTGTTTCATATATGTACCGTGTATTCTTGATTTGCACATAAATCTACTTTCCATCTATCAAATTACTCATGGAGAGGTACCTAAGACTATAGAGTTCACTGCATATTATGTTTTCATTAGAGAGGCTGATACTGGAAAAGTCATTATTGTTGGTGAAACTGATCATGAGTCTCATCTCTATGCCTTTTTCTAATTTTGTTGATGATGATGATTATGAGCCTCACACCCCTCTTGCTAGTGTTGATAGCAATTCCTCAGGAGATTTTGGTCATTTGAACTTTGGAGTTCTTTAGACCTATGTTGATTCATCTCATGTTGCTTCAAAGGTTGGTTCTTCAACACAAAAGGATGTTTTTGATCCTTCAGATCATTCTTTGTGGGATAGTCACTTGACAGGTCTTGTGGAGTTGTTTTGTGAATCTCACATTTCTGATTTGGATGATGCATTTGAGGGTATATCCATTATTTTTTCATGATAGTATCTATAATGCTGTCATACCATCTATGTCTTTGGAGATTGTTTCTTTAGAGTTTCCACATGGTCTTGTTGATCCACCTTCTTCAGTTGAGGTTGTACCTAATCATGATGTGACATTTGGTTACGTGGAGGCATTGTGACAATTTTCAGAGGCATCTTTCATGTTGATTCTTCCTCTCCCTTCTCTTGTTTTAGAGTTGGAGTTTCTCTTGTATCAATGGTTGTTTCTCCCTAAAGGGAGGCATGTTGTTTGTAGACATGGGATATTCTTCAGACTTCTAGGATCAACACATGAGTTTCTTCATCATGGGGGGGGGGGTCTTCAACATTTCTACTATTTTCTATGGGGCCCTACATAGTCTTTCTCCTTTTTTATTTTGCTGAGATCAGCGATGGGAGTTGTCCTTGGGGGGTCTTGTGAAGTCCTCCTTTCATTTTTTAAGATTTTTTTCTCTCTTTTGGAGAAGATTTTTCTCCCACGGGGTTTTTCTCCTTTTCTCTAGTTGTGAGAGATTGCATTGCATTTTGCATTGTAAATGGGTACCTAACATGGTTGTGTAGCCAGGACCCATATTGCATCTTGATATTACATAATAATCTCCCTAAGTTGCACTTAAGGTGGGGTGTTGGAGTAAATGGTTTTTACCATTTACCATGCTTAAATTTTACTTAGGAAAATATTGTTAGATATTAATTATTTAGGTGCATATAGTTTTATTAGTTATTTTCGGTTATTTCTTTTACTGACTTGCATCTTGCCTTTATAAGCAAGGCTTTGTACATTGTTCTTCATCTCAATTTATTCATTCACTCATGGTGAAATAGCGTGTTGCTTATATCACATTGTGAAGATTTATATCGCAGATGGTGATCCTAGGCTTGGTGGTCTCCACCAACAATCTATAGTTTTAATTAATCTTTCATTAAAATATTTATAAAAATATAATTTCTTAATATGTTTAAATTTTAATATTAAAAATTAATACTATTAATTTCAAAAAAGTTACATAGAATTTATAGTAAAATAGTTGATGGATTATTTTACTCTAAAAAGGATTATTGAGTAGATTCATATGGAAAAAATATAAAGAAAATGAAGTACTTAAGTAGATGGCATTTATAACCTTGCACATATTATGCGATTATGGATAGAGGGTCCAATGAAAGATAGCCTATTCTTACACCCCAAACATAGAACAAAAAGTAATAACAAGAGGATTTGATGAAAATAGAAGTAAATCGATAAAAGACTTTATTATCAAATACTCTTTCATGTTCATTACAAAATTCTGAAGTCAGTATACATTCCCAAAGCTATGTTCCAATTACAAGAATTGACTACCTAATATTTGATGGTTAGACCTATCTCCCTCTTGCTCTACCCCTTGTATAAGGAACATGTTATTTATATTTGAATCTTCAAGTAATAGTATATTATTGACCATAGGTTGTGATCCTTCTTCAAATTTTAGCTCAAAATATCAAAAAAGATCCCTTAAGACATAATAGAGTGTCATAACTTCTTGCAAACCCAAAAGAATAAATAATATACTATTTACCAACCCTTGAGATCTTCTTGTATTAAACATTTGAATATTTAAGTATATTTTTTCTCTTCTATGATTATCCCCACTTTTCTTATACTTACCATTATTTTTATTCAACTCCTTTAGTTGTACATTTGCCTTCTTCATGTGTTATGAAAAATATTTTATATTTGCTCTAATGCAATGTCTACCAAGAATCTTCAACAAGTTTGTGATACTTTTATGGGATGTTCATAAATATTTTGAAAAGTGTTTTCCCATATAGACTAATTTATTGAGTTTTTAATATAAATTAATCTTTTTCCAACAAAGAATGTCATGAAACTTTTTCTCCAAAGTGAAAATAAAGTCGTAAAAGCATTAAAAGGAGAGAAAAAATAAAATAAAATATGATCATGGAGATTAATGAAGATTAATTATAAAAACTCTTTTAAAAGAGAGGGATAGTTATATTTATTAAATAGTAAATCAAAGGTAACCTTTGTGAAAGAGTGTGATGGTTTGAAAACCAACCCTTAATGTTTATATTAAATATTTATGTGAGACTTGGAAAGGGGCATGGAGAACACTCAAGGAATAAAAATGTTGTTTGGTGGGCTATGAGCACTAGAGGAGGGGGTACATAAGTGTTTCCAACTCAGGATACAAAGTTCACTCGATATTTTCTTGGCTAGGACTTTGATGCATAAGCATGGTGCATGTATGCATATTCTATGTTTTTACGTAGCTTCTCCAAAATGTGCAATAGCTATGAGGGCGAATACCACTGAAATCTTCCCAGGGTGAGAGTGACCTTTCCAAGTGCTATGATTTAGATAAGTACTAAACTTATTTAAAGATATTTTAATTATGAATAAAATGTAGTTGATTCAATTAAATTCTTCTATGGTGTTATTTATTTATTTTGATCATACTCATATTTTTGAATGCCAATTTATATATCAATGATGGTAAATCTTAATGTGCTTAAGTATTAAATTAGTTAACATTGATAAATACAAATTTCATACATTTGTATATAAATTATAGGTATACTTTATAATATTTAAAAATTAGATAATAACACTAATAAATTTATTATCATATAAAAATTAATTCTAATAGATTAAATGTATCCAACTTTATATTAGGGAAAAATAATGTTACAAAGAATCCCACTATAGTAGTCTATTTGAGCTACCACACTTCTTAGGATATCTCTAAATCTTTTGTTAACAACCTTCATGTTACCATTTCTATATGGATAGTATAAAAAACTACAATTCAACCATGTACCCACTCTTTTCCCTAATATGCAACAATAATGACCAAAAACATAGTATCCCTATATCATGTTATACTTTATGGCAACCCATGTAATTTTATTGATTTTTTTAAGAAAAAATTGTCATCCTTGAAATTTCAAAATGAACAAAATGTGTTAGTTTTTGAAAACCTTTTAAGAACTACAAAGATACAAAAATTCCCCTCTAATTCCATGAAACTCCAAGGATAATTCCCATTAAAAATTCGTCCAAGGCCTTTCTAAAATTGACAATGGCTTGTACAAAGAAATATTTTGAAGGATATGCATCATAATTCAATAAATCCCACATCTCTCAATAAATATCTTAACTTCTTAGTATAAACATGAAAAAACATTTCTCTTACTACATGAATATTTTCTTATTCATACTAAAATTTGATTATGTAGTTCCCTAATACTATTCACTCTCATTGAAATTTATGGCACACTACACAAAACTATTTAATGCTAAATAAATATCTTTCCCACACAAATTAATCCTCAAAATAATCCTTACACCCAACTAGGGTTCCATGCAACTCTTTTATGCATCTACATAATCTTCATCTAAGGCCTACAATCCTTTGTCATCTATTATTATATCAATGCAATTTCCATGGTAGAAAATAATTATTACCTTGTACTCAAGGAATCTATCACACAAGCTAGAAAATAATGCATAATTTATTAAATAAGAAAAATATTATTTCTTTAATGGATTATACAACTATTTTATGATTGTTTCCTTTCATATGGCTACAATATTATTTTTAAAATTCTCCAATGATTTTTTGAGTTTGTGTGACTCAAAGAAACTATAACATTTCATGTACTTTTTTTGTGAATACTATATACATTTTTAATGATATAAAAGATATATTTAAATTTTTTGTAGAATTTTACTTTACATTGGAGGGTAGCAATATGATATTATATGATTTAAAATCTCTAGGATGTAGAGTTGTGAGTAAAGTGTGTTTGAATATTTACTTTGATATATCAATCCCATTTAAGGACTCCAAATATCAAAGGTGGAATATTGTGTGTTGCCTTCCAACTTCCAATTAGTACAAACTAAATTTGGATGGAGCCTCAAAATTGAATCATGGTTTGATTGGTGGTGGAAGAGTTTTGAAAGATGAAAAAGGTAATTTAATGTTAATATTTCCAATTAACATAAGAAATTAGTCCAAGAACTTTGTGAAATTTTTTATACCATGTAATACATTAAAATAGCTCAAAAAATTGGTATTTAGTACAAAGTTATTGAGGGGGATTAGATGAACATACGTAAATTTCTTGAAGGAGAAACACCAACCAAGTTGGATAGGGATAACTTTAAGAAACCCCCCCTCGGAGAAGGTGTAAAATCCTGGCGAATCTTGGCTAAGTGATAATTTTCCTGGCAAATCTTTCCTTTTATTTGAAAAAAATTATTAATTTTCTTGGCGAATCTATGCACATTATTAAAAAGTTTATAAAATCCTGGCAAATCTTAATGAATAATTGGTAAAAAATAATAATCATAGTGGTGAATCCTAGCGAATAATCACTAAAAATATTAATTACAATGGAAAATCTCTCCTTTACAAATTTGCATAGTTGGTCGGCGTAGTTCCCCCATATTTTTTTTTGTTTTTTGTAATATTGAAGTAGGGGCTCAGGGACGGTAGCCACCAGCGGGGTCAAGGGGTAGCGCCCTTTGCGGGGTCAAGGGGGTAGAGCCCCCTCTAGGGGTTTGGGGACAACAGCCTCGACATACTCCTGTTGCGATACAGGCGAGGTCGAGGGGCAGAGCCCCTCGCCACCAAGCATAAATTCACTATCGAAAATGCATTAGAGCACACACAAATTAAGTATTTTTTAAAAATCTCACTTTAAAAATAAGACTAAATGAAAAGTGAAATTGTTACCATTGATTAGCTTTTTAATCGGACGGCTGCAAGTTGATTCCACAACCTATATGCACATGCCTTTTAAAAGGCTTGTTGAGGCCCAAAATTTGTTTTGGGCCACACGATTAGATTTAATTGTGTGGCCCAAAACAAATTCTGGGCCTCAACAAGCCTTTTAAAAGGCACGTGCACATAGGTCGCAAAATCAACCTCAGTCATCCGATTAAAAAGCTAATGATTCATATAACCATCCTTTACCATAAATGAAATGATGTACTAGAAAGATAGTATACTTTTAATAATAGTTTCCTAATGATTCTAATTATATCACTATTTTTTCTAGTATACTTTTAAAAATAGTTTCATAATGATTCTAATCATATCACTATTTTTAATAAAAAGTTTATTTCCATTAATAAATACTTCTCGAGATTGTATAAATTTGTGAAGCCATTAGATTTCACTAAACTAAGTGAAGTGAGAGGATGCTATGGTGGTATTCCTTGGGGCCTCATGAATGGTGAATAATTTATAACTAAATTAAAGAATAGATATTTTGTTCAAGTTTTCTCAAATTGTAGATAAATATTTTGTGTTATATTGATACAATATTTTTCTCATATACCTCCTTGATAGTATGTTCTTACTACATGGTAACAATTTAGACAAAATTTATAATATATAATGTGATATATTTTATCTCAAATAGTGTAAGGGTGATGTTTACATATCATTTAAGCCTTTCAAGTTATTCTATTATAACATATAATTAGTGAGAGAGAAAATATTGAATTGATGTAGGATTAATATTGGTTAATTATGCAATAAAAATCCACATGGGTTATAGTTCATAATGGTATTGAAGAATAATTTCCTTATGAATACATATTCTTCAAAGACATTTAATATTTATGTTTGTTATATTTTATTTCTTTACTAATTATTTTGTTTGTAATTAAGTTAGAAGAATATCACATTATGCAACTCATTTATTACAAAGAGTACATAAGGAGACAAATTCAATACATTGTAAATACAAGGTTACACAAGAAGTAAAAACGAATAGAAGAACATGACATGAATACTTTGATCACATTTGATATTGTAATAATATTTTGATTGTGATCAAAATTAAAAACCAAATTCAAATATGTTTGAAGCCATCTAGAAGAGGTAGTATGCTTATATATTAGTTTTATACATGTGGACTTTCATTTTTTATATTATTTAAAGAGGTCTTATAAAATGTCACAAAAATTGTTTAAAGAGAATTTTCTAATTTTCTAGTTCATTTTTAAGTTGTTGAAGACTGAAATCTAAGGTACAATATATTTTGAGGACTACCAAATATCATGATGATTGTGGTTTTGAGCATCATGGATGTGTTAAGGAATTTGATATTCATGTAAATGAAAGAATACTTGATATTTTTAATTAACATTGTGTGGAGAGACTATTTTTTATGAGTGATATAAAAAATAGTATTATTTTAATTGAGGTATGGACTAAGTCGTGATTATAGTATCATAGACTTTTAAAATTTAAAAAATATTTAAACATTGATAAGTATTTTTTACATCAAACTATTAAAAAATATATTTTTAAATGATTTTTTTTGTCCATGTGAATTCATTCAATAATTTTGGATGCTAACAATTGCATTGATGGAAGGGGATAAATTCAATTATTTTAGCCACTATAAAAGTCATCTCATATAGAAAAAGTAGAAAAATTAAAGACTCGAATCATTGGGACAATCCATTACATCTTAGTCGAATCTTGTACGAACCCTTTTATCATAAATACATCAATTAGTTATGTACTAGGAGATTCTTCTTTAAACTTAGAAATAATACATTGAATCTTCTATTCCTAATTTTGGTAGTGAAATTTTGATTGAGACTTAAATTGTGTTATTTAAAATTTAGTTATCAAGTTTAATGAGCTGATATTTTAGTTATTCTTATATTGGGAAACAATAAAATAGAATTATTGACCAACAAATAGGTGAATTAATTTAAGCTTTGTAATATGGAATTTTGCAATGGAATGTTTATGATGATAATGGATTAGTTACGAGGAAGTTATAAATTACAAGAAATTTAATTTTGTATTTGTTTAGATATATTATTTTGATATAGAAATGTGATTTATTTAATATAGATTTCATTTTCATGTTTATTTATTATTATTGTTTTTTCTGATTTTGGAAGAGTTTTCTTTTTTGTCTCTTATCTTTAATCTTTTCAATATAAGAACATAAATAAAGACACTATTTAGTACGTTAAAAATCAACACTATTTTATCACGATTTAGTCTCTTTTCATCACTATTTGGTTGTTACAATTTTTTATTTAATTCTTTATTATGTAGCAAATACTAGTGCCAATATTTAGTTGTATATTTATCTTGAGACAATATTTGATAATCTAATTTATAATTATGGTCTAAGTGCTAGTGAATATATTAGAGTATATAGTGTTTTAGGGATTGTGTTTATCTAATTACTATTGTAGTCATGATTATGCATTCAAAGATAAAATTAATTTGTAAATTAGTTGTTACTGCATTATTTCTCTATATTATAGTCTTCTCACACTTTAATAGATATTTAATATGTTTTTCTTATACTATTGTGTTTTTCTTATTATTCTAGGAAGCAATCGAGTGGTTCTGCCAAGAAGTAGAAATAATTGTAAGGCAAAGACATCCATATGTGCTTCAATTTATAGGAGCATTCCTCTCTCCTCCTTTGACAATATGGCTAGTCACAGAGTTAGTAGGTTCACAAACTTTAAGAGAGTGGCTTTATGGTCATAAAGACCACAAAAACCAAAAACCAAACCACTTCCACCATTATCTCATCGACTACAACTGCATTGGAGATCTCTCAAGGAATGCAGGTCAGTAATTTATTATCAACCCAAGCTTTGATATGTGCATTTTATTTATAAGATGGTGACATGCAATATATCTTACATTATAAATAGTAAACTCAAACTATGATCTTTTTTAATATGTTGGGTACATTAATTAATCTAATACTTTAAATTGGCCTATATAATTATAAGATAAATTAATTGTACTCTTTGAAGTAGTTAGTTTGCACTTTTTTTACATTTTATAAGTAAATAAACTATATATTTTCTTGTGTATTTTAATAATATAGTTTTCATTTTCCTCTCATCTTTATTTAAGCTTGTAAAACCTATTTATCTATGCTTAAAATATATCATATCATTATTATACTTAGTAGTGTGTTATATGTATTGTTATTTTATTTAATTATTATATATGTTTTATCTCTTTACTAATCTTTATTTTTTGATTATAGTATCTCCATGAACAAAAGCCTAAGGTCTTACATCGTGAATTAAAGCTTAGTAACATATTCTTGGATGATAACCACCATGTTAAGCTTGAAGATTTTGGTCATGCTTGCTTTCTAGTAGATGGTGAACTTACTCTCATAGTAGAAACAAGAACACACATCTACATGGCACAAAAGGTTATAAAGTCTCAACCATATGATGAGAAGTGTGATGTTTACAATTTTGTGAAGTAAATATTAATTTATACTTGAATTTGATCTAGTTAGACAATATTAATATATTATAATAAACAATATTATGCATTAGTTTTCTTACTTGTCATTTATTTTAAATTCACCTTTATATAGTTTTTACAATAAATTCAAAATAATTACAAGATGATAACAAAATTGTGTGCTTTTCCTAGTGACATTCTAGGCGACAAGATCACTAAACCTTAAACCTTATTTTATAATTAAAGAATGTTATCCTTTATTCTTAACCTCAACTTTGATCTACATTATTCCATATACATTTAGGGTAATTATCTATTCTTATTCCTTGTATATTTATCTTAGAATCGCATACATAATTGTGATTTTATTTGACATCATTTTTTCAATTAGATATTTATTTCAAAAATAACAAAAACTTTATTCAAAGATAATTAATTACATATACACTAGATATATTCCAAATAGCTATATCCGTCAAAATAGACAATAGGAGAGTAACCCATTAGGGATTCCTACAATACACCCTAATATTATAATTAGTAAAATATAAAATCATATCAAGACTATTGCTCCCTCCCCCTAACAAATAAACCAATTTTAATCCACCTAATCATCATAGATAATTTGAAGAGTCTAATAAGATTTATTTTGGGCCACTTCCCTAATCTATAACATTTAAATTATAAATCTCTTCAAAGGCCTAATTATCCAAACAAGCAACACTATTCATTCTAACCGAAACACGACTATTTTTTTTTTGTTTTCTGCATGTTCAAGTATTCATTCTCAAGTATACTCGGGAACTTATATCCATACGAGATAGGTACACCATCTGTTCATACAAAATAGGAATTCATTTCATCTATTCATATGGAATAGGAATACATCTATTCATATAATTGGAATAGGCATCCACCTAAATGAGGCAATCATCTATCATGTGATAGGTATGTGCTCTGGCCAGAGTCTTGGAATCATCGAGATCATCTGGATCCTTAGTCGCTTCCCTAATGACCACACTTTCTACTAAAAGTGTACCGAGGTCGTCGTCCCCAGGGGTATGTAAATTGTAATTCTAAGCTTGAAACCCACCTTGGAATTTGGCCTAAGGGCCTCGGGGAATCAAGCAATCCATGGGGGATTGTTCCGAGTATAGTTGAATAAAGCTTTAGTTGATTATCCTTTTGAAATTTTTAGACAATCGTGTTTTCCCTAAACCCCATTCTCGAATGCCTGAGTACTGGGAGCATCCTTCATTTCCCAGACTGCCTACATACCCTGCTTCACAACGGGATCAAGGCATAAAATATGTAGTTCTATTTTCTAAACTATGTTTTATGTGAACTGTTATAAAAGGGTGGGTACACAACCCTTTCTAGGGTTCTTGTTTCCCCAGACAATTCCTCTGCGGTTGCTACCCATGAAGGGAAGCATAGATAACAAAATGGTCTACTTGACCATTGTTTGTTTACCTAACAACATTCATCTAACCTATTTCTTATTAATATTCATCACCCTTGACCCGTTTAAACAATTTCATAATTAGCATACATTGACAACAAAAATAACTTCAAAAATGAACTTCAATTGCACCTTAGAAAATCCTACTTTGGTTTTCTAGGTTGACACTAGCGGATTTGATTCATTTCATTTTTATCTTGTTAGGTTATCATTCCAAAGGGGATTTCCATCCCTTTGGATTTAATTAACCAATGTCCCTTATTTCTCCTCGACGATTTATAGGGACAATGCCATAGACACAGTTATTGCAGCTGTGTTAGGCTATAGATGCAGTAGCTCAAGCGCGACGACATTACCCATAAACGTGAGCTAGAGGCACTGTTAATACCGAACGTTGTTGGTTTTGTTTTCTCTCTTTGATTAGATTTCAAAGATACATCTATCACAAATAATATTCATAAGAGAGAAGCTCATAAGAATCTAAAATTCATAATGCATTATAATTTTATTAAAGATTAATACCCAAGATAATTCAGTAAATAAGCATTGTTCAAGAATAAGTTCCTAAGTACCATTGAATAAATTAATAACTAGACAATATCCATTCATAGAAGTATTACCCTACAACATAATAAAACGAGTTTTAAGGATTAGCTACACACATTATTCCTCCTTTCCGTTGGTGGTTTCTTTCTTCTTATCAAGAACATGACTTAAGCAATAATTTTTGAGAAACTTAATAATCTAGATTACATTGTGAATTCATATCTGTCAAAATTTAAAATGTTAGGCACAATGAGATTCCTAATAACATGTTACATGTCTAAGGTATTCATCCATATTCAATAATCACTTATTTTTAATTGAAACGATATGCTATAGCCAATTCCTAACATTACCATATTAATCTAATTCCATTATATATGTAAATATCACATTAATCTTCTTTCAAGACTTATTACGAGTACCAATGGATGCCATTGTATCATTAGAGCTATAATATCTTATTTATTCACTAGGAAAAATGATTAACATAAATTTAATGAAATGTCCTACCAAATATATAATGAACTAAATCTTAACATGATTTAAATAATGTGTTTTCCAAATATACATTTTTCCTTAGAGTAATTTTGACAATCATGGAGTTATTAGATTTAGATAGATGACTACATATGAAATATTCATCCTAAGACTCAATCTTGGGGATATATTGTAGAATCATGAAGTTTGGATAAGCATGTATTGGAATTCTAAATTGAGATTTTATTAATATACTTATGACTAAATTTTGAGGATCTTTTTTCTAGAGGTTTGGAACAATTATCAATTATTATTTTCACATAGCATTTAACAAGTTATTTTCACTCTTTAAGACAAGACTTGAATTACTGATCATTTTAACATGAAATACAATTATTCATCCTAACATTTTTAGAATAAATCCACATCTTAATCATAATGTTTTGATTATTAATGTAAATATTTCAATAAGGATTTACCCTTAAAATCTAAATATTAATAAATGTTCCCACTATTCTAAATATAGAAAGTGATTCATCAAAAAGCTGAGTGGAAATTATCTCTAAATGAATCCAGTGCTATATCAAATAGAACTTATGTATTTTTATATTTTGTATTTGCTGGAAATGTTGATATGAGTTAAAACTAAATGTATAAATTTGAAATTTCCATATACAGCTCCACATTAATCATAAATAACTGATTAGTGCTTGATAACGAGTCAATAAATCATCATTTAATCATTTAACATATTAAATTACAAAACAACCAATATGGTACCTAAATATATTGATTTATTTCAACAAACACACTAATTATAGCAGCCAAACCTACATAAAATTATCCAAAGCAGAGTTGCATGTTTGTGCTTGAAGATATTTATTTAATTTGCAGCAAATTTTTCAAAATAAATACATCAACAAGTATGGTGCTATTGTAAGAAGATGGCAGCTAAACTTTTAAGTAGTATAATGGCTGGAAACATGATTTATGGCAGCCCCAAATGAGATGCTAGAAAGATCAAATGATACAGTGGTTATTAATTTACACAACACATAATGGAGAGAAATAAAGTTAAATTTATTTTTAGAAATGGTTTCAAGTAAGATTGAATATAAATCTGAAATATTTTGCAATATGTAATCCTCAGAGGGTTGGTGTGCAGCAAATGGAAAAAGTGGCTTTATCAGTTAGTTAATTCTTCCTAATGCCTGTGGGACTGAGATGAGTAGTGGATGGCAAATGACATTTTTATTGCTGTAACTAAAATGTGGTAAATATGCATTGTGATTTAATTTTTACCCAATGACACTACCAGCGTAGGAGTATGAGAGCATTTTCAATTTTACTAATCCATTTTTTTTTACATTATTAGGAACTAATATGGTCAGTTCTATGTCTCAAATACAGACAGTTTAATGAGCTCTACTATGTATGATCTAATATATACAAGCTGCAAACACAAACTGGCTAATCAATCAAAAGGTTTATGATTTTGTGTAAAATCATTATTTGGTTTTGCACAGAGATTCTTAACATCTGGAAATAATAAGAATTGTAACTAAGTTTCATGGAATGCTCAGTAACCTACCTGCTATGCTAAATCCTTGGTTGAGATTTGAGGTAAAAGAAATTCCCAATCAACACATATCCTCTCTGCACAATCAGGAGCAAACACTCCTTTGGGATCTCTCAAGGCACAAAGTCCTGCTCATTGGTCCGAAGGCAGAGCATAAAATGTACAAACCAAAAAAAGACAAAGCATGAAATTGGAGCATACCCAAACACATTCCAGGCCCTTCGATTTATAGATGAAGATGCAATAAATTCATTGCAATTGTAGTAGGCGAGTTAGTTCTTAGATTTATTATGGGCAGTTGAATTATAACCCAACGTGAGAAATATGGATTGGGTGAGGTTCAATCAAATTTGGCTTTGGGCGGCTATGGACGACACAATGTTAGTTTTTCGGTAGGTCTATGCTGACAAAAAAAATCAATTTACATGTCCATACTTGATTTATTGTGGAGGTTCCTTCTATTTGAAAACGTGGTAATGCATGAGTTCCTTTAATTTATTAGTCAACAAATGACTTTGGTTTCCTTTCAACTTAAATTCTTATTAAATTTTTCAGGCAATAATTAATGACTCTATATTTAACTAGCAAGATTTTAGGAAACATGGGGGAATTACTTTTTAGTTTTCCTTTCATGAGCACCACATTCTTCACACGCGTTCATGCATTTTAATATTAAATTCTATCATAAGGGTGCGGTAAAAGTTGGGGAGGAGGAGTCATGACATCCTTCCTCCCTTATTTGTGCATCATCTCGATGAATATATTCAATAAGTTTGATATAGTAAAGAGATAGTACTTTTAAAACAAGAAAGAAATATAGTATCTAAATAGTGCTTAAAACAATAATGGAAAAGATTGTTGTAATTCAATTGTATCTTCCCAAGTAGCATTCTCTTCATCATATTGATCCCACTATACTATACTTTGGTCAACCACCCTGTTGCGCAATTGGTACTGGCGTTTCTCCAAGATTTAATATGGCTCTATTGTTATTTTCCCGGGCTCTTGGACCTGTAACAAATTCCAATTCAAAACATGTTTCTCATTAGGTACATACTTCTTAAGAAGAGATATATGGAAAACATCATGGATACGACTTAGTTGGGGAGGTAGGGCCAATTTGTAGGCAACCAGATTTATCTTTTCTAGGATTTCAAAAGGTCCCACATAACGGGGTGCCGAATTTTCCTTCTTACCAAAACTTATAGAGCTTTTATATGGCCTGACCCTTAAGAAAACTTTTTCACCCACTGTGAATTCCCTTTGTGTTCTTTTCCTATCTGCATAACTCTTTTGTCCATCTGTTGCTTCCCTTAACCTCTGTCTAATTGACCTAATCTGATTTTCCATTTCCTTCAACATATCTGGTCCAATTACCACTCTATCCTCAAGATTATCCCAGCTCAAAGGTGTTTGACAAGCTCTTCCATATAGTGCTTCAAATGGAGCCATCTCTAGGGAGGCTTGAAAAGAGTTATTGTATGCAAATTCTACTAGTGGAAGATATTCTTCCCACTTAGATTGTTGGTCCATACAGTACATTCGTAGAAGGTCACCCACAATTTGATTTGTTCTTTCAGTTTGGCCATCTGTTTCAGGGTTCAATATGTTGTATTAAAATTTAATTGTGTTCCCAAAGTTGATTGAAGAGTTGTCCAAAACCTTGAAGTGAACCTAGCATCCCTATCATATATGATATTTTCTAGAACTCCATGTAATCTAAAAATTTCCTTCACAAAATGTTTAGCCAAAGTTGGAGCATCATCTGTTGTATTTCCTGATATGAAGTGAGAAACCTTGGTAAGTTTATCAATTACCACCATTATTGTGTTATTCCTATAAGGTGTTGTAGGCAATCCTTGTATAAAATCCATACTAATAACCTGCCACTTATGATGTGGTATATTATGGGGGTACAATAATCTTGCAGGATGGCTATGCTTTGCCTTCACCCTCTGACATTCAAGACATTTAGCTACATAAAGTACTATGCCATTCTTCATTCCTTGCCAAAATTATAGTTTCTTAAGGTCTGAATAGAGTTTATTTTCCCCTGAATGTCCTTAATAAGGGGTATTGTGGGCTTCACTTAAAACCAACTCTCTTAACTCTTTAGAGTTTGGAACATATATTCTATTGTTGTATCGAAGCAACTTGTCACCATCTATATAATACCCCTTCATTCTAGGATCAGTTGGATCACTTTCTAAGGATGATCGAACCTGCTTATACCATGAATCTTCTTTTTGCTCATTTATCACTTTTTCTCTAAAAGTGGTTTTGAATATTACAATATTCATCAAGTGCGTCCTTTTGCTTAGTGCATTTGCAACCCTATTTTCTTTTCCCTTAATATATTCTGTCTCAAAATCATATTCGCTTAGAAATTCTAACCATCTTCTTTGTCTAGCATTCAAGTGAGGTTGTGTGAAGATGTACCCAAGTCCTTGATGGTTAGTTTTTAACTCAAATGGTTTTCGTAAGAGAAAATGTCTCCATTTCTTAAGAGCATGTACAATTGCTGCTAGCTCCAAATCATGAGGTGTGTAGTTTACTTCATGATTTTTCAATTTCCTTGATTCATAAGCTACCACACTTTCATCTTGGATTAGTAACCCACCTAGACCTTCAATGGAAGCATTTTTCACAACTATGAAATGTCCATTTGGTTCTGGGACCTTTAATATAGGTGCAGTGGTTAATTTTTCCTTCAAAATTTGAAATGCATTATCACATTGTTCAGTCAACAAGAATTTCCTACCCTTCATTTGTAATGACGTGATTGGATTTGCAATCTTTGAGAATCCTTCTATGAATCTACTATAATATCCTGCAAGTCCCATAAAACTTCTTACCTCAGACACATTTTTTGGGAATTGGCCATTCTTCTATGGCTTTTATCTTATTTGGATCTACTAAAATACCATCTTCTGAAATGATGTGTCCTAAGTAATGTATTTTCTTTTTAGAGAATGAACATTTTGATAGTTTCCCATATAGCTTATGTTCTCTCAACCTTTGCAAAACTAACTGAAGATGTGCTAGGTGTTCCTCCTCATTTTTGGAATAAATCAAGATATCATCTAAGAAGACCAAGACAAATTTATCCAAGTAATCATGGAACACACTATTCATCAAGTTCATAAAGGCAGTTGGAGCATTAGTCACACCAAAAGGTACAACTGTAAACTCGTAATGCCCATACCTTGTTCTGAAGGTTGTTTTTGGGATATCTTCCTATTTTATCCTAAGTTGGTGATACCCTGATCAAAGATCTATCTTAGAAAACATAGTTTCTCCTTTCATTTGTTCAAAGAGGTCCTCAATGCATGGTAGAGGGTACCTATTCTTTATTGTGACTATGTTCAACATTCTATAATCAATACATAGTCTTAAGGTTCCATCTTTCTTTTTAAAAAACAAAACCGTTGCTCCCTAAGGGGATACACTTGGTCTTATGAGACCTTTCCCAAGCAATTATTCTAATTGCATCTTGAGTTCTACCAAATCTACTATGTTCATTCGATAGGGTGCCTTAGACGTAGGTTCAATTCCTAGAACTATATCGATGGAGAAGTCAAATTTTCTTTTTGGGGGTAGCCCTAGTAGTTCTTCTGGAAACACATCACTAAAATCTTGAAGGTAAGGAGAATTTTGGAGGGTTGGAATATCCCCTTCTTCCTTTTCATCCATGGTAACCATGTATACTAGAGCTCCCTTTCTCTTCTCTCTTTTCATTTGCATAGCTGATATGATTTCCATACTTATAGGTCTATGTTTCCCTTGAATCACAACCCTTTTTCCTACATCATCTAAACATTCTACCCATTTGTTGTAACAGTCTACATTTTTTTGATGGGTTGTCAACCAACTCATTCCAATGATCACATCATATGATCCTAAAGGTGCCATGTAAAGATCTACCTTTGTATTGAAGTTAGGAAATTGTATTTCTGCATCAGATAGACATTGGGTCACCTC
This sequence comes from Sequoia sempervirens, assembly GCA_007258455.2. NCBI lineage: Eukaryota > Viridiplantae > Streptophyta > Pinopsida > Cupressales > Cupressaceae > Sequoia > Sequoia sempervirens. The sequence continues at coordinate 1,226,609,195 of VDFB02271358.1, read as the reverse complement.
TTTAACTGCCTTATCCCCATATTGAACTGTCCATGGTGATTCCATATGATTAACTTTACATAAATTTTTCCTTACTAATTATGGAGAAATTAAACATTCAGATGATCCAGTATCTATTAGAATTGAAACTAGTTTTCCAAAAAGTGTACCTGTAGTCTCTACGGGCACATTCTAGGAATGAGTGCGTCGATTTCATACTGCTGCATGAATCCTTTGTAAAGCTCCCCTTGTGGTTGATTTTCTCTCATTTTTCCTTGCATCCTTGGAAATTCTCTAGCAAAATGATTTCCTCCACACATGAAACATCCTCTTGGTGGTCCTCATTGCAATGGATTTTTAGGCTGGTTATTGCTTGCTTCATTGAGCCTTGGTTGATTTGTTGGCCTGCTATAGTTCCTTGGTTCATTTTTGTTGAAGTTTTTTCTATTAGCATTATTCCCATTGTACCTTTGGTTCTGATTTGGAGGTGGTTTTCTTTCTAATGAATTGTTCCTTAGGTTCTTGTTGAAGTTTTGGTTCCTTTTGAATTCCTGTTTCCTCTTGAAATTATTACTCCTGAAAGATTGTCTTGCTGAATTTAAAGCTTCTAACTTCCTTTCTTGCTTCAAGGATTTCTCTAGTACTTCATTCATACCTTCTGGTCCATGCATGTCAACCTATGCCCCTATGTTGGTATTTAATCCCAAAATGAATTTCCTAGTTTGGCTCTTTTCATCTTGTTGATATATTGGCACATATTTTAGTAGTTTGGAAAATCTATCCCAATATTGTTTAACTATTAGAGATCCTTGTCGAAGGCTGTGAAACTCAGTCATCTTCTCATTGAAAATAATTGTGGTAGCCACCTTTTACGAAAGTGTTCAATGAATTATTCCCATGTTACATTTTCCTTGGTGTACTTATTTTGTTCCTTCACATTAGTCCACCGACTAGTTGTTTCACCAACAAGTTGGTAGGATCCCCATAAGGCCTTAGTAGTTTCGTTGAAGTCCCTTAACTCAAAATCCTTTTCCATTTCATTAAGCCAATTTTTTTCCCCTTCTCCTAGTTGTTTCCCATCAAATTTTGGAGGGGTTGTTTTCTTCAAGTCCTTAGTCAATTCCAGAATAGGATTTTCCCTCCTAGGTGAAATAACATTCATTATGTTCTCCTCTGGATTCTCTCCCCCAGGAAGGTTTTCGATTTTAGGTTCAACTATGTTTTTGATATTATCTTATCTTGTTCGAAGTTCTTGTACTATTTGTTTCAAAAATTTTATTTTATCCCTCTGTTCAGTTAAAAGTTCTATTATTGCTTCAATACCATCCTTATTCCTTCCCTGTGCCTGTGGTTCATCATTATTATTCCCCCTTGCCCTTCGGCCGACACTAGCTCGAGTTGCTCTTCCCCTTGGCATTTAGAATTCCTATATAATTATTCTCATGTTAGTATTATTCTAAGGTTTGAGGAAGGATGTTTCTTTCTAATAACTTTTAAATATATATATATTTCAATTACGAGAGTCGTAGTAAGCTTAAGGCCTAGTTTTTGAATCTCGGTCTGATACCACATGTAATGCCTCAATTAATTCTAACTGAAACACCACTATTTTTTTTGTTTCTTGCATGTTCAAGTATTCATTCTCAATTATATTCAGGAACTTCTATCCATACGAGATAGGTAAACCATTTGTTCATACGGAACATGAATTCATTTCATCTATTCATATGGAATAGGAATACATCTATTCATATAATTGGAATAGGCATCCAACTAAACGAGGCAGGCATCTATCATATGATAGGTATGTGCTCTAGCCAGAGTCTTGGACTCATCGAGATCATCCGGATCCTGAGTCGCTTCCCTGATGATCACACTTTCTACTAAAAGTGTGTCAAGGTCGTCGTCCCCAGGGGTATGCAAATTGTAATTCTAAGCTTGAAACCTGCCTCGGAATTTGGCCTAAGGGCCTCGAGGAATCAAGCAATTCATGGGGGATTCTTCCAAGTATAGTTGAATAAAGCTTTAGTTGATTATCCTTTTGAAATATTTATACTATCGTGTTTTCCCTAAACCCCATTCCCAAACGCCTGAGTACTGGGAGTATCCTTTGTTTCCCAGATTGCCTACATACCCTACTTCCAAATAGGATCAAGGCGTAAAATATGTAGTTTTGTTTGCTAAACTATGTTTTATGTGAACTGTTATAAAAGGGCGGGTACACAACCCTTTCTAGGGTTCTTGTTTCCCCAGACAATTCCTCTGCAGTTGCTACCCATGAAGGGAAGCATAGATAACAAAATGGTCTACTTGACCATTGTTTGTTTACCTAACAACATTCATCTAACCTATTTCTTATTAATATTCATCACCCTTGACCCATTTAAACAATTTCATAATTAGCATACGTCGACAAAAAAAAAAAACTTCAAAAACGAATTTACATTGCACCTTAGAAAATCCTACTTTGGTTTTCTAGGTTGACACTAGCGGATTTGATTCATTTCATTTTTATCTTGTTAGGTTATCATTCCAAAGGGGATTTCCCTCCCTTTGGATTTAATTAACCAATGTCCCTTATTTCTCCCCGGTGATTTATAGGGACGATGCCACAAACACCGTTATTGCAGCCATGTTAGGATATAGATGCAATAGCTCAAGCATGACAACATTACCCGTAAATGTGAGCTAGAGGCACCGTTAATACCGAACGCTACTGGTTTTGTTTTCTCTCTTTGATTAGTTTTCAAAGATACATCTATCACAAATAATATTCATAAGAAAGAAGCTCATAAGAATCTAAAATTCATAATGCATTATAATTTTATTAAAGATTAATACCCAAGATAATTCAGTAAATAAGCATTGTTCAAGAATAAGTTTCTAAGTACCATTGAATAAATTAATAACTAGACAATATCCATTCATAGAAGTATTACCCTACAACATAATAAAACGAGTTTTTAGGATTATCTATACGCATTATTCCTCCTTTCTATTGGTGGTTTCTTTCTTCTTATCAAGAACATGACTTAAGCAATAATTTTTGAGAAACTTAATAATCTAGATTACATTGTGAATTCATATGTGTCAAAATTTAAAACATTAGGTACAATGGGATTCCTAATAACATGTTACATGTCTAAGGTATTCATCCATATTCAATAATCACTTATTTTCAATTGAAACTATATGCTATAGCCAATTCCTAACATTGCCATATTAATCTAATTCCATTATATCTATAAATATCACATTAATCTTCTTTCAAGACTTATTACGAGTACCAATGGACGTCATCGTATCATTAGAGCTATACTATCTTATTTATTCACTAGGAAAAATGATTAACATAAATTTAATGAAATGTCCTACCAAATATATAATGAACTAAATCTTAACATGATTTAAATAATGTGTTTTCCAAATATACATTTTTCCTTAAGAGTAATTTTGACAATCATGGAGTTATTAGATTTATATAGATGACTATATATGAAATATTCATCCTAAGACTCAATCTTGGGGATATGTTGTAGAATCATGAAGTTTGGATAAACATGTATTGGAATTCTAAATTGAGATTTTATTCATATACTTATGACTAAATTTTGAGGAATTTTTTTCTAGAGGTTTGGAACAATTATCAATTATTATTTTCACATAGCATTTAACTAGTTATTCTTACTCTTGAAGACAAGACTTGAATTACTAATCATTTTAACATGAAATACAATTATTCATCCTAACGTTTTTGGAATAAATCCACATCTTAATCATAATGTTTTGATTATTAATGTAAATATTTCAATAAGGATTTACCCTTAAAATCTAAATATTAATAAATGTTCCCACTATTCTAAATATAGAAAGTGATTCATCAAAAAGCTAAGTGGAAATTATCTCTAAATGAATCCAGTGCTATATCAAATGGAACTTATGTATTTTTATATTTTGTATTTGCTGGAAATGTTGATATGAGTTAAAACTAAATGTATAAATTTGAAATTTCCATATACAGCTCCACATTAATCATAACTAACTGATTAGTGCTTGATAATGAGTCAATAAATCATCATTTAACACATTAAATTACAAAACAACAAATATGGTACCTAAATATATTGATTTATTTCAACAAACACACTAATTATAGCAGCCAAACCTACATAAAATTATCCAAAGCAGATTTGCATGTTTGTGCCTGAAGATATTTATTTAATTTGCAGCAAATTTTTCAAAATAAATACATCAACAAGTATGGTGCTATTGTAAGAAGATGGCAGCTAAATTTTTTAGTATAATGGCTGGAAACATGATTTATGGCAACCCCAAATGAGATACTAGAAAGATCAGATGATACAGTGGTTATTGTAATTTGTACAACACATAATGGAGATAAATAAAATAAAATTTATTTTCAAAAATGGTTTCAAGTAAGATTGAATATAAGTATAAAATATTTTGCAATATGTAATCCTTAGAGGGTTGGTGTGCAACAAATGGAAAAAGTGGCTTTATCAGTTTGTTAATTCTTCCTAATGCCTGTGGGACTGAGATGAGTAGTGGATGGAAAATGACATTTTTATTGCTGTAACTGAAATGTGGTAAATATGCATTGTGATTTAATTTTTACCCAATGACACTACCGACGTAAGAGTATGAGAGCATTTTCAATTTTACTAATCCATTTTTTTTTACATTATTAGGAAATGGTCAGTTCTATGTCTCAATTACAGATAGTTTAATGAGCTCTACTATGTATGATCTAATATATACAAGTTGCAAACACAAACTGGCTAATCAATCAAAAGGTTTATGATTTTGTGTAAACTCATTATTTACTTTTGCACAAAGATTATTAACATCTGGAAATAATAAGAATTGTAACTAAGTTTCATGGAATTCTCAGTAATCTGCTTGCTATGCTAAATCCTTGGTTGAGATCTAAGGTAAAAGAAATGCCCAATCAACACATATCCTCTCTGCACAATCAGCAACAAACACTCTTTTGGGATCTCTCAAGGCACAAAGGCCTGCTCATTGGTCCGAAGGCAGAGCAGAAAATGTACAAACCAAAAAAAGACAGAGCATGAAATTGGAGCATACCCAAACACATGCCAGATCCTTCGATTTATAGATGAAGATGCAATAAATTCATTGCAATTGTGGTAGGCGAGTTAGTTCTTAGATTTATTATGGGCAGTTGAATTATAACCCAACATGAGAAATATGGATTGGGTGAGGTTCAAAGAAATTTGGCTTTGGGTGGCTATTGACGACACAATGTTACTTTGTCGGTAGGTCTATGCTGACAAAAAAAATCAATTTTCATGTCCATACTTGATTTATTGTGTAGGTTCCTTCTATTTGAAAACGTGGTAATGCATGAGTGCCTTTAATTCATTAGTCAACAAATGACTTTGGTTTCCTTTCAACTTAAATTCTTATTAAATTTTTCAGGCAACAATTAATGACTCTAGATTTAACTAGCAAGATTTTAGGAAACATGGGGGAATTAATTTTTAGTTTTCTTTTCATGAGCACCACATTCTTAACATGTGTTCATGCATTTTAATATTAAACTCTATCATAAGGGTGCAGTAAAAGTTGGGGAGGAGGAGTCATGGCATCCTTATTCTATTCCATGGGAATATGAAAAAAGATATTGTTTCAAAGTTTGTGGCTAGATGAATAATTTTCTTAGCTGCCAAAGTAAATATCTAGGAGGAATCGTACAAATATTTTTTTATTAAAAAAACCAAAATCATATAATCCAAATCACATATAATCTACCTCTATCCCAATTCACAAGGTCTCTCCAAAGCCATAATAATGGCCTAGGAATACATTTGATTATAGAGTGTGATCCCATATAAGTAGAAACCAAAAATGAATCAATCCTTCACTATCTTTACTAACTCCATCAATCCTCATTTCTCCTAAGTTTCTTTGAGCAAATCCATCAATATTAATCTTTTAAAAACCACTAGGAGGAGGAAAAAACTTACTATACATGTTCACTCTTCTACAGGGTTGCACTATATGGTTAGGTCAACCCTATGAGGTAGTTGAAGGGGATAACTTAAAAAAAAAAAACTTGCACATTTTAAGAAGAAAGAGGTTTTTCAATACTAAATTTAGCCTCAATAGTCTCCTAGGGAATACTCTGGGTCTTATGAAAATCTTGCATGAATATGCTTTGGAACTCTTGGAAGATACAATAGTTTTACTCTACCAAAATTTTCCAAAGAATGACATAAGGGATAATATCCCATACAACCATGAGGAAGGATGTTGAATTTTGGGATCAACCCATTATTATCCTAAAATTCATACAAGGAAGTGGTATGGGTAATGGATCTATTCAATATCTTCCACCATAAGATCCAAATTATTGTAGAGAAAGGACACTAAAATAAAAGGTGATTATCACATTCTTCACTATTTCCATAAAGGACAAAATGGAATTCCCATAGAATCCTCTCTTTCTATTATTTTACTAGGTGAGACATTGTTCTAGTTTATTAGCCACATAAATAGGTTACATTTATGTCATCTAGATTTATTCCAAATTCTCCTCCATCAAGGAGACTCTCTATTGCCCCCTTTCTACTAGGATATTAGTTGAGATCAACTAAGTAAAATCATTTAGAATCATGGTCTCAAGAAAAATATACTTATCCCTCAAATAAATAAAAGGATAGTTTGTAAGAATAGAAGAAATAATATCCCAATACTCTAAAGAACCCCTTTAGACCAACTCTAGGCCTCCTATCAATTACAAAGCAATGACCCCATAGAGGAATAGTGTACTTGAAATCAACAACTCTAGACCATCGTACTGCTAGAAATTTTTCACTTAAACATTAGAGCTAGGGAAAAGAAAGAATAAGGGTTGATTATCCTAAGACATTGCCTAGAATATTTTTTTTCCTTATCAAGGTTATTTGAAAATTCCATTCCTTAATACGAGGCCTAGCATTTAGTTGTGTTCCCAATTACAAAACATTTTCGACTCAATTCTATTTATGGAATGTCATCATCCTATACTCCTCATAAATACTTCAAATTAAGAATTCTTTCTTGGGGTTGATCTATATTTTTGCACCATTACCAATATAATTTACCCACTAAGGGTTGAATATTGATTTCTAATTGCCCAAACCTAAGCCCTCTAACATCTTTTGGTTTGTAAACCTTGTCCCGACTTGCAAGAATCCATTTCTACTTTTCTAAATTTCTCACCCATATGATTTTTTTAACTTATTGAGAAAGAAATTAGGAGAGGATAAAATTAAAAAAATATAAACAAGAAGATCATATAAGATAGATTTCAAAACATTCAATCTTTTAGCAAAAGATAACCAAAAAAGGTCCAATGACTAACCCTTTTTTGAAATCTATCCAAAATATTTTAAAATGAAGCATTTTCAATATTCTAGAAGATAAAGAAACTCCCAAATAATCCATAGGGAGGCCTTCCACTCTAAAAGTGAATAATATAAAAAAATTCATGTTGAATAGGCTCATATATGTTGAAGAAGAAAACATTTCATTTATCTTCATTAATTTATTGACTAGAGTTAGATAAGTGGATATCTAAAGATTTTTTGAAATCAATACCTCCCCAATTTTAGTTAGATCCATAAAAGTTGTTTCATCCAAAAATAAATGTGGAAATGAGAATCAATATTCTAATCCAAAATCCATCCTTGGATGAGACCTCTTTCTTTATGTTGCTTCAGTAAATGGCCTAATCCTTTTGCAATTAAAATAAACAAATTGGTGTTTGAGTATGAGAGATACCCAAAAAATAGTTGAAGGAATACCATTGATCAACACAATAAAGGCATTTAAAGTATTATAACTCATAACCCAATTAACTAACTCAAAGAAAAAATTAAGCTAATAAAATGCTATGAAGGAATGACCACCTAACTGGAATCATATGCATTATAAATATCAAGTTTAACGAGCATGGCCTTTTCTTTGGAGTTATACATAGAATGGATAGCTTCAATTGTCATAACTATACTATCCAAGATTTTTAACCCTTTTTAGTGTCAAAAAATGGGTCCTTTGACATTTTTGCACTCGTTTGGGTCCTCGTTGTGGATTTTGGCTTAATGTTGCCTTGATTTAGTGTTGCAATGTGGATAACACATTCACATTAGGTATTGGTCCCTTGTGAACTAATGGAATTTAATGGTGCCTTGCTAAAGTGTTGTGAAGTGTTGTGACACACTTTTACACTTTTCTAGGGTTTTATCAATTAACTAAGCATAATAAACATAATTTTAATCATAATCAATCTTAACCCTACCTTATTTGGAGTGTTGTAAAGTGTTGTAACACACTTTCACATTCCTCTAGGATTTTCATTAATAATTGGGATTTCTTATGCTTTAATTGGCCCTTTTTTGCATCCACAAGCCTCATTATTGCATCTGTTCGAGGATAATCCCGACACCAATCAGTAACCAATCATAATTCAAGTGTTCCTAGCTTGTGTGGCCCAGATTTAGTGTTTAGGACTCATTTTCCACCTTGGGTGAATGAGTCCCATCTGGGTCTTTTTGGCCCCGATGCAGGTTTCCCACATTTTTAAGCACTTTTCATTTTAGGTACCATACATTATGTGTAATGGGACTCATTCACCACCTTGGGCGAATGATTCCCGTACGAGAAAAATTCAAATTTAATTCAAATTTCTGGCAGGATTTTATTCTCATAGATTTGATGTTGGCTTGTAGTGTTGTAATTTCAGGAATTCTTGCATAATTAAGATAAATACAAGATTCTTTCACTCATATTCACACCTAGCATTAAACAGATCACTTAGTGAGTTCATAAGAGCATTTAAGCATTCACAAGAGCATTCATGGCATTTCAAGGGAAAATTATCAAGCATTCTAGAGCATCTTCAAGTGTCATTCACCATGTCAAAGATTTCTTGCATCATGTTTTTTTAGAGCTAACAATTGTGGTGTAGGGTTTGTGATTCAAGCAAGAGCTTTATTCAAGATCTATCAACATCAAGCAAGAGTCAAGAACCACATCCATTGCAACCATCACTTACATGTTTGCAACACCTTATTGCTAGGGTTTGGTGAGTGACAACATTATCTTTTGTTCATTCATCATTATCCTTTCATATTTGCTTTCATTTCAAGGTTTAATTACCAACAAGGGGTTTGACCAAGGAAAACCCCTATTCACTAACCCCCACAACATTTTTCCCTCTTCTTGTGTGGGATTTGTAGGGCTAGGTTGCAGATTTACCAAGAAGAAAAATTGGAGAAGAGTTGTCAAGTTTTCAAAGTTTTCATCAAGCCTTGGAGAAGCTTGGAGAAGGTCTACAGGTGGGATTTTGCAGTTTTCGGATCCAAAAACCATTCAAAAAGAGCAGAGTAGACTGAGAGGCATAGAATCCAGTCTATAATTTCTAGAAAAGAAAAAGTGGACTGATTTTCCACTATTGGTGAATGAGTCCCACTATACAGGCCTAATCAAGATTTTTATAGATCAGGATACCCTTTTGGCTGAAACTTGGTCCAATGCATTTTCCCAGAAACTGGATTGATTCGCCCAGCTTGGAAAATGAGTCCCAATCAACTTCAACAATAGATTTTTTAGTGATCCAGACCTCCATTCTTCCTTCTTCAGTCTTTTGGGTGCACACTTCCAACCTCATAGCTTTTTACTACATTTTGCTCATCTTTCTAGGTCATTTAGCATTAGTTTGCATATCACACTGTGTTTTCCAATACATTGTCTTTTCCAAGTTTACACTTGGTGGTGAACCCCTCATTAGATATCATTCAATCCCTAGAATATTCCATTTGCTAGATTTTAATCTCATTTGCATTGAAATCTCAAGGGTTTGTTCTTGAGTGAAGAGTAAGAAAATTGTCTCTCATTTTAGGTCCAAAACCCTAGAAGTGAAAGAGAGTACACAATTTTCTTCTTTTCATTTTGGTGGACCCGCATAGAGAGTATCATAATTCTAATTTGGAGTGCATTTTCATCCTAAATTTAGTTTGCATTAACATTGCATTAGATTTGACATTGGTTAATTTGCATTCTAGGGTTTCAATTTTTGCATTAGTGAAAAGCTCATTTATCTTTCATTATTGCATTTAATTTCATTGAAAATCAGTAAAATTCTACATTTGTATCTCAGATTTGCATCAGAAAACATAAAAAGCATAAAATTCAATTCAAAAATTCTAAAACCTAGACTCATTCGCCACCTTGGGAAAATTAGTCCCATTACATATTTTTCATTGCATTTTTTGGCATTTACAGTTCAGTTTCTGAGTTTTTGTTTGCTGTTGTTATCTCTCTGTTTTAGTCTATAGACTTTCTGTTTCATTCAATTCATTGCATTTAGCTTACATTCATTCATTTTGTGCATTGCTTAAAAATCAAAATTGCATTTACAACATTGTTACATAGTTTAGAATCTGAAATTTGCATCAGGGATATGTGTTTTAGCAAGCTTTGGATGTCATTAAAGTCCTTATTGGATGTGTCAAGTTGTGCCTTTGGAAATGACCCAAATGACATTGAACTCACTCATGCTCACTCAACTCCTAATGCATGTCCTCCTCGTGATGTTGACATCATTGGAGAAGATGATGACAACATGAATAGGTTCCTAAACGATTGTCTTAACAACCTTGAAGCTAATGCATCCTTCTATCCATCCATGAAACAACAAGATCTTCCTACAATACCACCTCTTGAGATGTTTGGTTACTTACATCCTAAAACAAAAGTTAAACCTAAGATCCCTATAATAGGTGAACCTAGTTCCTCTAGACAATCAAACACTCAACCATTTTATGATAACAAAGTAACAAACACTCCCATCATCTTGAAGAAACATATGGAAAAGGCTTCACAATCTTGAGAAAACAAAGATGTGATACAAGTGAACATGAAATTCATTATCTCCTAGAGCAAATACCAACTGATGAAAACATAAAGGGATTAGGATATCAAGATCCCCCTCATAACGCCAAGCCTCCTAAAGAATATCTAAGGCTTTGTGATGATGGTACGGTGATTTTTGATTCCCCTCCTGATCTAAATGTCCTTCTTCCTAAGGAACAACCAATGACTCATAACAATGACAAGGATAAGGATAGGATCATCTTAGGACCTCATGCCCTAATCTCATCTAGAGAAATTGGTGAATCTAGCAAACACAAAAGGCCTTACAAATTACAAAAATTACAACCCCTTCGTCCACCACCTGAAAGTGAAAGGAAATTACAAATACTTCTCAACAAAGGACTGATAACATTACCACCTATGAATAGATTCTGTTCTATATCCTAAAGATACAAAAGTCCCATGGTCTGTATATCATCAAATTCTCGGACATATTACCGATGAATGTTGTGCATTCCAGTTAATATTGAATTTTTTTCACTTTGATGGTAATGATTTTCATCGTGTGATTACCTAGCTTAATATTGTTTCACCCTTGTCATGTAATAGTTGTAGAATATTCTATTCTCACTATTAAATGACCTTTCCCATCACTTACCTCGACGCATTCTTGTCTCGCACTCAGTGGGGGCAAGAAGTTGATAGCCTTGTCCTAGTAATGCATTTTTCGTTGTCCCTTAGGTTCATCATTCACCTTCCGCTTATACAGACTGAGATTGGGAGGCAGATGACTTGCTCATAGGTTGACTCGCATTTGTTTTACTAGTGTTTTGAATTTTCTTTTTCTTTTTATTTTGTGTGATTGCATGTGCATAATGTGATCCCCTATGACGTTCTGTTTGATGTTCTCTCTCTCTCTCTCTTTGTGAAATTCCTCTATTTGTACCTTCATTCTTCTATATGTCGTGCATCACTTTCACTTTTTATTTTTATCTTTTTCTTGTGTTTTCCTTTTGGGGATGACGCAAGGAATCGAGACATTCATGTCCCCTTCATGTTGACCCAAAAGGTTTTCTTTTTTCCTTTTTCTTTTCATTTTATCTTTATATTTTTCTTGTGTTTTTCCTTTTAGGGATGACCTTAAGGCATCAAGACATTCATGTCTCCTTCCATGTTGACCCAAAATATTTTCCTTTTGTTTGCTTTTTCTTTTTCATTTGTCTTGTGTTTTCCTTTTGGGAATGATGGGAATCAAGATATCTATGTCTCCTTCATGTGTTAAAAGGTTTTATTTTTTCCTTTGCCTTTCATTTTATCTTTATCTTTTTCTTGTGTTTTCCTTTTGGGATGACACAAGGCATCGAGACATTCATGTCTCTTCATGTTGACCCTTTTCTTGTTTCATTTGTCAAGACACCCTATGTCTCTTCCATGTTGACCCAAAAGGTTTTTTTTTGTTTTCCCTCTCTTTGTGTCATTCTTCCAGTTCTATGTGTATTTGGGGGATGATGATAGTTCCAAGTTGTCTAAGAACATTATAACAAAAAACATACTAACCCAAAATCCATAGATCCCTTATGTGTTTGGTGTTTTCATTTTGGGGGAAACCCCTTTCTTTTCTTTTTCTCTCACATGACACAAATTTACTTGGAAACATATGACTTGGCATAGGGCTTTCCAAGTTAGCTCCCATGTCTTTTTTCTTGATAGAATTTTTCATTTGCTAGTTTAAAGTAATTGCTCATAGTATGGTGTTTAGCAATTCCTTTAAAGTGGGGGAATACATTGGCATTATTCTTTTGCAAATTTTCTTTTTTCTTGGTTCTTAGTGCAACCTTCTTACTTCATACGATGCGTTTGCCACTTTGTGGATGACATTGGGTATAGTGTCCTTTAGGATCATGATCTCTCTTAGCATATTGCATTCCTCTTAAAGTGGCTTGATGTGACACACTACATCCCCTAAGTTGTGAATTTTTTGTTCTTTGATTGATCCTCTCTTGGAGACATTAGGCACAATGTTCCCTAAGTTAAAGATCTCACATGAACTAAGCAAGAATCCTTTGAAAATTCTTTGCATGTTGCATTTAGCATTGTTTTTATATGGCCACCTTGCATAACACAACTTGCATGCCTGTAGTGCTATCTTGTTTGTTCATGAGCTCCAAGCATACAAATTTTTGCTTGCCTCATGAAGCTCAAAGATCATTTTTGTGTTGCACATTATTAAAGTTATCAAGAGGTATAACTTTGGCATGGTTGAGTAGGAAGCCCAATCCGAGGAATGAATTTACCCATAGCCACTTGTGTGTGTGAGTGCATACCAACCATGAGTGTATGTTTCTCACCTTTTAGGACTTCTCACCCGATGGACAGCCAGGAGTTCCATCACCTCAGAGTGAGTATGCATTTTTTTGGACAAACAACCTAGATCTAATCCACATTGGGATGGAAAAATGGTCAAAGCTTGATCCGATTCTTCTTTTTACCTTTTCTTTTCTTCATCTTTGGAAGTGTATTATTGGCCTTGTCATTGTTTTTTATATCATTTTCATGTGTTTTCCTTTGTGCTTATGTTGGTTTTGCCATGGGATATTGATCCTGAGAGCTTGATCACCCCTCTTGATCGTTGTCATGTCATCTTGTTAGCATTGGTTCGTTGGAACCCCTCTTGGTGCATGTTTGTCTACTTTAGTGTGAGTATGAAGCAGGTTCATCCTCTCACTAAAGTGGGGGCTAAATGTAGTGTTGAAAAATGGGTCCTTTGACATTTTCACACTCGTTTGGGTCCTCCTTGTGGATTTTGGCTTAATTTCTCCTTGATTAATGTTGCAATGTGGATAACATTTTCACATTAGGTCTTGGGCCCTTGTGAACTAATGGAATTTAATGGTGCCTTGCTAAAGTGTCGTGAAGTGTTGTGACACACTTTTACACTTTTCTAGGGTTTTATCAATTAACTAAGCATAATAAACATAATTTTAATCATAATTAATCTTAACCTTGTCTTATTTGGAGCATTGTAAAGTGTTGTAACACACTTTCACATTCCTCTAGGCTTGTCATTAATAATTGGGATTTCTTATGCTTTAATTGGCCCTATTTTGCATTCACAAGCCTCATTTATTGCATCTTTTCAAGGATAATCCCAACACCAATCATTAACCAATCATAATTCAAGTGTTCCTGGCTTGTGTGGCCCAGATTTAGTCTCTAGGACGCATTCGCCACCTTGGGAAAATGAGTCCCACCTTTTTTGGCCCTGATGCAAGTTTCACACATTTTTAAGCACTTTCATTTTCGGTCCCATACATTATGTGTAGTGGGACTCATTTTCCACCTTGGGTGAATGAGTCTTGTGTGACCAAAATTCAAATTTAATTCAAATTTTTAGTGGGATTTTATTCTCCTAGATTTGATGTCAGCTTGTAGTGTTGTAATTTCAGGAATTCTTGCACAATTAAGTATAAATACAAGATTCTTTCACTCATATTCACACCTAGCATTCAAGAGATCACTTAGTGAGTTCACAAGAGAATTTAAGCATTCACAAGAGAATTCAAGGCATTTCAAGGGTAGATTATCAAGCATTCTAGAGCATCTTCAAGTGTCATTCATCATGTAAAATATTGCTTGCATCATGTTGTTTTAGAGCTAACAATTGTAGTGTAGAGTTTGTGATTCAAGAAAGAGATTCATTCAAGATCTATCAACATCAAGCAAGAGTCAAGAACCACATCCATTGCAACCATCACTTACATGTTTGTAGCACCTTATTGCTAGGGTTTGGTGAGTTACATCATTATCTTTTTTCCATTCATTATTCTCCTTTCATATTTTCTTTCATTTCAAGGTTTAATTACCAACAAGGGGTTTGACCAAGGAAAACCCTTAGTCACTAACCCCCACAACATTTTCCCCTATTCTTATGTGTGATTTGCAGGGATAGGTTGTAAATTTACTAAGAAGAAAAATTGGAGAAATTTTTTCAAGTTGTCAAAGTTGTCAAAGTTGTCATGAAGCCTTGGAGAAGCTTGGGGAAGGTCTATAGGAGGCATTTTGCAGTTTCAAATCTAGAAACCAGTCAAAAAGAGCAGAGTAGATCGAGAGGCACAAAATATTGTCCAGAATTTATAGAAAAGCAAAAGTGGATTGATTCGCCACTATTGGTGAATGAGTCCCACTATATAGGCCTAATCAAGATTTTTACAGATCCGGATACCCTTTTGGCTGAAACCTGCTCCAATGCATTTTCCCAAAAACTAGACTGATTCGCCCAACTTGGTGAATGAGTCCTAGTCAACTTCAATAGTAGATTTTTCAGTGATCAATACCTCCATTCTTCCTTCTTCAGTCTTCCAAGTGCACACTTCTAGTCTAATAGCTTTTTACTGCATTTTGTTCATCTTTCTAGGTCATTTAGCATTAGTTTGCATATCACACTGTGTTTTCCAATACATTGTCTTTTCTAATTTTACACTTGGTGGTGAACCCCTCATTAGATATCATTCAATCACTAGAATAGTCCCTTTTCCAGATTTCAATCTCCTTTGCATTGAAATCTCAAGGGTTTTTTCTTGAGTGAAGAGTAAGAAAATTGTCTCTCTCCTTTTAGGTCCAAAACCCTAGAAGTGAAAGAGAGTACACCATTTTCCTCTTTTCACCCTTATAAAAATATCCCTTGCTCAAGTGATATCAAGGAAATTGAATATTTTTTCAAGTATTTTTCAATAAGATTTGTAATTATCTTATCATTCATATTGCATAAGATGATAAGATGATACACATATAGGGATTTGGTTGCTTCATTCTTGGGAATTAGATCAAGAAAAGTATTATATCTTCTTGTTACTTTTTGATTCCTTGGTGACCTCTAATGGTCTAATTTTTAGAGTTCTCTAAGAATATTAAAAAAATCTATCTAGGAGACTTACCTTTCTTCATTTGGAATACCATTGTTTCAATTTCTTCAATGGAGATGAAATATAAGATATTTTTTTTATATATTTTGAAACCAAGGTAGGAATGAAATCAAGAATGTTTCTCTCTTCTTATATAGCCTATAGTCCATTCTCTTTGAATAGAGAGGAAAAATACCTAACATCTTCCTTAAAAATATATTAAAATGAGGTTAATTGATTTCCCTAGGTAGAGATGAGAGAAGCTATACCATTACCACTTCTACATTACTTCATCAAATTATTATAAAAAAAAAGTATTCTTAACTCCTTCCTAAATATAGTAAACCTAGGATTTCTATTTCCAAAAGATATCCTCATGAAGCTCCCATTTGGATAGTTCCTTAGAATAGCTACTCTTTTCCCACAAAATGTTTGTTTGAATTTCCTTATCTCTAATCCAAAAGGTGATTCTTTCTATCTTATCCTATATTCAATTGTTAATTTGGAAAATTTGATAAATTGAAGCCACTTAAAAAAGAGTATGTAGCTATGTCAACTTAGAAGGGTCCTATAAGAAAGCACACCTATAATACATTGGGAACTAATACAATAACATTGGCCCCCTCTCCAGATCTTGGAAGATATGCTAATAATATCCTCCATTGAAAGGTTTTTCTCTTAGATAAAGAAAATATCTAGTTTATGTTCTTGAATCAAAACTCAAGCAACATCTTGTTGAGGGATACTACTCAAATGCCCAGTGTTTGAAGAGATCACAATAATTTTTTAGGGATGCAAAAGTGAGTATCTGATCTATTAATAAACATATATTCTACTATTGATTCCCTTTTCAATTTCATCTTTTCCTAATCATTTTTCCTCCCATCTTTTGAAATTTTATCAGTTGTCCCTTTCTTAATGTTCTTTTATTAAGCTCTAATAAAGGAGGAACCTTCCTTTTTTTAATTTTATTTTCCCCAGATTCTTGTAAAGGATTTAACATTGAATTAAATTCATTTGTTTCCATTTGAATTTATCACATTGATAGAGTATACTCCTACTAGAGATAGCTTGTCAGTAACATGTTGCCTATTACATACTTGGTAGTAGGAACATTCTCTTGCTTTGGTAATAATTTATTTTGTAGAATAGTATATATATCAAATAGATTAGAAAAATTACTTAAATCTACATATTTTACACGCAAGATATTTGGGTCTTATCATCCTCCATTTCTTTACTTTCCTCAAAGATTTCTAGAACATCAAATTGATTGTTAAACACCCTTTATGAATTTTATTATGATGAAAATTTATAGTCTTCCCCTTATAATGAGATTTCACATAAATGAATCCATTTGCATCTAAATTTTTTTATTGTATTTGGGACTTTCATTTTTCCTTTGAGTGGACTATCAATGTCTCAAGAGTAGATTGAGGGTTATGAGGTCCCCCCTTTGAAAACTTCCTTTGAATATGTTAATATTTTTGGCATGCACAATAAAGAAATTGATGCTCTTCATAGTCTATTTGATAAATCCAACTCATATTACCCAATCTAATCTCCAAAGAATTAGGAAGAGGACTATTCAATTTAATTTAAACACATAAATAGGAAAACAATTGTACCTTTCTATCAAGAATATTGTGATAAGGACCCTAGGGTTTATGAATAACTAGTATGATGAATTACACAATATCTCATCTCTTGAACTCCATTGGAAGTTGAGGAAGGTGGATCCATATAGAGATACTAGCCAAAATATCTTACACTAGATCTAACCCAACATGTCAAGGTTTGATAAGTAAACTTTCTTGATTGTGAAAATATGGTCCTCCCTCAAAAATCATGTTTTGATCCATCATTCTAGTAAACATCACAAAAGAATACCTATTTGCAACTAGTATAATTTCCATATCCCCTTTAATATTTGAGTACATTTGAGACCAATACTCCAAAAAGGAAAAGAGATGCATGTATACCCATAAAAATATTACAAATTAAGGCATGCTTGAAGAAATATAAAATATCATTAGCAATAGATTCTAGATTCATAACTAGAGCTAGTTTATTTTTAATTTATCAAGGAATCCATTAGAATTTAGGAGATTAATCATTCATTGGTTAAATATGGTTTTATTTTTTTCATGCTCTAAGAAATGGATTTATTTTTCATGCTTAAATGAAGATGGGTCCCTTGGACCCCATCAACCACCATGCAGGGGAGGGGGACATCAACCGCCATGCAAGTAGCCACCCCTACAAAAAAATAGAAAGAATAATAAAAATTGAAAAAAAAATGCATGGGAACCAAACCCCACTCCTCCCCCAACCCTTATTCCTAAACCATTCTCAACATAAAATAAAAAAGGGTCACAAGCCATGTAATAGAGGCTTGTAGCCTCACATAGCCATTTCCATAGTGGCTAACCCTACACTACACCCTCTTGCCATCTACTCATCCCTATAATTTATTAGATACTTATATTTAGTTGTATTCACATTTTCGAGTTACTTTTATTTTTATTGTAAATAATATGTAGTAATCTATAGATTTTCTAACTTAATTTGATAATTTATAAAAATTAAGATATTTTAATTTTACAAAAGACTATTTTTCTAATTTATCAATTGACTCATTATACCATTCTTAAATTATGTTGTTTTAGGTATGCCATAATTCTTAATGAGTTGGTGATAGGACTACAACCTTATATTGATTCCAACTATCCTCCTCCAAAGGTGAATCTCACACTTAGATATTATATTTTCACATAGAAAACATATTAATGCTTTGTCATTAGTGATATGGGTCTTCCATGAGGATACCCTTGGTTTTATGTAGTCATTAGAAAATTTAATGCTATTTTTAGTTGAAAATTTGATAGGTAGTCATTTTTGTATAGTTTTCAAATATTATATTTGTGAATATTTGATTCTTTTATGATTTTTTTAGATAGCATATATGAGGTTGTAGAAGGAAATTTGAGGTCCACACTTTCATGTCATGAACATCACACAAATAATTCTCTAGTCAGTCTAATATGTTGTTCTTGGGATACAAATCCTTCAAAGAGGCCTACATTTGAGAGCATAACATACACTATGAAGCAAATAAAAGAAGACATGTTTGAATGATGTATTTTAAAAAATAAGGTAAAAAACTGTAATTAATGAATATTATCTAATTTCAATGTATAAATTTTGTATGATTTAAAATTTATCCTCTTAAATTATTGTAATTGAATCCATTTAATTTAATTTATTATAAATATGAGATGTGGGCTAAATATATTAAAATTTACTATTATTTATGGTGCTAATTTGACTTCAATTAAATATTTGATGATAAATAATAAAAATAGTGACAATTAAACTATTATCAAAATGGTATGATGTTTAATATATAAATGACAATAATTTTTTGTATTATTCTACTGGATCAAATATCAAAGTGGGAATAGTTACTTGCATTCATTATGGGATAAACAAATTTGATGAATCTATAAATATAACAAGAATCCAACAATAATTTATTTATAATATAAGAAAAGGAACTATATTATCATCTTCAAAAATTGAACAAAATTACATAGGAGTCATATTTTAAAATAAAATCTCCACTCTCTCACTGTGTAGTGTAAGCTCTATTAAAACTAGTAAAAAATATAAACTAATTAAAGTAACATTTTTTTTTAATAGACTACTATTCTAACAACCTTATATTTTGTTGTGTAATTTTTACACACACGCCCCATCGGAGGCGGTGACCCTCTTTTTTTTTTTTTGCATCTCCGCATCTTGGCTTGGTCAAATTTTCAGTTTTGCTCTTCTTGGGAGGCTATTTTGAGATTTAGTCCATACTTGATTTGATAAGGGCAATATTTTGAGGCATCTTGAGGGTCTGGGAGAAATCTACCTGTCATGGATTTTGGAAATGGGAATTTTGAAGTGAATTTTCAATGTTATATGTAAATATTTTTTGTACCCATGGATAGAGGATGAAAAATCAAGCTGGGTTGCTTTTTGATTTTTTTGAAAATTCCTTCTAAAAAAAAAGTTATGGGGTTTAGGAGATTTTGACCTATCATGGATTTTGGAAAATCCTTGCCATGGCAGATTTTCCCTAAAAAATCACATTTCGGAAAATCCTTGTCCTCAGGGATTCCCCTAAAACCAATTTTGAAATGAATTTTCAATGTTATATGTAAATATTTTTTTGCACCCATGGATAGAGGATGAAAAATTAGGCAGGGTTGTTTTTTGAATTTTTTGAAAAATTCTTCTAGAAAAAAAGGTATGGGGTTTAAGAGATTTTGACCTGTCATGGATTTTGGAAAATCCTTTCCCTAGTGGATTTTCCCTAAAAAAATCACATTTCGGAAAATCCTTGTCCTCAAGGATTCCCCTAAAACCAGTTTTGAGGAGAATTTTGAATATCATTTGTAAATTTTTCTTGCACCTATGGATAAAGGACGAAAAATTAGGCTAGGTTGCTTTCTGAATTTTTTGAAAATTCCTTCTAGAAAAAAGGTTATGGAGTTTGGGGGATTTTGACCTGCCATGAATTTCAGAAAATTCTAGCTACCTTGGATTTTCCCTGGGAGAATTCTAGGTACCTCAGATTTTCCCTGAGGATTAAACATGGGAAAATCTAGGTCACCTAAGATTAAACATGGGAAAATCTAGACCACCTCGGATTAAACATGGGAAAATCCAAGCCACCTCCGATTAAACATGGGAAAATCCAAGCTACCTTGGATTTTTTGGAGAATTAAACTTGGGAAAATCCTAGCCCTAGTGGATTTTTCTGAAATCCATTACAAATCAAAATTCCTGAAATTTCCATTTTCAGAAAATCCAAGTGTAGTGCCCCCCCATGATTTACTCGGTTTAGACGTTTGATTTAATTTTGGTTGGATTGTTTGAATTAAGTTGGTTTAATATTGTCATTTGTTTGGTAACGAATTAAATGAATTATTGATGGTTGACTTGTGGAGGAAGTTAATGCTCAAGTGTTGCTTTGTTTAAATTGATATAATTAAATTAAATAAGGTAATTAAATGTTTTTAATAATTAAGAATAGATAAAGATAAATATAAATTAAAGTAAAATTAAATTAAATATAATTATAATGGAATGTTTTAATAAATAAATAGTAAAAGTGATATCAAAGATGGAAATATTTTCATGCACGAGCATGCATGTCTTTGAACTCGTTGTCGATAAAGAAGTTGAAGCCTATTGAAGCTTTTATGAAATTTTTATTTTGGAAAAGTGGAACTCTTTCCTTGTTTTTAAGAGTGTTGATTTTTGGATTCGAAGGGGGGGGTCTATTTCATCTCGTAACCATGACGTCTACTGGACTCCCATTTTTCCATTCTCCACCCTTACTCATTGCATAACAGTGGATTTGAGATGGAGAAAGATCATTGCTTCCATGATAGGAGACACTAAAGCAGGATGTCAAGGGTTGGCAAAAGAGGATGAAAACTACCTTCATTTGCCAAGCCGATTCCTCCAACTCGCATATCAACTTTTAGCACCCACTCCAACCGCATCAAGATATCGTTTTTAATTCCTCTGAGTTCCATCAGTCTTCTTTCCATTTGGAGCCGCTTGCATGCGTGCCTGGAGAGTCCGCTTTCAGTAGATATAGGTTGTGTGAAATCCTTTCTTGCACTCTTCATTTGGATTCGTGCTTAGTGGTTTTTCCTGATAGCTTCACCATTGATTGGAGACGACACCCAGGATTGCATTTAATTTTTGCTAAGCCATCGATACTATGTGAATTCGATTTCATTTCATTGGTTCTAGTTTACGTATCAAGTTGGGAAATCAGTGGTTTTACCCTTGGCGTTGGAGATTGTATGGTATTATATTATAATTTGCAATTTTATTGTAATTCAACTTTATATACATATAAAAGTTACGTATCTATAGTTGTGTGTAAATAAATGTAAAATCATAGTATATATAGTCATATATGTATATGGTTTCAGTAAAAGACTAATTATGTTTAGGTGATTAATTGGTTAAGCTAGATTAATAAATTGGATTGTTTAATAGGGAAAGAGTTACTCATTGTTTGATAGATGGAGGATTTGTTAAATAAATGCAATAGAATATTTACGAAAGTTATTTGATTTAATAGATAAATGTTTAGGAAGATGGAATAGGGGAAATTGATTAATTATATTTAGGAGATTGCTTTCAATATTTTGAAGCTTACAACTATAAATAGGATTATATTTAAGTGGGAAAATGTTCATAGATTAGGATAGTTAAATGATTAGGGGAAAATTGATGTACTTGTATATTTAGTAAAAGGATTGGAATGGGATAATTATTATTGGATGGATGTTGGTTGAGGTGGTATTTAATTAAAGGATATTGTTTTGGATTGATAGAATTGTAAACAAGTAAAGTTACTAATTGTTAGATTGTAATCTTGTCGTGTAGTTAGTCATCATGTATAAAGGTTGGTGAAGTATAGAAAACTAGTGTATTTTTGTGTTAAGAATTCTAAGTGAAAGGGGACTAGAGATTGTTTCATGATTATAATATTACATTGACCTTATTGAGTCTATTGATGTAGTCCTTCTTGCTTTTAAACAAAGGATAGGGTAGTAGTGATAAGTATAATTTGGCTTCATATGGTGTTCTATGTTATTTTTATAAATATATGTGTTGATATTAAGTTAACTGTAAGTTAAAGGTAATGAGTGATTTAATGATTAATTGCAAAATAATAAATTATAGTTTTGTACTAGATATGGTGTAATCACATAATAGCTATATGTCTTGCTTGATCACATGTTCTCATTGATGATCTGTGTACAAACTTTGAGTACTGGGTGTTATGGTGTAATTTGTATCCATGATTGAAATTGTTTTAATGAATGAGGTTGATGACCCCCTTTGATGATGTTTCCATGCCTGTTCCCATACGGTTGTTGGTGAGTGTTATTTGTACCTAGTATTTTTCATGATCTTGATTTTTTCATTTCTTTGATGGGGGAACCATTGGGTTAATAAGTTGTTAGTATTCTAGAGGTTAGAGGGGAGTATGGTTTTCTCTTGCAAGAGTTGGTATGGGGGTCGGGGATCCAGTGAGGCTTCCTGGGTAACCCGGGATGGGGGCCGACAACCTAGGAAGATCTGCATTGGTTAACCCATATCAAGCCTGGAGTGTTTACATGAGTTTTGTGTTGTTTCACCTGAAAGTGGGTAGCTTCATGTAATTTTGTCATGGTTGATCTTTATACTTGAATTGTGTTTATGTGGGTTTGAGCCTTACATTGTGGAAATTGTTTTACTATGAAGATCTTGTGGGAGGTGTTGCTTTCCTCGTTTATGTGCATATTTATATGACTTTACTAGTTGGTTCAAGTTGGCTTACCTTGTTGGTGACTGTGAGTTTCTTGTTTCTAGTAGGGGGAGTGGTTTTCAATGGGGGTTAACGCACAAAGTGGCGTACGGGTAACTCATTGAGCGTTTCTTTAATTACTGATAACTTAATAATTAATGAGGGGGTTTGGGGTAGTATCTCACATTAATCCAAATAATTTAGCCTCACTCATGGCTCAAGTGCTCACTTAGGCTTGAGATGAGTGGGCAGGCCTATAATGACAAAGATCAACCGCCTTGTCCTCTTGAAAGGTATGTTGATCCCACATGAGTGAGAATGGGGGTTGGGGATCGGTTGAGGTTGTCAGGGTTTAACCAGGTAAGGGGTTGGTAACCTATGAAGATCCACATTGGGTAACCCATGTCAAACTTATGTGATGACACTCCACCCTTTAGCAACCTTGTATGTTTGTTGTTTCCCCTCTTGTTGTTCTTGTACCTCTGGAAGTGGTTGTTTCTGGTGCTTGTTGTTGCTTTTATTATGGAGTCTTGTTAGCCTTTTTCACTCGATTGTTTTATGTTGTGGGTCCTTCTTGTCATCTCTTAGCACAAGGGGTTGGACCTTAGGGCCCACATGGTCGGGTGGAATGTGCTATGCACCCCATTGGGTCCCCAACCAAAGATCGAGATGTGCAGAGTTGTACCAATTACAAAGACTCCAGAGTTGTACCAAAGTTGGAACCAATCTTGATGCTTGTATTCATACATTTCAGTTGTATTATTCCATGTTATTGTACTATTCCCATTCATGTTGGGAAGCACTATTGTATTGATGTAATCCTTGAACGATGTATCTTCATATTATAAATGTAATGATTGTAGTCTCTGACATTATCTTATGTACACTAATGGATGCTTATCATAAATGTAATGTATATTGATCCTTGTATTATTATGTGTTTATTGGTTCATAGTATATGATCTTTAGTGGTGTTGTATCTATGGAAATATTTGTAATTAAGTTCCTAAGTGTGAAGGATGTTTATGTAATGTAATAGATGTTGTTTGTTCATGTTATATGATGGTGTTAAAATGTAATCTTGTGAGTAGTTTATCTTCGTTATGGGTTTGGGATGTTGTTAGAGGTGTTTGAAATGTAATTCAACCATGTAACCCCAAGGGACTTAGTTGTGGATGCATATATATATATATATATATATATATATATATATATATATATATATATATATATATATATATATATGCATGTTTCATTTCTAGTATTGTATGTTAACTGGTATCTCATATTAGCTTTACTTTTTTTTTTTTTTTAAAATGCTCTAATTGTTAGTTATAAGTTGTCCTTTGGGGTTTGTGTGGCGGGGTGTTACACCAAGACCCCTCAAAAATCCTAAAATTTTCCAAAAATAGATTTTTCCCCAAAATGCAATTCTTTTTTCAAACGAAAAATTTCCAAAATGGATTTTTTGAAATTTTAAAATGTTCAAAATAAAAAAATTCTTGAAATGGATTTTTTTTTGAAAAATATTTTTTTTCAAAAATGGAAAGTTTTCTTAAAAGGCCAAAATTTTATTCAAGTTTAATTTGGATATTTTATGGATGGGATTTTTTTAACATGTGAACTACTAATGATGATATCTGTTTTTTCAGGATTAAATAAATCAAAAGGGGGACTTGCATATGGATTCGTGCCAAGAGGAAAATTTGGAAGAGTTCAACTCAAATATTAAATGTGGGGCCTGCATAAGAATTTGTGCCACAACCTGTTTATAGCTAAAGGATATATTTTAAACATGAGAAGACATGTGATGCTGCTTTTGTTCTCTAATCAAAATTTTCATCAAAGTGAAGATGGTTGAATATTGTTTTCTCATTGCTCAAAGATGTGGCTAAATTTTCCCATTGGATGATGATGTATCCAGATTTGTAAAACCCTAATGTAACCTCCTAATGTTTCTAGATGAGCAATCTATTCCATTGGATTGATTTAATCCTGATCATCAAAATTGTAATGTAAAATCTATAAAAGGCCAGTTCCTTCTCATTTGTAAGAGGTGAGATTTTAGGGGTTAGAAGGCCAGAATTGGCAATTAGATTCCAAGAGTTAGTGGCTATAGGAGAGGAGAGAGAGCTGGAAACTATTATGTAATTGTTGGAGTTAATGCAAATGGGTTGTTGATTTGGAAAACTTTGTGTTCAGCTTCAACAGTTTATGGTTTCTTGTTCTTGATTCTCATTGTTAGATGTTAGATTTCAGTTCTTTTGCAATAATGGTAAAATGTGAATGATGTTTGATCAATCTTTGGTCCATACTTTTAACAATTTGTTGATTGTAGGTTGCTGTGTAAAGTTAGTCTGGGCCTTGTTTTGTGCTAAGTTCAACTGTGAATGTTCGTTTACATTATGCCAGTAATTTTGTATGTGGATGAATATCCATAGTCTAAAAATCTTCAGTTTCCTTAGAAGATTGCGTTGTTTCTGTGGAGTTGTTGGCTTGTCCTTGATTAAGCATAGATTGGTTTTATTGGGGATCTATCCATTTGCAACATTCATCATTGTTGTGATTGATCTTAGGAGTTAGTTTAGGATATCCCTCTCTCAACCCTTATATCTTTTGATCTTTCTTTGAATTGGGTTAGTTTTAGGATTGAAAGCATCACCATATTGTTACATTTGATGAAAGTATACTTCCAACATTGTTCATTTGTAAGGCTCCTTGTGATTACCAACATTTTCACATTTATCACTGAGTTGTTTATGCATTGTCAAGACTTGACGTTAGAGACCTTGGGGTTATCTCTTGAGGCTTGTTGATAGAGATTTACCTTTCAAGAGAGGTAGGATATTATATTTTTTCTAAGTTGTTGCTGTGCAGAAAACATCATCAACACATTTGAGAATAAAAAAATTAATTAATTATCACCTATCCTCTATATGTTGATATATGTTTTACGAGTGAATTTTAGGCCAACTTAATGCTAAACCATAAATTATAACTTGTCTGAAATTCTACATGTACTCAAATAAGACACTAAAATACAATTTTGAGACCTTAGATGGTTGAATTACCTTGAAAATATTAAAAAGACAATTAATTAGACCAAATTAAATATTTTAATTTTAATTCTAAATGATTTTCATTTTCAAAAATCATGCTCAATCATATTTTAGATGAAAAAGTTATCATCTCTACAAGTTATTTTGTTACAATATCACAATTTAAATTAACTAACTATAGACTTAGATACATGGCTTATTATGAATGTTTATTTTGACATAAACTATCATGAATTCATATTGTACATTAATTCTAAACTATATGTGGGAAAGAAGTATCTACACGTTTTAGTCTATATATATCAAAGTTAAATGCACAAACAATGCATTTTTATGCATTGATAAGGCATATTTGATAAGAAATTAATAGAATATAACATAAAGGAGAGAATGGATTCCAATAGGATATCAAAATATGTATTAATTTCTAAAGATATATTCAATTATATTTTAGCATAAATTCTAATTACTTGTAAATTGATATTTATTGTGAAATTTATTATATCTAATATTATTTATAAGTGTTAAATTAAAATTAAATATTTAAAATGTGATTTAGTTTATATTTTAAAATAATTAATGTAAATATTTTCATTTATTTTTTCATTTAATAAATGAATAAATGTCTTAATGTGCAAATAAAATTTTATGAATATATCTTATAAATACATTTGATTATATATTTCGTATAATATATAATTATTTACATTTCTATCTTAATGGTTATTACATGTTTTCTCATGTGAATGAGAAGATTATTATTTTTATTTGTATGGTCTACTGTCTAGATTGAGAATAATATTAGATGATAAATATATATTTTTTGTTTAGAAATTTCCTTATCTCAAAATCTCCCACTTTGTTTTCTTAAATTTTGTTTGTTCTTGAAGCTTACTTTTAAAAAAACATTTCATATTTTAATAGGTTATCATTAAGGGAGATGATCCTATAGTGGGCCACCCTAACTACACACTTCTCAAAGTCTCATGTGAAAATTTCAAATCACTCCCAAATTTGTACAACTTATTTGGCAAGTCCCCTACTTATAAAAATTGGTTTCAAGACCACATCATCAAATATGATGCCACATCAACATGATTTTTGTCAAGGTATCCAAAAAGGCCCAAAAAAAAGGTGAGATGGTTGATAGTGGGTCACTCAGTCATGTATTATTGGGGCAATGATGTGGCATCACATGATTTGTCACTTTGTGTACTTTATGGATAAAAGTGTTTTGCAATTGGACATTAAGTGTAAGTTTATTGGATATTAAGCTTGCCCACTATGGGGCCCACTCAGACCTACTTCTATACCCACCATTGGACCCCTACCCACTATGGGCCCCTTTCCCTTAGTTTAATTGAGAAAAAAATCACTTATGTAACCTTTTATTTATTTTATATTTTTTAAATGTGTAATCATATTAATTAGTATTAAATTCATTTGAGTGTAGTCTTGGGTATTGTATTTATGAAGGTTCAACATCTCATACACACACACACACACACACACACACACACACACACACACACACACACACACACACACACACACACACACACATATATGCTTCTTAAATATTTCCATTGGTTCTCTTCTCTAGATATTTGATTAAATGTAGTGGATTTAGTCTTGTTAAAATTTCCCACCTATATCCTTACTAATTGTTCATCTTCTTCTTAAGAGTATCACACTACAAAAAATCAGACCATGTTAGAAATATTATATTCTATGAAATGAAAACTATGCTAATAATATGAACCATATATTATATTCCCTTAAGTTACAAAGAAGTTAAATGAATGCATAACTAAAATCAAGCTATAAAACCCATTTCACAAGACTCAACTACCAACAACTACTCTATTCTACTCTATTAGTAATAAATGATTAATAAAAGTAATATTACAAAGGGGGTTCATCATAAATGAGGAGAATTCCCTATATAATTTATTGAAGCAACAAATATATAAAGAAAAACATTAGATCACTAGACCTGATAAATACCCCCTTGATCCAAAGGGGACTGAAAATAATTAGATCATATGACTGTCAAGCCATTCATTAGTCTTGTGCACACCTATAAAGTGACAAAATAAATATATTTTCACTTATAAACCAATATTATTTAACACAAGAGCAAGTGAAGGGATAATCCAAAGTGGGGTGGAGAGTAGCACTTGTCTCCTCCACCTCCAAAGCTAAACATGGGTGGCATGGATCCTTTGGAATGGCTTGCATGGCTTCCTGATAATTCAAATGTTGATGATGTTAAATAGGTGCACGACAACTAAGAGGGGGGGGGGAATCAATTGTCACACAATTCAAACTTAAAAATCAACACTTATTAATTCCACAACCACACTGTTTTGTTATTAAGAGCGAGCATGAAACACAAATAATAGAAAGAAAATCAACACAATGAACACCAAATTTTTATGTGGAAAACCCAATGAGGGAAAAACCATGGTGAGGGTTAACTCACAATATAAGAGATTATAAATAAAATACAAAGGCTCACTGCTAAGGGCTCACTTCCCAAAAGAGGACTCACTGTCCAAGTACAAAGGCTCACTGCCTACAGAAAGGACTCATTGTCCAATATGGAGGCTCACTACCTATAGATACAAAAGAGAACAAAAGATCCACCACAACAATTAATGCACATATGCAGGATTGCAGAAACCTTTATCTCATTGCCTTCAGCCCAATGAAGAACTGCTATCACAACTCACACACACACTTCTGCTCTTATGATTTGTGGCCCACTTTTGTCACTTTGCATCACATTGTCATACAACTCTTCACAATTCAACTTCCTTTATAACCATCCTCATCCTTAGAAACTTTCTCAAAGGCTGGCCACAAATACCTCATTTCATAAATTCAAAATAGGTCGGCAACTCAAAATTCCCGTGGTGGAAAGGAATAAGAGTGGACCAATAAAAAAAATATCTCAAAACAACCACATGCTTCCTTAATTAAATTTTATTCTTTGAATGAAGTGTAAACACTAGATCGACCAAACCTAATGAAAACACAAATAAAAATCGATGTACATGCTTCCCAACAAGAAGATGACATGTGGATGCCACGACACGCTTCCTTATGTATGAGAATATACTTTAGAATCTTCTAAATACAACTATAGCAAAACAACAAACTTCAATCATTGAACATCTTTCATCAGTCCATCTAGATTGAATAAACTCACACTGAATTACTGAAACATGACTTCCGGATCACCAATCTTCAAGCCACTTTTCTAGAGCACAAAAAAGACCTTCACAAGACATATTCCAAATCTGCAAGATTTGAAACAAAATAGAGAAAAACTGTAGAGCAACAATATTTCTCCCAGTCCACAGAAGACCAACTTTACCTTAATAGTTCACATACCAGTGAATGTAACTTTCACGTACCATCAAACCAGAAGCTAAAACTTAGGAGATATCACCACTAAATCCCCATTATCAAACCTTCAGATCCGCACAAGCATAGGATCAACACAGGAGAAATGCAGAGCACATACCAGAGCATGTTCTGAACACATTCAACACACTAACTTCTCTTCTTTATTTAATTTTATCAAAAGCACTTGAAAACTTATCAAACCAACACATCTACAACACTATAAAGATAGCTCCATGTACTCACAACATCTCAACTATACATGTACAATATGCAATATACTGACTATGTTGAAATTAATGACAACATTAATGACAACACCACCAAAACTTGCTCATACCTACAACAATCTCCCCCTTTGTCATTGATGGCAACACATGATGTGAAAAACCATCAAAGAAAAAAATGTTACACAATATCCTGGGAGAACACCTTCTCTTCTTCTTCACCTGTTTTTCACATGACTTTCTCTCCCCCTTTGACATCAATGGGAAAGATAAACAAGATGGATTACTCCCCCTTAGGAGTACACCCATACTGCAACAATGAAAATCTTTTCTACTCCCCCTGCAGAGTAGACCCATTTATCAGTCTAGATAAATGAAGAATTTGTGAATTCACTGGACTGATGCACCTTCATGTGCACCTAGTTAGGAGGGCCAATGACCCCCAACCTCTCCCTAATATGCTCAAAAGTATCCTTCAGAAGAGCCTTAGTGAATATGTCTACAATTTGTTCCTTTGTTGTCACATACTCCAATCTGACCTCATTCTCCAACACTTTTTCTCTCAGGAAATGATACTTGATAGATATATGTTTTATTCTTGAATGCATAACTGGGTTCTTTGAAATGTTTATTGCACTTTTGTTGTCACAAAAAATAGAAATAGGCTCATCACATACCACACCAATGTTCTTCAGTGTCTACTTCATCCATAAAACTTGTGTGCAACAATATATTCTGCTTCTGTTGTGGATAAAGAAACCGAGTCTTGCTTTTTGCTCAACCATGAAACTAATCTTCCACCAAGAAAGAAAGCACCACCATTGGTACTCTTCTATTCATCTACACACCCGATCCAATCAACATCTGTATAAGCACTCAAAGTGAAATAATCACTCTTAGGATACCATAGTCCGTAATCCAGTGTACCTTTCAAATATCCAAATATCCTCTTTACAATTGTGGCATGTGCCTCTTAGGATCTGCTTGGAATCTGGAAACTAAATATACTACATGCATAATATCTAGTCTGGTAGCAATAAGATACAACAGTCCACCAATCATAGACATCTCAAATTCTTTCTGCATCTCTTCAACAAACTTCTTACACATGCCTTCATTTCTGCCAAAAATGATATCAACATAAATAACTACTATCAACATTTTGTTACCTTGCACTTTGAAGTAAAGATTACTATTAGAAAAACCTTTTTTGAATCCTTGCTTTGTCAGATATATGTCCAACCTTGCATACCAAGCTTTGGGAGCTTGCTTCAGCCCATACAATGGCTTCTTGAACTTACAAACCATGTCCAGTTTTTTAGACAACTGAAACCCTTCAGGTTGCTCCATGTACACCTCTTCCTCCAACTCACCATTTAGAAATGCTGACTTAACATCCATTTGATACAATTTGAAGTCCTTGTGGGTAGAAAAAGCTAAAAACATCCTGGTAGCTTCCATTTTGGCCACAGGGGAAAATGTTTCTTCAAAATATATACCTTCAACTTGCGAATATCCTTTGCATACCAGTCTTGCCTTATTCCTTATGACTTCTCCACTTTCATTCAGCTTGTTCCAGAACACCCATTTCGAACCAATCACATTTTTATTCACAGGCCTAGGGACTAGTTCCCATGTCTAATTCTTTTCTATATGTTGCAATTCTTCTTTCATAGCTCTCATCCAACTCTCATCTTCACATGCTTCACTTACGGAATTGGGTTCAATTTTAGATAATTGACACAAATTTACCTTAGCTGTAACTCTGCTTCTTGTCTTCACACCTTCACTTTTATCTCCAATTATCTGATCCTCTGGATGATTCTTCTATATATACTTAGGATTTTTGACAGCAGGTTCCGGTTCATTTTCTTCTTCTCCTTCTTCTTCTTCCACGTGTTCTTCTTTCTCTTCTTCCTTCTCCTAGTTTTCTTTAGGTACATGTCCACATATAGGATCATTGAGTTCAACTTCACCTATCTCAATAGGTTTGTGTATGTCTTCATCAACTTTCACATTAGCACTTTCAATAATCTTTCTCAATCTTTTGTTAAAGCATCTGTATGCTTTTCTAGTAGTAGAGTATCCAAGAAAGATTCCTTCATCACATTTAGCATAAATTTTTTCAATATTTTCATCATCTCTTTTAATATAGCATCTACTTCCAAATACTTTAAAATACTTCACGGAAGGTGTCTTTGTGTTGTTGTATCTAATCTAAACTCTATTAAGAACATAAACAACAATATGTATCACTTCTCTCCAGTACACATCTAGTACATTTGATTATTTCATCATGGTTCTAGTAGCTTCCTGTACAGTCCTATTTTTCCTTTCAACTACACCATTTTGCCGAGGGGTTCTCAGAGCAGAAAATTATCTTCTTATGCCATGTTGTTTACATAATGCATTAAATTCACCAGAAGTGAATTCTCCGCCTCTATCATATCTCAAACACTTGATTTTAAAATTTACTTCATTTTCCACTCTTGCTTTGAATACCTTAAACCTATCCAGAGCCCAAGTATTTTCTATGAGAAAAGCAACCCATGTCATTCGAGTATAATCATCAATAAGCAACATGAAATATTTGTCACCATTCAGGCTTCCAGTTCTAGTTGGACCACAGAGATTAGTGTGAACTAACTCCAACATTCTGGTAGTAGAATGCTTTTTTCCCTTAAATTTGCATCTTGTCTATTTCCCCAATTGACAACTTCTGCAAATAGCATTAGCAGGTCTTGTGATTCTAGGTAGTCCTCAAACAATCTCCTTTGCATTAATCTTGACCAAGTTATCAAAATTTGCATGTCTCATTCTTCAGTGTCATAGCCAACTTTCACTAATTTGAGATACAAGGAAATGACCATCAACTCCTTTCAACTGAGAGATGTTTCCATGAGTTCTTCTTCCAATAGAAATCATATCTCCACTTCCGGATCCTTTTCTAATTTCACAGGTGTTATTCTAAAACACAAGTTTAAAACCATTGCTACACATCTAACCAACACTCAAAAGGTTATGCCTCAAACCCTTCACATAATATACATCATTTGTAATGTGCACTCCATCAAAACTAATTGAACCTTTCCCACATATATTTTCTCCTAAATCATCACCAAACATAACTAAACCGCCATCACATTTCTCAAGTTTAGTGAACTTACTCTTATCTACAGTCATGTGATTAGAACATCCACTATCAATTACCCAGTAGTCTTCATCCTGTCTTGCATGAAAAGCGATAACCAAAGTACCTTCCATCCTATTTCTCTTATTCTTCGAAGCTTTCTTGCTTACACATTTTCCAAGGTTAGTGGATACAAATTTACTTTCCAAAGCTAAGAATATGCATTCACTATCATCAACCTCATTCTCAGATTCATCATTAGAAATTCTTGCTTCTTCTTTAACATAGTACAACTTCTTATATTTCTTATCCTTCCTATCCTTATCCTTATAATCCTTTTTCTTCTTATGCACAACTCTATTTGGACATCTTGAAGCATAATGATCAATATTACCACAACTAAAACATTTAAAGGGAAACATACCTTTATACTTTTTGGTGCCTTTCTTCAACTTCCTAGTGAAGTTTTCTTGCAACTCATCAACACCATCACTATCCGGTTCCTCTTCAATCTTCAATGCTTTAAATGTTGTTTCTATCTTTTCTTCTATCTTGCCTTCTTTTTGTAACTTTCTCAACTCAAATGCTTGCAAGGTGCTAAACAACTGTTCCAAAGTGTAAGTCTTAGGATTATATACTTCAATAACTAAGATCTTATCACTGCAGCACTCCGATAAGGTTATCAATATATTCTCAATTATATCTTCATCTGATAGTTTTCCTCCTTGATTTCTAACTTCATTTGCAGTCAGTTCAACCCTCTGAAAGAAACTTGTAAACTCTTCACCTTCTTCCATCTTCAGATTCACAAATCTGTGCTTCACCGCTAGCTCGTTTGTCAATTTCACTCTTTCATTTCCTTCAAACATATCTTCCAACTTCTTCCAGACTTCATATGCAGTTTCCAAAGAATAAACCTTCACTCGCTCATTCTTAGATAAACCACTAAAAATAGCATACTTCACCTTCTCATTTTCTTCATAAGCAGAGATATCATCTGTAGGAGTAAGACCACTAGATGGGTGTGTATACTTTATCTCAATAGCCTTCCAAGTCTTGAAACCAAAGGAGATAATATATCCTTTCATTTATCCCTTCCAATCATTGTAGTCAGTTCCATTGAACATAGGGATTGCCAACTTATGCGCCATTGGATCTTCCTTAAGCGGTTAAGCTCAACAACAAGGAACCAAGGCTCTGATACTAATTGTTAAACAAGAGTAGGATAATTGAGAGGGGGGTGAATAAGTTGTCACACAATTCAAACTTAAAACTCAACACTTATTAATACCACAACCACACTATTTTGTTATTAAGTAAGAGCATGAAACACAAATAACAAAAAGTAAATCAACACAATGAACACCAAATTTTTACGTGGAAAACCCAATGGGGGAAAAACCATGGTGAGGGTTAACTCACAATATAAGAGATTATAAATATAATACAAAAGCTCACTACCAAGGGCTCACTTCCCAAAAGAGGACTCACTGTCCAAGTACAAAGGCTCAATGCCTACAGAAAGGACTCACTATCCAACAGGGAGGCTCACTACCTATAGATACAAAAGAGAACAAAAGATTCACCATAGCAATTAATGCACATTAGGATGTGCAAAAACTTTATCTCACTGCCTTCAGCCCGATGAAGAATTGCTATCACAACTCACACACACACACTTCTAATCTTATGATTTGTGGCTCACTTTCATCACTTTTTATCACACTGTCATACAACTCTTCACAATTCAACTTGCTTTTATACCATCCTCATCCCTAGAAACTTTCTCCAAGGTTGGCCACAAACATCTCATTTCATAAATTAAAAATAGGTCAGAAACTCAAAATTCCCATGGTGGAAAGGAATAAGAGTGGACCAATAAAAAACATTTTTCAAGATAAAAAATAATATCTCAAAACAACCACATGCTTCCTTAATTAAATTTTATTCTTCGAATGAAGTGTAAACACCAGGTCGGCCAAACCTAATGAAAACACAAATAAAAATTGATGTACATGCTTCCCAACAAGAAGATGACACAAGAAATCCACAACACACTTCCTTATGCACGAGAATATACTTTAGAATCTTCCAGATACATCCGTAACAAAACAACAAACTTCAATCATTGAACATCTTTCACCAATCCATCCAAACTGTATAAAATCACACTGAATTAATGAAACATGACTTCCGGATCACCAATCTTCAAGCCACTTTTCTAGAGCACAAAAAATACATTCACAAGACATATTCCAGATCCACAAGATCTGAAACAAAACAGAGAAAAATTGCAGAGCAATAATATTTCTCCTAATCCACAGAAGACCAACTTTACCATAATAGTTCACATACCGGTGAATGTAACTTTCACGTACCATCAAAGTAGAAGCTAAAACTTAGAAGATATCACCACTAAATCCCCATTATCAAACCTTTAGATCCGAACAAGCATAGGATCAACACAGGAGAAATGCAGAGAACATACCAGAGCATGTTCTGAACACATTCAACACTCTAACTTCTCTTCTTTATTTAATTTTCCCAAAAGTACTTGGAAACTTATCAAACCAACACATCTGCAACACTATAAAGATAGCTCCATGTACTCATTTCATCTCAAAAGCATCTCAACTATACATGTACAATCTTCAACATACTGAATTGTATTGACATCAATGGCAACATTAATGACAACACCACCAAAATTTTCTCATACCTGCAACAGAGGATAGTTTTCTGATTACAAGGTTCCCACAAATGGTATACTTAAGGCATTGTGTTAACAGTTCAAAATCATATACACAACTCCCCAAATGCCATTAAATCCACCACTATAGCTTTTTCTCCTGTCTCTTATAAATGTTCCACATGGTCATATTCATCTTATTTTCAAGAATATTTATCTTTTGCAATCACTTCACTAGAAAACACGGTCTTCTTTATGGAACAATTTTTTTTTAAATTAAATCTTTCTATTTCTATCCTATGAGTTGTTACATGAATAATGAACATCCTATGTAGTATGCTCATCTCCTTAGACCATTTTGTATGCTTACTATAGTATTAGAAGAATCATGTTTTTATCAACCACATTAAATTATTAATAGAAATCCATTGGTGGTCCTATTTTGTACTATCCATATCATATCTTCCCTAATATCCAATAACAATGATGTTACCTTCCTCAATATCACTAATGCTAGCAATCCCTATCAAATTAAATACATAATTACTAAAAACTAGATTAGACACCAATATAAATATCAATCAAGAGGTGGAAGAAATTAAAACAAAACCATTTTCTCCTCATCAAATCTTAACAAAAGAAGTCTAATATTTAAAAACCACAAAACTAAAAGTGAAAACAAAACCATCTACTCTAGCCCAAATTGCCTCTTAGGTAGTGTTCTCATTCTCTAAGTGAGAAAATAACTAGAGAACAGTGTTGGAATCAAACATTTGACCCTCATAGCCCAATAGATCCTACAAAAAAAAAGATAATAATTCTACAAGAAATTTCAAATAAGTAAAAAATATGTAATTGAAACATAAAAAAATAGAACCCTAGATCCAAGTCAAAGAACCTAGGATGAATTTCTTCCTTTTTCTAGGGTTTCATTAAGATGTAAATCAACAAGGTGATTATATTGAATTTCAAGCATGAAGGTGAGCCAATCAGACTTGGATCTACATCTTTTAGAGTCTTGAAAATGGATTGGAATTGATTTACTTTGATTAACCTAATTAGACTATGTGCCCTAATATGAAAAATGCAAGAAATTGGAGACTGATAAGTGGTAACAAAAGTTTGCATGAAGCTTCGAGAAGGGCATAACACTATGTACCTATTGATGGCCATAATAACACAACAATGTTAAAATAGAATATTTCTACTCTATTTCTCCTAAAAAAGATAAATGATCTAAAACCACCTATCTTCCAAGGTCTTTGTAGTTGGTTCTCAACTATGCTGTCGTCATTCAGTAGTTCATGCAACTATAATGTTCAAGGGGCCTTTGCTGGTAGAACAATACAAACTAGGTAGTACAAATTAATCTAAAATGGAGGTTTTAAATACATAGAAAAAGATAAATCAAAGCTTAGAACAATGAGACGTGAATACAAACTTCTTCAAATTTAGACATGCAATTCCCATAATGAGCATTTCCTAGTTTACTAAAACTATAAAATGAAGTAATTCAGAAAATTCATGCAATTACATTCATTAATATTACAGATTTAATACTTGTAACACCATTCATCATTACTTTTTTCTTAGAATCATTTTTTTAAATCTTAAAAACATCACCATCTCATCACCAAAATTCAGAGATCAATAAACAACAAGAAACATCATCCACATATAACATAATAGATGGTTTTAAACTCAGAATCTTCTATTGATTTTCATCAAATAAGAGACGATTATGAACAATAAGATTCAATGGCATACAGAAAACCTTGTCTATCAACATTACCGTTAAAATAACAAACTTCTAAAAAATAAACTACTTGCATTAAAAACTGTAAAATAAAATTGTATCTAGTCTTTAGGTAGCCAATTTGACTTCAATCAACTAACCTTTACAATGATGAGAGAACTTTTACTTATAGAAAATAATTAACACTAATCTCTCCTATCAAAAATCAAGATCCACAAATTTGGGGCCTAGATCCACAATTATAGGGGCGCCCCTAGTTAAGTTTGAGTCTTGTCTTTGCTAAAATTGCTAGAGCTAAAAGGTACGCCTTTATGCTAGTTTGATCAAAATCTGACTGGGAGTTCTTGGTTTGTCTACTGTCGATCACTACACCTAATCTTTGGTCCATCAAAATTGATTTGGAGCTATTGGTTTGTCAAAAATTGATCTAGAGGTATTTTTGTCCATAGGATGTCTAGAGTTGGTTGACATTTTTGACTTCACTGCTTTTCAAAAAATGAAATATTCCTTTGCCACTTAGCTACTTTTAGCTACTTTAGATGCCTTTTGTTTAAAATAACCATCCATATTATTAAAAATATATTGTATAGTTCCCTCTTCAAATGCATATACCCATTCCAGCCTAAACATCACTTTTTCATACTCTCTGGTGGTGGCATTATACATATCTTGCAGGTAGGCAACATTTTGGGCAATGTCTCATACATAA
This sequence comes from Sequoia sempervirens, assembly GCA_007258455.2. Taxonomy (NCBI): domain Eukaryota; kingdom Viridiplantae; phylum Streptophyta; class Pinopsida; order Cupressales; family Cupressaceae; genus Sequoia; species Sequoia sempervirens. Next base: position 1,226,571,063 of record VDFB02271358.1, on the reverse strand, counting down.
AACCTGATATCCATAAGCTTATCTAGAAAAATCCCTTCATCATCATCTCCTTTCTTGATCATCTCCTCCAATCTATTATTCCACTAATCCTTCATTTCCTATAAATACATTAAACCAACACTTGGTGAAGCCTCCTTACCAATCAGTTCAACAATAATCCCTTTTACGACCTTTCTTTCATCAAACAAATCTTGTTGAGCCTGCTACAATATTCTTCTATGTTCCATGAGGACTTCTATTTTGAAGATTAGTATATTCATACATTTATCAAGATAACCAAAATCTTGATCTTCCAAAATGGCATATTCAATTACATCTACCCTGGGTACCCTTTTCAATATTCTCAACTTTTTCATATCCCCAACATATTTATCTTCTTCAAATCCTAACAACTTAATATGCTCTCCTAAGGACCTGATCAGATTACCTACCTCTTTATAACTTTTCAAAATAGTAGTGAAAATTTCCTCTGCATCCTTCTTAAGAAGGTCAATCCATTTCTCCATCATTTGTGATTTTATTTTCATTTCAATTAGCTCATCCACCTCTTTGCAACTCATTAAAATAGGAATTTCTAATGGTGTTGGTTGTTCAGGAGTGGATGTAATTAATTCCTTTAGAAAAAATTTCATCTGCCCAACTTGAGCCTTAAGCTCATCCTTAGCTTGCTTATCTTTGATCAGTCTAGACTTGGTAGTAGTAGCCATGATATCAATAAGATTTATTTGCTAATTCCTTGTGTGCTTACCCAAATTGACAATGCTTACCTGATAATTTGCAGCTTGTAGCTCCCTATCATCTTTATTAGCTACTAGGTAGCAATATCTACTACCAATTCTCCATCATCAGTGACCCTTGTAGAGTGAATAGCATGAAGAAACTAGCATGAGGTTTCTTCTTTGGCTTCACCTTTGCTGGAATATTTTGTCATTGATGTCAAAATGGGATTAGAGGAGAAGTGTGTTGATCTAGTGCAGAAGTGCATATAGTTGTCATTGATGTCAAAAGTGTAGATCATGCAAATGGCTTTGGCATTCCTATAGCTTAACTAGTTGTGTGCTCAAGTGATGTACCTGTATGTGTATGATATGTTGTAGGTATGAATACATATGGTGGTTTTATCATTAATGTAACCATTGTTGTCAACACAGTATAGGTTGTTGCAGTGAAAGGACACAAGTGATTGTAGGTCCAGAATATGCTTCGAATTTCCACTATGTTGATCCTATGCTTATGAAGATCTGAAGTGTTGTTCAAGGACATCCATGGGTGATATATCCTAGATTACAACTTCTGAGCTAATGAAGAGTGAAAGTTAAGATCACTGGTTTGTGAACTGGTTTGATAGGGTTGGTTATCTATGGACTAGGATAATTGTATCTGCTCCGTAGTCCTCCCTTGATTTGCTTCAGGTCTTTCAGATCTAGAGGAAGGTCTATAATGGGGTCTTCTATGCTCCATCAAGAGTGGTCATGGTTCGGTGCTCCGGTATGACGATTTGAGTGAGCCTCTAGTATGCTATTTTCCAAGTTTGTGCCTCAAGTAAGAATGGTTTTGTCCACATTTCTTGCATATTGAATATATGTATCTATGGATTGGAAGTTATTTAGAGGCATGTCTAGAGATGGTATGATCCAAGTTGGAGTGTTCGGTATGAAGAGTTGAGTGATTTATGTTCACCAGAGTGAAGACTGCTTTATCTGTACAGTTGGTGGTGATAGGGAGAATGTATTCTGATCCGCATTCATCCGCATGTACATATTTTGGTTTGTGGTTCTAGAATTAATTTTGTAATGGTGTTATGTGTCTTCATTTCCAATGGTTCATTATTTGGTGGTTTTCAAGAATAAATTTGGATTATGAATGAAAATTGCTCCTAGAAGGCCTTTGTTTGCAAGATAATGTGGTGGTAGTAATATTTTGAGTAATTTCTCTTCAATATTGCAATAAAAAGCCTTTAGAGATTTGTTGATTGAGACCATGCGGTGTCGATAGGACTTCTTTAGATGTCCCCTTCACATGGTGAGTGTAATACTAGATGTGGAACCCAGTATGGTGCACGTGGAAGTGAGATTCGGTGTGATGAGGATGATGTATAGTCAGAAGATGAATAGAACAAAGGCACGTGGCGGTGACTTGGACTGATGGAATCCACCATAATAGGTTTTTGAAGTGTCTTCATTGATATAACATAGGCACATCGACAAAATGGAGATGGATGTTTTCTCGATGGAGCGATAATGTGTCATGTGGACCCAATAGAGTGGTGTGTCTAGTGAAGGCAGACATATGGCAATTGATGATGCGTTGTTTTGCATCCTTGTTGCAAAACAACACTTGATCAAGGCATGAAAGGAGTAGATCGATGACCAGAATTCAAAATTGAATATTTACAATGGTCTGGTTGGTGTGAACAAGGGTTTCAGGTCAGTGGCCGATATGTGAGCAAGATCATATTTTCTAACTGACATGTGAATATTTAATGAAGACAATGCCAAAAAGGAGATATGATCGATCAAGATCATATTTGATCAAAATGAACAGATGAAGAAATTAAATATAGATCAGATTTCAAGGTCAGATAGAGAGAGAACTATTTTTGGGAAAACTTTCAGCAACAAAAGTTAATGAAAAAGTGGCTCGATGCAAAGCTAGAACAACCAAGGAGAAATCTGATAGACTCTATTAGATGAGCTGGATGAATGGTGCTAGGCTTGAGATGAACTGACAGCATGGAGGAGAAACCTAAACCGATGAGTAACTAGATTGGACAACTAGACGGTGTGCAAATCTTGAGGTGAGAGATTGTAGATGTGACAAGTTAGGTAGATTGAAGATATCCTAAGTATGGTTGATAGACTTTGTGTGGGTAGTACGAGTGAGTTGTATGCAATAAGTAGAAGTAGATTATGAGGGGTCTACAGTTGAAAAGAGAGCTAAATAGAGCTACATCCAGTTGAAGCATGCAATAGAAATAGTGTGAGAGAATATTTTGCAAGCTTAGAGAAAGATAAACAAAGTGATGTATAACTAATTTGTTGCAGACAAAGTGTGAAGAAGTAACCTAGATTGAAATGCATATAATCATCTAGGTGAGCATATGTGAAAGAGCAAAAGAGAAGAGATGAAGAGTACAGAGCAAGGATGTGTTACTGATTGTGTAGGTTCAACAACAAAGCATGAGTTGCAGTATGTGCAACAGTAAATTGAATGCAATGATGCATTATAGGTTTTGCAGAACCAAGTCTATGCATATTTGATATTGTTATCTTTGTACTGAGTTTTAGCTTAGCTTAGGGGATATTAGTCTCCTTGGAGTTGTTACTCCTAAATTGGGGTGTTGTTGCACCCTTGAAGTGGTAGCTTCTAAATCAGGGTGTTGTAGCATCCTTGGGTTGTAGCAGAGTTTTGGATTGTGAGGTTGGATTTGAGTAGTAGACTCAAGCAACATTTCTCACCGTGGTTTTTCCCATGTTGGGTTTTCCACGTACATATGGTGTTATGTGATATTTTTGTGTGTGTGTTTATGTCTCTTCATTTTTGTATTTTCACATTAAGAGTTCAAAGAAGTAATCTGCATAAGTTCTCTAAGGGTAGAATTTTTAAGGGATAATTTTTGGTATCTATTGATTCACCCCCTCTCAATAGATCATTGTGTTCCAAAAATTGGTATCAGAGCCCAAGTTCCCTAGGAGAAGCTTAATCATTTCGGGTAGATCTTGGTGTGTGAACACAATATGGCTATTGAGGAAATCTCTTTTGTAGGAGTACCTCTCTTTAATGGATTAGATTATATGTGGTGGAGCTTCAAAATGAAGTCGCATTTGGGATCCATAGGGTTTGATGTATGGTTTTCAGTAGAATATGGTTATACAACTCCTTCTACACCTCTAAATATTGAGGTTGAAAAGAAGGCGTATGATGACAATGCTAAGGCAATGGATGCAATACTTAATAGGTTGTCAAGTTCCATATTTGTCAAAGTCATGCACTTCCAGAATGCACAAGAAGTATGGAACAAGCTGAAAAGGATGTATGAGGAATGTGATGTTGAGATGTAGTCAGTGATTGAGAGATGTCATAATGAATCAAAATGTCTTGAGACAAGTGAAGATAAAAAATATGCAAGATGGTTCTCAAGTGAAGTTGCGTCAAGAAGTGATGATGAAGGAACATCCACTTTTAGATTAGAGAAGACTGATGAAGAGGAAGATGAGTTCATTAGAAGATTGAGAAGAGGCTCTAGGAGATACAAAGGTAAGCTACCCACCAAAAGGTTTTATTCTGGTAGAATAAATTTTGGTAGAATAAATTCTGGTAGAATAAATTTTGGTGTTGATAGATGCTTTCATAGTAAAAAGGATAGTCATAAGGAAGAAGTAGGCATTAAGGAAAATGAGGACGTACAAGTTAGTAAAGAAAAAGAGTCATTTGAAGGTTGTGGTAGAGCAGATGATGAATGTGGAAGTTTCCATTGGATTGAACCGTTTCCAACGACCTATGATGAAGAAACTGAGAGGTATGATAAAGATGAAGAAGCTGAAACCTTTGGTGAAGAAGAAGAAGAAGTGGACCTTGAAGGAAAACTCATTTGTGCTCTAAATGAGATTAAAAGTTTGAAGAAGGAGAATGAAGAACAAAATCTACATTCTTAGAATGAGATAGATAGATTGAATAAGAGTCTTGAAGATTCTAATCAGATGGTGATCTACTTGAAGAATTAAGTAGAAGAAGCAAGAAGGGTAGATGATGTAGTTAGATCCAAACTACAGTCTAAGTCAAATGAGTTCATGAGATTGGAAGAGGAAATAGTGGCCTTGAGAAAATAATTAGAAAAAGGAAAAGAGTAGATTGATAAAGGATTTAAGTTGAATGGTGGCTCCAGGACACTAAATTATTTTGTGAGATCACAAAATCCATCCAGGATGAGGTCCAGATGAGGGGTGAATATTGACCTTGGTGATGAAAAAGGGAAGAGTCCTTCTTCCTTAGCAAAATTGGTTAAAATAGAAAGAAGAGGTTGCACAAAAAGGGAGGAAGCCTGCACAAGTTGCTCTAGAGAAAGTACCTCTGGAAATGGAAGATCAGATAAAGACACCACTGGTAAGATGAAGAAACCCAATAAGGACATTGCTACCAAGTTGAAGGAGCCCACAACAGATAAGAAGATGGAGAAACCAACTCTTAGAAATCAGAAGAAATATCAGTACACAAAGGGAACTAATGCAAAAGATTTAGTAGGATGAGATATGCAAAGAAGTCAAATCAAAGAAGACCTTCTCATCTAGTTCAAAGGAATGCTATGGCTAGGTACTCCTCATGTTTTAATGGTTACTGTCATACCTGTAATCAATATGGTCATAGAGCTAGATATTGTAGAGTTGCACCTAGAAGGAGTACAAAATATGTAAATAAAAATTAATCTACTCTAGTTAGGAATATGCATGTGGTATGCTACAAGTGTGACAACTTGGGTCACATAGCTAAAGACTACATACTAGATCTTGTAAGACCTGCAGTACAAAGAAAGAGGAAGAATACAAAGAACATGTATTTTGAAGTGAACAAGTGTTTGCATGCTGTTGAAAAGAAGGATAATGGTTTATAGAAAAGGACAAAGAAGGTCTGGAAAGAGAAAGACTGGCAGACAACACTCCATGAGACTACTTCTACCTTGCATCACTAATTTGTAGTGATGGGGCATCAGTCTAGGGGGAGCTAAATTGGCACTTCATTCATCCTTGGAAATGGAGAAAGAGATCAAGTTAGGTAAAACATGTTTTACAAATTTCTAACGACTTGATGGTTGCAGATGATGGATACTTAGCTGCAGAAATTGAAATCAACCATGGGTATCACATTTGAAGAAAAATGGCGATGATGCTTTGTTAAGAGAAATACCTCCTACCTACAAAATGAAGGTGATACAGGAGCATCCAGAATATTCAAATCAATTGGTACAGTGAACATTCAGTTGCAGAGCACTTGAGAGAGTGACCTTGGAGAATACCACATTTTACCGCATTTGCATAAAAGAAGCTACAATTCTGGAATTAGCATCTAGGAATAATAATCTTCAACATAACCAAAATTTAGAGCATTTGGCTTTGATTTCAAAGAGATATCACTTATAGAAGAATACCTATCTTTCACAGTGCAGAGCCGACAATGTTGAGTGAAGATTAATCAGCTTGCAGAGAAGGTACATGTCTTACAGAGCTTAAAGGAACATCATTCAATGAAGTATAGGGCCTACCCGACCTCCATGGGGATTGGTATGAAGATCTAAGCTTCAAACAACAATGCCTTAAGTTTAAGTTTGACCTATCTAAGTTTACAAGTCTCCTAACTAGCTTTTGAAATTAAGCTGACTTGATTATGGTTTGAAGGCTTGTAGAGGATATAAATGATGAAATGAACAATTATGTGAAGAGATGAATCAAATGCATGAGTAGGCCAACATAAGTGTATGGAGCAAGGTCTAAGGGGGAGTGCTATTGGTATTGAATTAGTGTTATGCTTGATACAATGTAGTCCTAGTTATCATTTTGTACATAGCATAAAGTGAACACATTCACAATTGGTATCAAATTGATAATCGATTTCAGGGCATGATATCATCAATTGGTGTCAATTAAGTGATTCATTTGGCATAGATCATGAATTATAAAATCTATAATTGATATAAGAACTGATTGGAGAAAAGCATTAAAAGGTTGAATGCAACAACTAGATTGAGAGAAAAAGTTGTTTTTAATTGTTATCAATTTGTATCAGTCAAAGGTGGAGAAAATCCTTTTTCCAGTTTAAAGGAGGATATTAGAGGAAAACTAAACCCTTTGCATTGCTTGTCAAAGGGGGAGAATGGCTTCAGAAGGAGTGAGCCCTTTTCCATTGATGTCAAAGGGGGAGAAAATATGCAAATGCTCAAAGATGAGCATTGCTGAAAGCATCAACATAAGTAGAAGTAAAGATGATATAGGTACACATGTTGAATTGATCAATTATAATCTTCGAGCATTCAAGTTTTTCCATCAATGACAAAGGGGGAGATTGCATAAGTAGAAGTAAAGATGATACCGATACAAATGTTGAATTGATCAATTGGTATCTTTGAGCATTAAATTTTTTCAATCAATGACAAAGGGGGAGATTGTTGGAATATATTTTCAATGATGTCAAAAGGGGATCAGAGGAGAAGTGTGTTGATCCAACACAAAAGTGCATATAGCTTTCATTGATGTCAAAAGTGCAGATCATGCAAATGGCTTTGGCATTCCTAATAACTTAACTGGTTTTGTGTTCAAGTGATGTACCTGTATGTGTATGATATGTTGCAGGTATGAATTCATATGGTGGTGTTGTCATTAATGTAACCATTGATGTCAACACAGTATAGGTTGTTGCAATGAAAGGACACAAGTGATTGTAGGTCCAAAATATGCTCTGATATGTGTTCAAAATGTACTATGGTATGTGCTTCACATTTCCACTATGTTGATCCTATGCTTATGCAGATATGAAGTTTTGTTCAAGGAAATCCATGGGTGATATATCCTAGATTATAGCTTCTGAGTTGATGAAGAGTGAAAGTTAAGATCATCGGTTTGTGAACTGGTCTAATAGGGTTGGTTATCTATGGACTGGGAGAATTGTATCTGCTCCACAGTCCTTCTCTAATTTTCTTCAAGTCTTTTAAATCTTGAGGAAGGTCTATAATGGGGTCTTCTATTCTCCACCAAGAGTGCTCATGGTTTGGTGCTCCAATATGACGATTTGAGTGAGTCTCTAGTATGCTATGTTCCAATTTTGTGCCTCCGGTAAGAATGGTCCAGTAGTTTGCTCCGCATTTCTTGCATATTGAATATCTATGTCTGTGGAGTGGAAGTTATTTAGAGACATGTTTGGAGATGGTATGATCCAAGTTGGAGCATCTGGTATGAAGAGTCGAGTGAGTTAAGTTCACCAAAGTTAAGACTGCTTTATCTATATAGTTGGTGGTGACAGAGAGAATGTATTATGATCTGCATTCCTTCGCATGTACATCTTTTGGTTTGTGGTTTTGGAATTAAGTTTGTAATGGTGTTATGTGTCTTCATTTCCAATGGTTCATGATTTGGTGGTTCACAAGAAGAAACTTGGATCATGAATGAAGATTGCTCCTAGAAGGCCTTTGTCTGCAAGACAATGTGGTGTCAGTAAGAGTTTGAGCAATGTCTCTTCAACATTGCAATAACAAGCCTTTGGAGATTTGTTGATTGATACCATGTAGTCTCCATAGGATTTCTTTAGATGTCCCCTCGATATGGTGAGTGTAATACCAGATGTGGAACCTAGTAAGGTGCACGTGGAAGTGAGATCCGGTGTCATGAGAGTGATGTATAGTCAAAAGATGAATAAAAAAAAGGCATGTGGTGGTGACTTGGATTGATGGACTCCACCATGGTAGGTTGTTGAGGTGCCTTCATCGATGTGATATAGGCACATCAACAGAATAGAGATGGATTTTTCCCCGACAAGAGTGATAATGTACCATGTGGACTCAATAGAATGACGTGTACAGTGAAGGTGGACATATGGCAATTGATAATGAATTATTTTTCATCCTTGTTGCAAAAAAACACTTGATCAAGGTGTGAAAGGAGTAGATCGATGGCTAGTATTCAAAGTTGAATATTTACAATGGTCTGGTTGGTGTGAATAGGGGTTTCAGGTCAGTGGTTGATATGTGAGCAAGATCAGATTTTCTAACTGACTGACATGTGAACATTTAATGAAGATGGTGCCAAAAAGGAGATATGATCAATCAAGATCATATCTAATGAAATGAATAGATGAAGACATTAAATGTAGATCAAATTTTGAGGTTAGACAGAGAGAACTATTTTTGGGAAAACTCTTAGCGATAGAAGTTAATGAAAAAGCGGCTCGATGCAAAGCCAAAACAACCAAGGAGATATTTGATAGACTCTATCAGATGAGCTAGACAAATGGTGCTAGGGTTGAGATGAATTGACAACATGGAGGAGAAACCCCAATAGCTGAGTAACCAAATTGGACAAGTAGATGGTGTGCAAATATCGAGGTGAGAGATTGCAAATGTGCAAAGTTAGGAAAATTGAAGATATCCTGAGTATGGTTGATAAACTTTATGTGGGTAGTATGAGTGAGTTTTCTGCAGTAAGTAGAAGTAGATTGTGAGGGGTATGCAGTTGAAAAGAGAGCTAAATAGAGCTACATCTGGTTGAAGCATGTAGCATAAATAGTGTGAGAGAAGAGTTTGCAAGTTTAGATCAAGCTAAAGAAAGTGATGTATAACTAAGTTGTTGCAGACAAAGTGTGAAGAAGTAACCTAGATTGAAATGCAGATAATCATCTAGGTGAGCATATGTGAAAGAGCAGAAGATCAGAGAAGAAGAGTGCAGAGCAGGGATGTGTTGTTGATTGTGTAGGTTCAACAACAAAGTGTGAGTTGCAGTATGTGCAATAGTAAACTGAATGTAATGATGTATTATAGGTTTTGTAGAACCAAGTCTTTGCATATTTGATATTGTTATCTTTGTGCTGAGTTGTAGCTCAACTTAGGGGATAGTAGTCTCCTTGGAGTTGTTGCTCCTAAACTTGGGTGTTGTTGTATCCTTGAAGTGGTAGCTTCTAAATCAGGGTGTTGTAGCATCCTTGGGTTGTAGCCCTAAAAATTTGTATCAGAGATTTGGATTGTGAGGTTGGATTTGAGTAGTAGACTCAAGCAACATTTCTCACTATGGTTTTTCTCATGTTGGGTTTTCCACGTACATATGGTGTTATGTGATGTTCTTGTGTGTGTGTTTATGTATCTTCATTTTTGTATTTGGACATTAAGAGTTCAAAGAATTAATCTTCCCTCCTCTCCAACTTCCTTCCTTAAACCCAATGCCTTCCTCTCCAACTTCCTCTTCGGCCCTCTCAAGATATTCTTCCCATTTTGACTTTTATTCTTGAATTGGAGCTTCCTTAGAGTCTAAGGGTGTAGGTGAATCTATCCCATCAATCACAAGAGAAATTTATTCTTCACCAACTGCTGCTCCTAAAGTTGATGGTGCAGTTGGAGGAGTATCCCTAGTTTGCATAAGCACAATAGAAGGACCTTCCTTAGTAGTTTCTTCCCTAGGGTACACAACAGCTATGGGGGTAGCACCAAGACCTGAAATGACTCCTATAGCAGTAGCTTGATAAGTAACCTTAGCCTTTTCCAAGGCTTTAGTGACCTACTTTACCAATGTTTCTTCTTCTGCTTGAGAAGGCTCCTCCATGGCTCCCTATGTAGCTACAATAGTTTTCTTTAACCTCTTATACTATCTTGTTTCAATGGAGGAAGTGGGCTCACTGCTAGAATCCTTCTTCGAAGCTTTAACTCTTGGTTGATTTAGACAGAGGCTAAGCCATTTTAGGCTTCTATCAACCACAACCTGTGACACTTTACAAATATTAGTTTCCTCCTTCACCATCCAATTGATTGGCTCCAAATCCTTGGTGGCCACTTTATCCATTTTATAATGAGGATCAAGAGTGATCCCATCATTAGTGGTTACTTCTAGTATATCCTTTGTAACCTCAAAGTATTTCATTTGGGGAATGTTCAATCTTTCATATCCCCTTCTTACTTCAAATTGATCCTGCAAATTTTCCCAAAAGTCCTCAAGAAGTGGCCGATGGAGGGGAAACTGTGAAGCATATAAACCATACATTTTCTTCTTGGAATCAAAGTACTTCTTGGATGTATGATATTTGAGATTCATGGATTGAAACTCCTTCGTTGTTTTCTTAGCTACTACAGAAGAGGAACAAGAATAAAATCCCAATTGCATTGGGAATGAGTGGTAGCTAGCCTTATGTCGTGCAGAGAACTTGGCATTCACCTTTGTTGCTTGATGAGAAAAATCCATAAATACCCATCTATCACCACAACACCTTGGTGATTTGAAAGGTTTCCTGTCATATCCAAACAATTTGAAATAGGTAGATTTAGGGTATTGGATAAACCAATATCCCCACTCTTGAATAAACTCCATTGCCTCTTGAGACAATTTGTAACCAACATCACCTATGAGCTAATTAATAATAACATATAAAAATGCATCATTGACCCTTTTAAAGTGTCTTTATGCTAATTTCAACTCCATCTGGTCATAATGCTCCCATAATTTCTTCTAATCTAGACCATAATCCATTGATCCTACAATAGTTAACCCTAGAAACCGTCCCATTCTTGCAACACAATATATCACATATGAAGACATGTAGAATGTCTTTGGTTCCCTTACTTTCATCATTTGATCATGGATGTTGTCTAAAATTATCTGTCCCCAATCCAAATATTGTTTCCCATCTAGAATCAGTTGAATAAATGGAAACATCCAATGCTCAAAGCTTGAGACTCTTCCTTTCCAAACACCCTTGCCAACAATGTGATCATGTCACCAATATCCTCAGAGTAATCAAACCTTTTAGGATTGGGTGACATCTTCTTTACTGACTTCTTCTCTGTCTTAAGTGACATCTTATTAATGAGCCTTTTGTTCCCTTCCTCATCCACTGTCCAGTATTTGAGTACATCAAATTTAGACATAATCTTGGGGTTAGGGTGAGGAGGATAAAAAACAAGTCTAAACATCCCCGAAGTTAAATCAATGATCACACTTCCTTGTGAATCAATGCACTGCCTCTAAGTTGGATTGTAAGTTTGTGCAATAGTTAATATAAATTCTGAAAATTGCACAACAATAGGAAATGTGGCTACATGTGCTAACTTTGAATCAACAATCTTGTTTGTCGTTGGGGCAACATTTTCTGAAAACATATCATCATAGAACTACTTAAGGTCAATATGACCCACTAGTGTATCAGTAATCTTCATGACCTCAAAACCAAACTTAGATAGTACTAGGGTCCCCTGGAACTTGTACTTCATTGTCATAGGAATCAGTTCCAATTTTAGCCTTTTACCCCTTGCTCCCTTTGATGTTCCTTCATCGAGCACTTCTCTAAATCAGAATTTTGTTAATCACCTACAATACTAACCATTATAAGACAAAGAGAAGACATGTGAAGGAAAAATTAGCACAAGCATTCATATTAAATCCCCATTTATTCAAGAAAAATTCCCCTTTTACAAGTTACTTCAACATTTTGGGTTTCAAGTTCGGGATAGAACTGAGAACGTAACCATTCTAAGCACAATACTAAACTACATCGGAAGTCAGGATTGGGGAAAACCTTGAACCAAAACTTAATATAACACCTTTCAATTCTGTCGGACATTAGAATCGGGTTTTGGTTCAACACCTACACTTATAGTGATGAAAAAGGTTTGGTTTCATTTCGTGGTTCGATCCCACATTGTGTTCAGAAATCAGGATCGGGTCTTTACTAAGTAGTGACACTTAACAAATAGAATCAATAAAGGGTTCTCTCTGAGTTCTAATCCTGATGGAGCATTGGATGTCAGAATCAAGATATGATTTGGAACTAGACCCAAAAGAGTGGATAAGATTAACGTCCCAAGTTTCGATCCTGACCATAGTTAGGGAGTTAGAATCGAGAAATGGTTTAAAACTGGACCTTTGGAAAACAAGTAGGGATAGGTCAACTTCAAGTTATGAATCCGATGTTGTGTGAGAAGTTGGAATTGAGATGACAATAAATGGTGGAACTTAAAGCCATGTCAAGGGTTTGGTGCTCATTCAAAATCTGATCCCGATGGTAATATGAGGATCGAAATCGGGACACAGGTTGATACATTGCAAAAACCTTTGAACATTTTGAAGTCACAACCTGAACTCCAATCCTGATGAAACATTGAAATTCAGAATTAGGATAAGGAAAAGACTTAGACACAAATGATGGTTTAAGCAATCAGTGCAGTTCTGAAACTCGATTCTGAAATATAAGCGGGATCAAGATTGAAGCAATTAGCAGACACATAGGAAAAATAAATGTAATAGTTGTATAAATATTCCTTCAAAATCAAAATATTTTTAGTAATGGTTAGACCTTAAAGTTTATCAAATTTCAAACATATCTGATCGAATAGTTTGGAAAACCCTAGATAAAGTAGGGCGTGGTGGGAACAAAAAACCCCGCAAACAAAAGACAAAACAAAACACAAGAAAAATAAAAATGCACAAAACCCAAAACAAAACAAGGAAAAATGAACCAAAAGGTTCAAGAACGAAGAAAAACGCACCAAAGGGTGCCAAGAAAAATAGAAAACAAACCATAAAGAACAAGCAAGAAAAGAAAACAAGAAACTAGAAACATGAAACAACAGACAAAACAAACACAGGAAAACCAAAAAATGGGGAAAGTAGAGGAAAAGACACCTACCTCGAAATTCAATGAAAAATTTGGTAGCACGATGAGAGATCCAAGTGCTACCTCAAACCCTAACTCTCGATGCCACTCTAGTTTGTTTTGCCAAGCTGTACAAGCCAAAATGGATGAATACCGAGGAGTTGAGGGAATAAAAACTTGATCGCGCATGTGAACAGGTGTCCATAAATGTGGGTAGGTCGAGCCTCAGGATTGGGGTAGAAGTCATAAATATGTTGTCACAAGAATGAAGGTAGATAGGATTCAGGATTGGGACACGACATAGTACCAAACCTTTAGTGAGTGCAAGGTTCCATCAAAAGTCCAAAATTCGAAACACAGAAAAGGAGTTGGAAATCAGGATCAGAATGAAAACAGGATCAAAGACCTTGAAAAGTTCTAGGTTCTAGTTCTGGTCCTATGTCCGATTATGACACAATTAAAACACACAAGGAAGAAAAGCGGAAGTCGGGATTAGAACAAAAATAGGAACTTACACTTTGAAAGGTGTAAGGTGACGGTTTTGATCTGATACCCAAATATGACAGAACAAAGAAAACATAAAGGAAAAGCACGGGGATCAGGATCAAAACAAAAATAGGAACTTGAACGTTTAAGAGTAACAAGTGCTGGTGACAATCCAAAACCTAAACCTGATAAAAAAAAAAAGGACTGAGGAGAAAAAGGGAAACTCCTAAAGCCCGAACAAGGACACCAAAGACAAAAAAAACAAAGGGGGACCCATTTTGACCAAAACAAAATGGGGTGGTTATGCAAGGAATTATAGTACATATCCTAAAAATTTGGTGTCAGTCACTCTAGGAGGATAAAGTCACACAAGGGTGTCCCAATCTTTATAGGGGTGTCCTACTATGCTTTTACAGTCCTCTGGCACTAGATATGGGATCCATGTTTCTGCTTGCAAACTTATCAGATCACTATCAAATAATTTTGTAGGTGATTTTGTATGAACTAACAAGGTGTAGGGATTTGAATGCAAAAATGGATAAATGATCTTCAATCTTCCTTCAATCCTCTTCAACCTTGAAACCTGCACATTCAAAGAGAGAAGAAATGTTGTGCCATTTAGGGGCTTGCCTTATTAAAACTTCATGTTAGTGTTTCCACTTCCACAATAAAAATTCCAATGATAAGAAGGAATGATGAAATCACAAACTGTTGCAGCTCACCACCCTTCAATGGCTTCCTTGAAAGATTGAAGTCATACACATCACCTCAAGGTCTTGGATCTTGTTTGCTTGATTGCTTGAATTGCTTGGAAACCTACAAGGGTTAGACTTCACAAATAATGATAGCATGAACACATTTGAACTCACATAAGATTTGACATGATGTTTGGATCTTGAATTGTTGTAATAAAGCTCTAGAATGCTTCTCTTGACTTACTTGATAGTGCTCTTGATCATAAGTTTTCCAATAGTTTTCTAGATGATTTTAAATGATGTAATAACTAGGTATTTATATGCATTTACTCTAATTTCCAACAAATTAGACCCCAATAGCTGAAATTTGCAACTTTAATTTCAAATGTTAAAATTCCAACACTAACATATATAAATTTGGATCCTGGAAAAATAGGGGGACTCAGATGCCCAAGGGTGTCCCAATCCTAGCCCTATTTTCCAAGAAATAAAGTGTCAAGGGAAAAACATTAAATCAACACATTTGTTCAATGCTTTCCAATTCTCAGAAAATGGTAAAAATATGCTATAGAATACATAATTGAGGAAATTAGAGACCCAATTAGGCTCAATAATTTAGGGGGAGAAAAAAATTAGGTGAAATTGTAAAGGGTGAAAATTTACGATACTACATTTAGCCCCTATTTTAGTGAGAGTATGAACTTATGCTCAGACTCACACTAAAGTAGAAAATGTATGTCAAGAGGGGTTCAATTGTCTAAATGTTGAAGAGATAGGAGGACTAAGGATCAAGGAGGAGTGCAAAAGCCCCTAGAACCCAAGATCAATGGAAAACCAATATAAGCACACAGAAACACACATATGTATGAAATGAAACAAGATAACATACACAAACATATAATGTCAAAATAAATTGGAAAAGGAGGGTATGGGTAATCACAGGCTAGCAAGCTTTGTTATGCTAGGATCCAAGCCAAAGGTATTCATGACTCACACAATAGAAAAGTCTAATATTTTCTAGGTGATTCAAAAACTGAAAGGAAACACAAGCTAGTGAAGTCTGATATTCACTAGGTGAGTCCCCAAGACAAATGAGAAACAAAATAAATCTAGTGAAGTTCAATATTCACTAGTGTGTACCCATGAAAAATTAACAAAATGAGAACACACTAGGTCTAGTGAAGTCTGATATTCACTAGGTGTGCACCCATGTCAACCATACCAAGAGTTATACTCCCTGATAAATTTGGTAAGATGCTACAAAAATGATCAAGATGTTATGCCAATGCATCACTAAGTTCAACGTGCATGAACAAAGTGAAGCAAAAAATTCCAAACTCACCTAAGGAGGTGCAAAAACTTGCTTGATGAGGCACATAAATGATGACAAGATAAGGCCAAAACCTCAAGAGGTGTTATAACAACATCACCACAAAAGGTGATTTAAAAATAACAGAGGGGATTTTCTCAATATATGAAAGGTCACACCTTAGGAAATGTAAGGAAAGCTTAGGTGCAGAACAAACTCTCCTAACACCAAAACCTCAGGGAAGAATGTAGAGGTGACTTTAAATTTTTCAATTATAGTCCAATTAAGATACTCATGAAAGAAATAATAGAAAAGAGAAATGAACACATACACAATTGGACACCAAATTTACGTGGGAAAACCCTTATGGGAGAAAAACCCACCACAACAAGAAAAGTATCTTCGTATTACAGTAAGTAAAATTTCATACAGAGATCAACTTCACTTTTTGATATCAATTTTTATAGCAACACATTTACTGATCAATCTTGTACAAAATAGCTCTCAGAAACATCCAATGAATTCAATCTGATCAATCCGTGTTCCATCGAGCAATACTTCATTATCTCACATTGTTCATCGTCATCCGCCATTTCCAGAGAGTAATCCATTCTCTCACAGTCTATTCATCTCCTCACAGGAACGGTCGCAACAATCCAACTGCCAACGGTTCTCCTTCTGCTTCACTCTTTGGTTTAGAACACACCACGTAGGAAAATTTTTTGGTCAAAGAAGTTCAAATAGAATCGCATGTCAGTGAGACACTAGGCCGTGTCTCCCTGATGCCACAATTCCTGACTGTCGTTATCGACAAGAGTCACCACCATCGGCAAGAGTCATATCAAGTTCAAACCTGTCGCCCAAACTCACTCTATCGCTAAGACATCACATCGATATCCATTGCAGAACCATCGACAAGACCATCACTGTCATTAAGAATTCACACCGATGTTCAACTCATGTAACTCTATCGACAAGACCATTGCTATTGGCGAGAAATCATACCGAACATAGAATAGTCGAAGAGACCAACACTATCAGCAAGAGGTCATATCAAATGCACCAGCCTGTCGGCGAGACCACATCCATCAACAAGAGTTCTTACCAAATGCAAACCTGACCAAGTATCATTGACCAGTGTCACATCGATGTCATCGATAGTTCATGTCACCCCGACCAGTCTATCGACAAGAGCAACACCATCAGCAAGAGGTTATACCGAAGTTCATCACGTGGAGATCCGTCAACAGTTCATAAACAAATCCGTCGATGATACTAGCACTCTTGGCAAGAGTTCATACCGATTGCAAACCTATCAGCCAAGAGTCTCCCCAATGACATCCGTCGCCAATGTGTAAAACCTCAATGAGACATACTCTATCAGAATGAGTCACTCTGAAGCTTCATGTCTCTCCCTGATGCCACTCGTCACCAAGAGTCTCCCCGATAACTGACTGGGACCAACCTATTGACAAGAGATCTGCCACGACGAAATGAGATGGGAAACTCACAACGATAGACATGTCTTGCCGATGACTCCCATCGGCAAGACAAAACCAAGGTCTCAACAACTTTAAATTTTTGAACACAGCTGCTAGTCGGTAAGACTTCTAGAGGTCTCACTGATTTTTCTCTTTCAGGAGTTTCATGTTAGTAAGCTTGAGGCACGTTTTCCAACAATCTCCCACTTGACGAAGATCTTACTGACACCTCCAGAGCACAAAAAAACTACTGAAATTCATGGGCACTAATGCCCATTGAACTAGCACACCACCTGATCTTGTCTGTGCTCACTGGTTTCATCAATGCATATGCAACATTTTCCAGAGTATCCAATTTTTCTAAAGAGACCTTTCCATCCTCCACCATATCTCGTACAAAATGATACTGCACATCAATATGTTTTGTCTTGGCATGGAAAGTAAGATTTTTTGCCAAACAAATAGAACTCTGACTGTCATAGTAAATTGTAATTATCCCTACATCAAACCCAATGTTAGAACACAAACATTTTAGACAAATTGCTTCTTTATAGGTGTGTGTTGCTGCCATGTATTATGCCTCTGTAGTGGACAAAGCGACTACAACCTACCGCTTACTCATCCAACTAACTACACCACCATTCATCATGAAAATATATCCACTGGTGGATCTTCTGCTGTCAATGTCCCCTACCCAATTAGAATCCACATAGCCTCGAATGTTGAGAGTCCTTTGTGATTCAACCAAATTTCCATGGTAACACAAAGCATATTTTGAAGTGCCCTTCAGATATCTAAACACTCTTTTCACAACATCCCAATGTGTCCTTCCAGGATTTTCCATAAAACAGCTAAGTATTTCCACTACTTGGGAAATGTTTGCCTTGTACAAACTATTGCATACATTAAACTGCCAACTGCACTAGCATAAGGCACTCTGGTCATGTCCTTTATCTCAGTAGGATATTTTGGATAGTCTTCAATAGATAGCTTCGTTCCCTGCAACACTAGAACAACTAGCTGCTTGCAATCAGTCATACAAAATCTCTCCAGAACAGTATTAATATACTTACTCTGACTAAGCCAAAGTTTTCTACTCTTCCCGTCCCTGGTTATTTCCATTCCCAGAATATACCTGGCTGCACCAAGATCTTTCATTTCAAACTTTGCAGACAACTGAGATTTTAGATCAAAAATTATTAACTTACTATTGCCTATGAACAACATATCATCAACATAGAGAGCAATAATAAGAACACGATCATTTTCAGCTTTGTAGTACACACAATGATCAAATTTCAATCTTACAAATCCCAATGAAAAAAAAACGTGTCAAACTTCTGGTACCACATTCTAGGAGATTGTTTTAATCCATACAAAGATTTTTTCAACTTGCAAACCAGATTTTCTTTACCTTTTTCCACAAAGTGCTCAAGCTGGGACATATAAATTTCTTCTTCAAGGTCACCATGAAGAAATGTTGTCTTCACATCCATCTATTCAATCTCTAAGTCATACGCTGCTGCAAGTGACAAAATAAATCTGATAGACGTCAACTTAGCTACAAGAGAAAAGATTTCTCCATAATCAATTCCCTCTACCTGGGAATAACCCTTCACAACCAATCTCGCCTTATACTTTTCCACACCGCCATCCAAACCTATTTTCTTTTTAAATACCCATTTGCAGCCAAAAATTTTCTACCTTCGGGCAAGGGCACCAAACTCAAGTATCATTCTTTTCTAATGATGCCATTTCTTCATTCATGGCTTCCAACCAAGAGTTTGAATCAAACATTCAATGCCTCTTTCACAGTCCTAGGCTCATCAATGCTAGAAATTAAAGCATAGGCACAAGTAGAATTTAACAAAGAAAACCCATACCTATCAGGTTGCTTTCTTTCACGTGTTGACCTCCTCACAGGCTGAGGCTGAGGTTGATCTTCTTCTTCAGAACTCTCAGAACTACTTGAGCTCTCAGTTTCAGGTACATTTTTAATTTTCAATTCCTCTTTATTTGGTGTCAGAGGAATTTCAACTATATCCTTTTTATTTTTTGATTTTGTCTCTGACTGCAAATCCAAAGTAGAAGGATTCAACTCACAAAAAATAACACTTATTTTGTATAGAACCTTCTCTGTATTAGAATTCCAAAGCTTGTATCCTTTTATGCCAACACTATAACCAATAAAAATACATTTAACAGCCTTTTTTTCTAATTTAGACCTTTTTTCATTCAACACATATGCATATGCCTCAAAGCCAAAGACACGAATGTGTCTCAAAGAGGGCTTCTTTCTAGACCATGCTTCCAAAGGTGTTTTCTCAACAAGAGTGGAATTCAAAGAACGGTTTATTAAATAACATGCTGTTGCAACTACCTCAGCCCAAAACTTCTCCTCCAAGCCAACATTGCTTAGCATACTTCGTGCTCTTTCCATCACCATCCTGTTGAACCTTTTAGCAACTCCATTTTGTTACGGAGTGTAGGGTGTAGTTTTATGTCTTTTAATCCCATGATCTTTAAAGTACCTTTCAAACTCATCAGAACAAAACTCACCCCCATTGTCAGTCCTTAAACATTTTATTTTTCTTCCAGTTTGATTTTCCACAAGGTTTTTAAATTCCTTAAAATGACTGAACACTTCTGATTTACTTTTCAAAAAATAAACAAATTCCCTTCTTGAATAATCATCAATGAATGATACATAATATCTTGATTTAGGCAAAGAAGGAACATTTACTAGACCAAAAACATCAGAATGTATGTAATCAAGTAAATCATAAGATTTGTGAGGACTGAAGTAAAATGAAACATGGTGTTGTTTACCATATATTCAATGTTCACAAAATTTGAATTCAAGGTTACAATCGTCAAGCCCTTCAACCAGGTTTTTATTCTTCAAGGTTCTTAAACCTTTTTCTCTAATGTGGCCAAGCCTATGATGCCAGAGCATAGTCTTTTTTGCTGGAAGTTTAACTTCCATAGAGTTTGCACTATCAGGAACTTTTTCCTCCTTTTCTCCATGAGTAACCTTCTGTGACTTTACAAAGACACTATTGCATTGCACAACATGTGCATCCAACTTATACAAGGTACCAATACGAAAACCCCTAGCTAGCACCATTGAGCATCTATTCATCTTGCAACCATTTTCAGAGAACGTGACTAGCACTCCAATATCGTTCAACTTACTAACAGAAAGTAAATTTTGAGCCAGACCTGGTATATGCATTACATCATTGATTCCCTTCACTCTTCCATCAGGGAATTGAATTCTGACTCTTCCACAACCAACTATTTCCAGAGATGAATCGCTTGCCAAATACACCCTTCCACCATCGTATTGTTCATACTTAGTGAACCAGTCTCTATGATATGTCATGTGGAAAGATGCTCCAGAATCAATTAGCCAGACATCATCTGATGCTTGTGTAGCCAAGGCTGCAATGAAAGCGTCTACATCACTCTGAGAAGAATCATTGTCAGAAGAATACTTCTTATTTTTCTCCTCTTTACAATCATTTTGGACATGACCAAGTTTCCCACAATTCCAACACTTCACCTTGGACTTCTTACCAGGAGACTTTAATCTCCCGTTTGATTTGGATTTGGACTTCTTGTCCTTCTTCTTGCCTTTTTCTTTCGATCTACCTCTAACAACAAGAGCCTCCTTCGCCATCTCAAAATATTTTCTTCTCATCTCTTCTGATAACAAAGAAGCAACAATATCTTCCATCTTAAAAGAGGAAGTAGTACTCCCAATAGCCATCACCAAGTGATCCCAAGAATCTGGCAAAGAACATAACAGTAGCATACAACGATCTTCTTCATCTATCTTCACACCCACATATGCTAACTGAGCAATCAACATGTTGAAAGCATTCAAGTGATCAGCAACAGATGCTCCTTTCTGCATTTTCAAAGAGTACAACTTCTTCCTCAAGAACAAATTATTCACCAAGGACTTGCCCTAATAAATAGCTCCCAATCTCTTCCACAAAGAGTATGTTGTCTTTTCTTCATGAACATTTAGAAGAATAGAGTCTGCTAAACAGAGCCTTATCATCCCCTTTGATTTTCGATCTGCAAGGTCCCAATCCTCTTGCTTCATGCCTGTAGGCTTCGTTCCAAACATAGCAAGCCAAAGATCACGATCAACCAACAGATCTTCCATTTTGAGTTTCCACAACTCAAAATTACTGCCATTGAATTTCTCAATTTCAATCTTTCCTAACGTGCTTGCCATCTTAATCTGTAATTCGAATTACTA
Organism: Sequoia sempervirens; assembly: GCA_007258455.2. Taxonomy (NCBI): domain Eukaryota; kingdom Viridiplantae; phylum Streptophyta; class Pinopsida; order Cupressales; family Cupressaceae; genus Sequoia; species Sequoia sempervirens. The sequence continues at coordinate 1,226,549,487 of VDFB02271358.1, read as the reverse complement.
GACTTATACAAGACTCCCACTAAACAGAATTGACACAAAAAACCCAACATACCCACAAGGATAACACAACTGGCCAGGCTCTGATACCACTTGTAAGGAAAGCTTAGGTGCGGAACAAACTCTCCTAACGCCAAAACCTCAGGGAAGAATGAAAATGTGACTTTAAAATTTTCAATTATAGTCCAATTAAGATACTCATGAAAGAAATAACAAAAAAGAGAAATGAACACATACACAATTGGACACCAAATTTATGTGGGAAAACCCTTACGAGAGAAAAACCCACCACACCAAGAAAAGTCTCTTTGTATTATAGTAAGTAAAATCTCATACAGAGATCAACTTCATTTTCTGATGCCAATTTTTACAGCAACACATTTACTGATCAATCTTGTACAAAATAGCTCTCAGAAACATCCAATGAATTCACTCTGATCAATTCGTGTTCCATCGAGCAACACTTCATTATCTCACACTATTCATCGTCATCCGCCATTTCCAGAGAGTAATCCATTCTCTCACAGTCTGTTCATCTCCCTCACAGGAACGGTTGCAATAGTCCAACTGCCAACGGTCTCCTTCTGCTTTGCTCATTGGTTCAGAACACACCACATAGGACAATCGTTCGGTCAAAGAAGTTCAAACGGAATCGCATGTTAGTGAGACACTAGGCCGTGTCTCCCCGATGCCACAATGCCCAACTGTCATTTCCGGTAAGAGTCATATCGAGTTCAAATCTGTCACCTAGAATCACTCTATCGCTAAGACATCACATCGATATCCACTACAGAACCATCAGCAAGACCATCGCTATTGCTAAGACTTCACACCGATGTTCAACTCATGTAGCTCTATCGACAAGACCATCACTAGCGGCGAGACATCATACCAAACACATAACAGTCGGAGAGACCAATGCTATCGGCAAGAGGTCATATCGAATGCACCAACCTATTGGCGAAACCACATCCATCGACAAGAGTTCTTACTGAATGCAAACTTGACCAAGTATCATCGGCCAGTGTCACACCGATGTCATCGACAATTCATGTCACCCCGACCAGTCTATCAACAAGAGCAACACCATTGGAAAGAGGTTATACCGAAGTTCATCATGTGGAGATCCATCGATAGTTCATAAACAAATCCATCAGTAAGACTAGCACTCTCGACAAGAGTTCATACTGACTGCAAACCTATCGGCCAAGAGTCTCCCCGATGACATATGTTGTCAATGTGTAAAACCTCGACGAGACATACTTTGTCGAAATGAGTCACTCTGAAGCTTCATGTCTCTCCCGGATGCCACTTGTTGCCAAGAGTCTCCCCGATAATCAAATGGAACCAACCTGTCGGCAAGAGATCTTCCACGACAAAATGAGATGGGAAATTCACAGTGATAGACATGTCTTGCCGATGACTCCCGTCGGCAAGACAAAACCAAGGTCTCAACGACTTTAAAATTTTGAACACAAGTTGCTAGTCAGTAAGACTTCCAGAGGGTCTCACCGGTTTTTCTCTTTCAGGAGTTTCATGTCAGTAAGCTTGAGGCACGTTTTCCAATAGGGAATATCACACATGAAATCACCATCAAGAGAGGACTAATCATGGAATAGAATACTCATGCCTTAGGGAATACTAGCCATAGCATCACCACCAAGGGGAACATCATATGCCAAGAAAGGTCACATAATTAGAGGAAATCAAGCCTAATATCACCACAAAGGAGATACTAACATAGATCAAGGAGGCCACAAATTTATTTCCAAGGTCACACTTTCTAGAAGATGAATGCTATCATTGGTAAAAAGGGACCATTTCTTATAAAAACAATGAGCAGGGGACTATATTCCCCCCTTAAAATATTAGCGTACTTGCTACACTAACATTTTAAGGAGAAACAAAGGGATCCCTTGCTAGAAGGAATGCACCTAACACAAAGCTACCCAACCCCTTTCCCCCCAAGTGTAGGGAAAAATATGAGCCAAGATGGTTAATGATATGTTGCTCAGGTTGTGAAATGAAATATGATTGCATAAAACTTAATTTATACCTTGATGCATGGTAGTGAGTATTGTGTGATACTACAACTACCACATGGCAAGGAGCAACAACTAATGCTATTTGTCTCTTGTATGATTAAGTGAAGATGTTTTTTGGTATTTTTGAAGGACAATAACCAAGACCTTTTTTTTTTTCTTATGTGTTAGGCTCTATAGTGACACATATACCTTATTCATTTACACCACATCCTTTTCCATTATAGCCAATTTTTTTCAAAAGTTAATAACCTCTTCCATAAATGGCTTCCATTACTTTTGAAGAAGGTGGTTTTTAATAATCATTTTCATTATAAGTGGTTGTTTAATTTGTGTTTTCCTCCTTGCTAGAAGTTGTGGAGTTGAATGCTTTTGATGATTTAGTCATTTCTTATGTCGATATCATTGTGACTTGTTTTTCTTTTTCTGATTTTTATAGTATAATATTGTATTCCATCATAAATATATGTGTGAAATCTAATGATTCCCAAACATCATCCAAAAAAAATTCACCAATGAAAGACACTCATCTTTATATTTTCTTTGCAAAGGTTCCACTTTTGTAGTTGGTGTCAATGTTTTGTGAGGATTCTTCATTCTCATTCTAGTTTGCAAACAATTTTCAGATTTTGGATAAGCTTTTATTGTGTAAACCTTATTATTGTAAGTGTATTTCATTACTTGATGAAGCATTGAGGGTGCATCTTTCATCTCATGAATCCACAGTCTACCCAAGATAATATTATATGAAATATCATGGGGCATGACATGGATGGGAGTTTGCAACACAACTTTACCAAGTTTAACAGGTAACATTATATCACACCAAGTGGTTGTTTTTCCATGTCAAAACCTTTTATTGAAAAATCAATGGATTGAATTAAAAAAATTTCTGCTCCAATTCTATCCAAAAGATTTACACTACAAATATTAATCCCCGAACCATTTTCAATAAGGGTATGCATAATCCCAACTTTGTTAAGACTAGCCATTATCATCAAGGCATCATTTTTTTTTGCATTTCTAAAGGGGGTAATTCACTTTGATAAAATACCATGTCCAAATCCACCAAATTTATACCCTCAATTAAGGTTGCTACATCATTTGGTTGTGCAATAAAAGGGACAACAACTTTTTACAAAACATTTTGAAGAATTTCATGATAAATAGGTGATGTTTGAATTAAATCCCACAAAGAGATCTTAGTAGGAGTGTTACGAAGTTTATCAACAAGATCAAATTCTTTACCACTACGCTATAAAATGTTAGGTGTAGGTGGGAGGTATGGTTGAGGCAATGGAATGGATGTTAGAGTTTATTTTGATTACTTATTATTTCTAGTGTTATATGTGTGAGCTACAACATGATAACTTGGTTGCTGCAACACATGATTAATGTTATAATTGTGAAACAAGCACAAAACCATGAGCCATAGGATCAAACAACAAAAAAATACACCTTCCACGCAAGATATTTGCAAACAATATATGCAATATTCCTCAACAAGAAAAAGCTACATAAGCAAGAGACTCTCAAAAAGATATGAAAGCTCCAGATAATTACAATGAGGGTTGAGTGCTTATAAGAGAAAAACCCTAAATGAGAAATGGATCAGATCATGACAAGTGTCAACATCACATGTGATGAGACATAATGATCTAATATTAGCTCAACTAATAAAGCATTAAAACACTCCTGAGTTTAGCTTAAGTTCATGAGAATAAATTAGAATAATAATCAATTAAAGATTAATTAATTATTAGCTAATGCATGATTACTCTAACACCCTCCTTAAGATGAACTTAGGGAGTAGCTAAAAACCCTATAAAAAATGCATGATGGGTCCTGAAAAACAAGGCCAAGTAAGGTAACCATGTACAAACAAAAGATCTCTATAATGCAAAGAAATAGAGAAAACCTCATGGGAGAAACTAGACTACAAAAAAGAGATGAAATCCAAGTGAAGGACTGAAGAAGCCTCCAAACAAGACAATGTTGTCCCAAAATATAGGAACAAAAGATGAACAAAAAGAAAGAACACCACTGAAGCATGAAGAAGCTGCAAACACTGTCGAAGAATGACTACTGAAATGTTGAAAGAAGAACCTCCGCTAAAAGATATGATGATCAGGATCAAGAAGAAAAGGATTTGTATGAGTGCCCCCAATGAAACTACTCAAATCTGATGAAAAACCAAGGAAAACATCAAGAAATCAAAGATATAGATGGAACAAGTACCAATAGTTTGAACAATTGATCAAGTGAAAATGGAAGGTTGCCTCCTGAATGCAAGAGTGTCCATATGGTAAGTGATCCATCTCAACAAAATACAAGTAACTAGCCACTGATGTACTCTATATCCTAAAGTACATAGGAACAAATACTGAATACATAACTCACTCCAAAAAAACCAAGGAAGCAATAGGACCAACAATAGAAACCCCCCATAATGCTGAAAAGGGAGAGGCGTGACAGGTACACTGAAACTGAATACCAGAAAGAAGTGCATGAAGAAGAATTAGGAACATCTAAATGTGCAAACATGAAAGTACCAACACATATAAAGGGTGTGAAAACAAAAGCCACACATGCATGAGGCTGTTGTCGTGGAAGGGATGCTCACTTGACAAAGGTGTGATTGAAAACAAAGGAAAAACATCAAACCCCCCATGGCACTTTATAGAATAGTGTAAGTACAATAATGGCATAATATGATGTGCAAGAATCCCAATACTACACATACAAAGCTGAGGCACTTTATTTCAGTGCGTTTACATATGATAAATACATGCAATGTGAGCCCATAAGGTCCAAAAAGGACTACATGAGATGAGGGATTTTTGGAAAAAACCAAAAATAAAATCTGGAAATCACCTGCACCATTGCAAAGAGCTCGAAACTAGCTTTCCTATGATATCGTGTTTTCCCATTTTCAACATTGTATGCAAAAGTTATGCCAAAAACACTGAAGGAAACTCCAGAAAAGAAGATCTAAATTTTACTAGAAATAATAGGGACCTGAGAAAAAATCTCCAAAAAATACCTACACCACTTGAAAGTGCTTTGAGTCCTCTTTCTGACGATAACTTGTTTTCCCAATTTCAACACCGTGGGAAAAAGTTATGGCCTCTAGAAGAAAACTACCCTTAAAGGTAAATTACATAGTTTGCTAGAAAAAATTGACGGCCATATGGCCGTTGCAACATAAATATGACATTAAAAATGACGGCCAAATGGAAGTCACCGTATTTTCCTAATTGGGATTATTTTTTAAAAAAATGTTTTTTAAAATAAACAATAAAAAAAAATTACATTAAAAAAAGAAGAGGGGCATGGGGGCGGAGCCCACGACTGCCACCTCGGGGCTAGGCTGAGGGATGCCACTTGGGTGGTACCCTTGATACCCCTCCCCACATGGGGGTGGGGCTTGAGGCCTGCCACCTCTGTCGTGGCAGGGGGTGACATGTACCTCAAATACTTGATCCCATCAATTTTTAAATTTTTATTTTTTTAAAATAAAACACAAAAAATTGCGGTACCCTTTAAAAGGGTTTTTTTAATATATATATATATATATATATATATATATATATATATATATATATATATATATATATATTTGATTTTTTGAAAAAAATCCACAAGAAAAAATATGTAAAATATTTTATTTTAGTTTATTTTATTTTATCTCAATTTGCGTGCTTTGATTACTTATTATTTCTAGTGTTATATGTGTGAGCTACAATATGATAACTTGGTTGTTGCAACACATGATTAATAGTAAGTTATTTTTCAAAGCTTAGGATATGGTCATGATGTTTAGGAGGTCCTATAATGAGAGGTGAATTAGGAGGTTCAATAATCAAAGGATATCTAATAGCCAATTTTGCATCTATAACCTCAATGGATTGGACTTCTTGTTGATGATCTTCTATTGAGGGAGAATCTAATGTCACCTTAGCTTCTTCATCTATGTAATGCCTCTTATTATCTTGTGAAATAAAAGTATCAATGATTTCATCCTCTTGCATTATAATATCTTCCCAAGTAGGAGATGTATTATGAGAGAAACAAACAAGATTCTCATGATGCTCAATGATTGGTTCCTCTAACACCAAGATAAATTCATCACAAGTAGGTGAGGTATCGAGAGAAGAACAACTATGATTTTCATGATTATCCATGATTGCATCCTCTTGCACCAAAAAATTCTCATAAGTGGGAGATATGTTAGGAGATGAATGAATATTAGGCAAAGTGATATTAATAAATGTGTCAATGATTTCATTCTCTTGCGCCAATATACTCTCACAATTAGGAGAGATATTGGGAGAATGACTAATATGCTTATCAATGATTTCATTTTGTTTCCTTAGATTGTGCTCATAAGTAGGGAGATTAAAATTACACAAGCCATGTGTTATCGTAGATAACCAACCAAAGGGATCACTACCAAAAAATTACAAAGAAGATAGAAGGTATTTGTTACACAAAGAAAAACAATCTCAATGCAACAAATATTTCCACCACAATTTGCTCACACTTGCAGACATGCATGAATGATAGAGTACACCTTCAGCTCACTGCATCGGGAAACTCACAATTAGATTCCACGTTGATCTACACCAACTCGCATCACATACACACTATTTTGCATCTATCTCGTATCTATCTTGCTTGCATTATTTGTACCTCTTTCACCAATATTTCATCTTGTATTTATACCATCTTCAACTTTGAAACATATCCAAAGTCACCCATACACCATTTTCATTTACAAATTCAAATTAGGTTGGTGCAAAAAAAGTCTAGGGTGGAATTAGAATGAGGGTGACCCAAACACACACTTCCATAAGCTTCAAAAGTAGTGCTAAACACAAGGTTGGCCAAACTAGTGTAAAACACATAAATAAATTAAGCATACACAACCTTAACATGATCCAATCTTTCTAGATAACAAAATTAACTTGAACATAATCATATCGGCTTAACTCCAGAACCACAAGTCATAAGACTTGAACAAGAAGAAATCCGAAGCAACTACATTTCTCCCGAACCTTAGCCAAATACACTAAAAAACACAATTCACTATTGGTGAACATAACTTGCACTGTATAATGATCCAAAAGCCCAAAATCTAGATATAGCAACTTCCAACAACCATGAACAACATATCTGAATCATACAAACATAGGAGAAAATCCCGGAGCAAACATTGAACACCTGCAATCTTTTTCCTTTACAATTTTCTTAATATCCTTGACATATACAACCAATAACCTTCATCCATGACAATAACAACTAGTTGAAAGGAGGGACGATAACCCCTAACTTCTCTCAGAGATACTCAAAAGTATCTTTAGGAAGAGCCTTCATAAATATGTTAGCCACTTGATCCTTCATAGGTACATACTCTAGATTTACTTCATTCTCCACAACCTTCTCTTTCAAAAAGTGATACTTGATAGATATATGCTTTGTCCTCGAGTGCATCATTGGATTCTTTGAAATGTTAATTACATTTGTATTATCACAAAAAATAGAAATAGGATTGCCATACATTACTCTGATATCTTTCAATGTTTGTCTCATCCATAAAAATTGTGTATAGCAAGATGCAACAGCAATATACTCAGCTTCAACAGTGGATAAGGAAACTTAATCTTTCTTTTTACTCAATCAAGCAACCAATCTACAACCAAGAAAGAATGCACCACCACTTGTACTTTTCCTGTCATCTACACAACCAACCCAATCTACATCTATGCAAGCACTTAGTGTAAAATCAGTATCCCTAGGATACCACAAGCCATAATTTGAAGTTCCATTCAAATATCTAAATATCCTCTTAACAACAAAAACATGTGTTTCTTTAGGGTCTTCTTGAAATATAGCCACAATACAAATTGCATGCATGATATTCAGTTTAGTAGTAGTTAAATACGACAAACCTCCAATCATAGATCTATATTTTCTCTGATCATCCTTAGGCGAATCATCATCTTTACTCAATTTGCAACTAGTCAATACAGGAGTGTATACTAGTTTGGAATCATTCATACCAAATTTCTTCAACATTTATCTTACATAATTTGACTGTGATATAAAGATCCCTTTCTCTGTTTGATTAATTTATAGCCCAAGAAAGAAATTCACTCACCGAACATAGACATCTCAAATTATTTTTGCATTTCTTCAGAAAACATCTTGCACATAGTTTCATTTCCTCCAAAGATAATGTCATCAACGTATACAACAACTATCAAGATCTTGTCATTTTCAATTTTAAAATACAGATTACTATCTGTCATGCCTTTGTTGAAACCTTTCCAAATCGAATATTTGTCTAATCTTGCATACCAAGCTTTTAAGAGCTTGCTTCAATCCATATAAATCCTTCTTCAATATGCAAACCATATCTGGTTGATCTAACAATTGAAATCCTTCTAGTTGTTCCATGTAGATTTCTTCCTCTAACTCACCATTCAAGAATGCAGACTTAGCATCCATTTGATAGACCTTGAAATATTTATGAGCACCAAATGCTAAAAACATTATGATAGCTTCCATTCTTGCCACTAGAGAAAAAGTATCCTGAAAATATATACCTTATACTTGTGAGTAACCCTTACACACAAGCCTTGATTTATATCTAACTACTTCTCCATTCTCATTCAACTTGTTTTTGAATACCCATTTTGATCCAATTATGTTTTTATCTTCCAGTCTAGGGACTAATTCCAAAGTTGTATTCTTCTTAATTTACCTAATTTCTTCTTTCATAGCTTTCATCCAATGCTCATCTTTACATGCTTCACTTACAGTCTTTGGTTCAACCTCAGAAAGTAAACACAGATTTATCTCACTAGTAGCATTATATTTGCTTCTTTTCAATACTCCTTTCCTTTTATCTCCAATGATTTTATTTTCTAAATGATTTTTCTACACATATTTAGGTGTCTTAGGGGACCCACTATATCTTCTTCTTCATTATGCTTCTCTTGTTCTTCCAAAAATTCTTTAATTCTTATACAATCAAGTTCATCAGATACATATCCATCAACTTCAATTGAATTCTTCATTACTTCATCAACCTTGACATTTTTGTTTTCCACATTCTTCCTCAATATTTTATTTAAACATCTGTAATCTTTGCTCTTATTAGAATATCCAAGGATAATACCTTCATCACTTCTAGCATCAAATTTCCCTAAATTTTCTTCATCCCGTCTGATATAGCATTTGCTCCCAAATACATTGAAATACTTAGCAGTAGGAATTCTTCCACACCATGGCTCATAGGGGGTCCTAGTATTATTAGCTCTTACTTGAACTCGATTGAACACATAAACAACAATGTGAATAGCTTCTCTCCATTAAACTTCTGGTAAACCAACTTCAGTAATCATTGATCTAGCTACTTCTTGAATTGTTTTGTTCTTTCTTTCAACAACTCCATTCTACCGAGGATTTCTAGGATTAGATAATTGTCTTTTTTATTCCATGAACTTTACAAAACATATTACTCATGGGAGGTGAATTCACCACCTTTGTTATACCTCAAGAATTTTATTCTCAAATTCACCTCATTCTCTACCATAGCTTTGAATGTCTTGGATCTATCTAATTCATCGTATTTCTCTCTAAGAAAAGTAACCCATGTATATCTAGAGTAATCATCAATCAAAAGCATAAAGTACCTTTCACCTTGTAGGCTTCTCACTCTTGTAGGACCACAAAGATCTGTATGAATTAAATCTAGTAGTTTGTTTAGTAGATTGTTCCTTTGATATGAAGTTGTTTCTTGCTTTCTTTCCAAACTGACAATTCCTACAAATATCATTAACAGGGTTTGTAATCCTCGGTAAATATCTTACGGCTTGCACTGCATTGATCCTTGCCAAGTTATCAAAATTCATATGGCACATTCTCTGATGCCATAAACAACTGCCATTAATCTGAGTCATAAAGCAATGCCCATCGACACCCTTAAGTTGATATATATTTCCTTCAAACTTCTTTCCTGTAGAAATCACTATTCCGGATCCTTTCCTGATTTCACATCTTTCATCCTCAAATACAAGATTATATCCTTTACTACACATTTTTCCAACACTCAAGAAATTGTGCCTTAAACCCTTAACATAGTAGACATCATTAGTATTATGCTTGCCATCAAAACTTACTAAACCTATCCCACAAATGTTAGCACCAGTATCATCTCCAAAAATAACTAAGCCTCCATCATATTTTTCAAGTTTAAAAAACTTACTCTTATCACCGATCATGTGATGTGAATAACCACTATCAACAAGCCAATATTTCTTTTCTTGTTTAACATGTAGGGTAGAGATTATAGTATCTTCATTTTTTTCTTTCTCTAGAGGACATTCCTTCACATGTCTTTCAGATTTAGTAGAAGTAGGTTCATATTTTATAGCCAAGAAAAAGCATTCATTTTCATCAAAATCTCCATAATGATATTCTTCATCAGAAATACTATCATCTTTATTCACATAATATGCTTTGTTGATCTTCTTTCCTTTGTTTCCTTTGTTTGTTCTTCTTAGCTCTTTCTGGACATCTCAAAGCATAATGACCTATTCCTCCACAACTAAATCATTTAAAGGGTAGCTTACCTTCATACTTTCCAGAGCCTTTCTTCATCCTTCTCACAAAGTTAGCTTCTACTTCATAAATATTCTCTTCATCTGGATCTTCAGTTCTTGTAGCCTTGAAATCAATTTATGATTTGGATACATTTCTCAAAATTTTCTTTCTCATCTCATAAGATGCTAGAGTTCCCAATAACTAATCTTTAGTATAATTCTTGTAATCCAAATATTCTTCAATAGTAGATACCTTTTCACTATATGAATTAGGGAGAGTTCTAAGAATCTTCTTCACAATCCTGGATTCATCTACTGTAGCACCAAGTCCTCACATTCCACCTACTAGCTCATTCACTCTCTACACATAGGATTTAATGTTCTCATCTTTAGACATATCCTGGACCTCAAACCATGCCTCCAAATTCTACAACTTTGCTTCTTTGACCTTTTCATTTCCTTCATGCATCTTTTCTAAAGCATCCCATACTTCTTTCGCAGTCTTCAAGTTTTGAACTTTAATCAACTCAAAATGTGAAAGACTATTTTTTAGAATAAACTTTGCCTTATTGTTTGCTTCATGCACCTTGATTTCATTATTTGTACTCAAACCATTAATAGAGGAGTGTAAGAAGTCTTATAAGGTTTCTCAACATCATAGATCCACAATACTCTAGGTATCCTTCCATTTGTATTTTCCAGATAGCATAATTAGTTCCATCGAACCTAGGGCATTCAAAAGTGATCTTTGTCGCCATCCCAGGCCTTCCTTAATCAGTTAAGCTTCTCTCCAAGGAACCAAGCTCTGATACCAATTTTTGAACAAGACAACTGAGAGGGGGGGTGAATTAGTTGTGACAAACTTTAGCCTTTAAAACTTTCACTAAAAATTAAATCAATCACAAATCCTTTACTTTGCTAGTATGATTAATCATTAAGTGCAAAGGAAAAAACTAAAAAGAATCACATACACAATAACACTAGATTTATGTGGAAAACCCAATAAGATAAAAACCATGGTGAGGATTAGCTCACAATATAAAGAATATCAAAACTCATTACAAAGGCTCACTACCAAAATACGACTCACTGTTTGGATCAGGACTCACTATCCAACAAAGGGTTAACCACCTAGAGGGCTCACTACCATAGAAGTACAAAGAAGATAGAAGAGATTTGTTACACATAGAAAAAAAATATCAATGCAATGAAGATTTCCACCACATTTCGCTCAAACACTTGTAGACATGGATGAATGATAGCCTTCAGCTCACTACATCTGAAAACTCTCAATTATATTTCACACTGATCTACACCAACTTGCATCACATACATATTGTTTCACATCTATCTTGCTTGCATTCTTTGTACCTCTTTCACCAATATCTCATCCTGTATTTATACATCTTCAACTTTCAAACATATCCAAAGTTGGTCATACACCATTTACATTTACAAATTCAAATTAGGTCAATGCCAAAACATCTAGGGTGGAATTAGAATGAGGGCGACACAAACACACACTTCAACATGTTTCCATAATTTTTGAAAGTAGTGCTAAACACAAGGTCGACCAAACTAGTGTAAAACACATAAATAAATTAAGCACACACAAGCTTAACATGTTCCAATCTTTCTAGACAACAAAATTAACTTGAACATGATCATATCATCTTAACTCCAGAACCGCAAGTCATATGACGAACAAGAAGAAATCTGAAGCAACTAAATTTCTCGCAGACCTCAACTAGATACACTAAAAAACATAGTTGACAATTGGTGAACATAACTCACACTGTACAATGATCTAGAAGCCCAAAATTTGGATATAACAACTTCCAACAACCATGAACAACATATCTGAATCATACAAACATAGGAGAAAATCCCAGAGCAAAACTTGGAGCAAACATTGAACACTTGCAACCTTTTTCCTTTACAATTTTCTCAATATCCTTGACATATACAGCCAATAACCTTCATCCATGACAACGACCGGTTGAAAACTAGTTAACCAGTTGACATTAATGACAACACCTTCATACTTGCTTCATACTTGCAACACATATGTATCATTATGTTTCTAGGATCTAAAGCAATATTAAACCTATATCTAGGGTGAATCACTTCAAATTTCATAAGGTTTATTATGTCAAAATGTCAGGTTCACCAAAATTAAACATAGAAAAATAGAACCCTAGGTCCAATTCAAAGAACCTAGGATGAATTTATTCCTTTTTCTAGGGTTTCATTAAGATGTAGATCAACAAGGTGATTAGATTGAATTTCAACCATGAAGGTGAGCCAATTAGAATTGGTTCTACATCTTTTAGAGTCTTGGAAATGGATTGGAATTGATTTAATTTGATTAACCTAATTAAAAAATGTTCCCTATATGAAAAAGGTAAAAATTGATGATTGATAAGTAGTAGCAGAAGTTTGCAGGAAAATTTGGAAAGGGACAAACACTATGTACCTATCCTGAAAGTTTGATGTTAGTCATTGTAGGAGGAAAAAGTCACCCAAGGGCATCCAAGTTCTTTTAGGGGTGTCCTCTTCTTTTGTAGTCCTCTGATACCATATCCAAGATCCCTGTTTCCACATGCAAACTTGTCAAATCACTACTGGATAATTATGTAGGTGAGTTTTTATGAATTGACAAGGTGTAGGGCTTTGAATAAATAATGGATAAATGATCTACAATCTTCCTTCAATGATCTTCAAATCTAAAACCTGCACATTCAAAGAGAGAAGAAATGGTGTTCCATTTAGGAGCTTGCCTTAGTTAAACTCTGTGTTAGTGTTTCCACTTCCACAATGGCAATATAAATGATAGGAAAGAATGATGAATTCACAAAGTGTTGCAACTCACCACCCTTCAATGGCTTCCTTAAGGGATTGAAGTCATACACATCACCTCAAGGTCTTGGATCTTGCTTGCCTGATTGCTTGAATTGCTTCAAGGAGACCTACAACAAGGGTTAGCCTTCACAAACAATGATAACATGATGAAGGGTACTCCCCTTACAATCTAAAACTCTCAAAAACAACAGATAATGGCACAAAAAAAATGCAAGAGGAAAGCAAATGTTTTCTATTCACTTAAATGAAAATGAAATTACAACATTATATTTGCCATCACATGGACTTTTTTATTACATAAATCTGCAAATCTGCAAATCGGAGCCACCATCTATGCTACTCTCGCCTCCTCTTTGAATTCCCCCTTTACATCCTTTATTTGGAAGGTGTAACTTCCCTAGAATCTTCTGGAAAGTGTAACTTCCTTAAGAAGATATTTTGAAATTTTATTAATTTTGGTATTACAACTTCATGAGGTCATAAATTTTGATCCGACCGTCGGATTTTCTATTATAATACCTTTTTGGAAAGCTCTCGAGAAATATTCCGCCAAAGGCCAACTACTTTTGTTTTCCACCAATTTTTAGGTCCATCCAAAGCCTCTAAGTGCCTCAAAATTGACCCCGAAGATTTTACTAGGATTTTTGAAAATTAAAATTTTAATATCTCTTAAATGACAAATGGTATTGAAGTGATTTCTTCGCCATTGGCTTCAATTTACCATTCTGGAGGTCTGTATAAGATTTCATGTCCAATTGTGCATAAATGCAAACTTACTAAAATAGTAACCTTGCCGAATTTAGCCCTTATTGAAAAGAAACAACATTTTTTTTGGGTGATGCAAGATTGCTCTTACACCCTAGATGCTCTTGCATCATAACATGAACACATATAAAATCACATAAGATTTGACATGATGTTTGGATCTTGAATTGCTGCAATAAAGCTCTGGAATGTTGCTCTTGACTTTCTTGATAGTGCTTTTGATCATAAGTTTGCCAATTTCTAGATGATTTGAAATGACACAATAACTAGATACTTATAGGCATTTATTCTAATTTATTTTAAATTAGATCCCAATAGCCAACATTTGTAACTTAAATTTCAAATGCTAAAATACTGATATCGACATATTCAAATTTAGATCCCAATAAAATAGGGGGGGTCAGACACCCAAGGGTTTCCTAGTCCTGGCCCTATTTTCCAAGAAATAAAGTATCAGTGGCAAAACATTAAATCAATACATTTGTTCAATGCTTTCCATTTCTTGAAAAATGGTAAAAAAAGGCTATGAAATGCATAATTTAGGAAATTAGGGACACAATTAGACTAAATAATTTAGGGGGAGAAAAATATAATGTGAAATTGTCAAGGGTGACAATTTATGACGCTACAACAATATATTAATACAATATGTGAATCCAAAAAGAAATTAATTACATATGATCCCATTGAATATATAGAAAAGGGATGAGATGAGAAGGTAAGTATGGACTCTAACATCCTCCATGAGTATAGTAAATGTGTCCATGATGTTTCATGTGCATGAGAAAAGTGCAATAAAGGTGTCTTTTGTGCATGAAAAATGTGTCTCAAAAAGTAAGTGCATATGTATCAACCACATGAGTGAGACAAAAGGTAAAATTTTCTTAGTGAAGACTTAACTAATATAAACAAGACTTTCTTAGGTAGGATGAAAGATAACTAGTTTGATAATATAACTCTTTATATTAATACCCCCTTTAGTACAACTTAGGGAGTAATGTATATAAAAATAATGATGGGTCACAACTATTAGGAAATTTTAGGTATCCATGTTTAAATTTATCATAAACAGAGTAAAGGAGAAAACCTTGTGGGAAATAAAACTCCTCTTCAAAATAGAAATGATGCAAATAATATGTACAAGTGAAGAGGATAGGTGATATAATTAAGAATATGTGATGACCCCTTAATAACTACTTATAATACATTGTACAATAGTCTCCATATTAGAGAAAAGAGAGAAGGTATATGTGACCCCCCAAAAGGTGAGAAGGAAAAAACTCTATGAGAAGAAATTATCCATACCATAATTGAGATGAGAAGAAAAACCATTAAACATCCCATAAAACTACCCCATGTAGTGATGGTAGATACTTGACATTGGGTTTTGAAGGTAACACCACAAGTTTGTGCAATCCAACTTCCCATTCTAGATATGAATATGTAGAAAGTAATATGGATGTCTCTAAATTATACACATGATCTAAAAACAATGATGATTCACATGATGATGTCTTTGAATAGTTCTCAAAGATATCCAAGCCAATACTAAACTATGAAAAATGTTGATATGATGAATTAGGTATCATATAGGATTCTAGTACAAGAACTAGGGTTGTATGGTGACAATTGATACTACTACAAGCAATGATAAAGTGAATGATTATTGAGTTAGATACGTGAACTAATGAATACATACAAAATATATCATTATAGAAACTAATATAGGAAAGGAAAGAGAAAAATATAAAGATGTAGGTGGAGTGACAACGTTGATGTGACTAATATCAAATAGAAGATACATGCCCTCAATTATGTCTTTAAAATTTGTAATTTTGGATTCTACTAACAAATATCATATGTCTAGTAGAAATGTATCTCAATGTGGTGGATTTGAAAAATTGATTTCAATATCCTAGTGCATAGAATCCCTAGAATCCATGGAGATATCAACTCTATATTTAGATGTAGAAATAGGTGGTGTGGGAAATGAGATCTCAATGCATTCCATGTGGCTACATTCTTCATCCCCAAATGATGGTGCTATCTCATAAGATGTCTTAGTGATACCATATGATATTTATATTTATGTTGGAACTAGATGAGCAGGTAATTCAATTCCATGATTGAGAATAAGTTGCCCCATTTCATTATTTTGATGATGAATTCAATATTATGTTGTATACCCTTTTTCCCATAATCTCCACACTTGAATTTTATTTATTAGAATGATCATGAATAATAATGAAACAAAGAGGATTTAGTTTGAGATACATGATCGCATGAACCAACAAATACAAAAGTAGAAAAACCATAATATTATCTCCTTGATTCAATAAGAGAGCCCCTCCAAATTTTATTAGTGATTTGGCACAATTATATTTAGTGCATTTACAATTACCACTAGGTGGATTTGATGTACAAAGATTATAAATACTCAAAATAGAGGTATATGTTGGAAGTGCAACTCTGAGATATTTTCAAGAACTATCAACACCACTATGTATCTCTAAAAAATATAAAAGTTCAAAACAAATGGACTCAAAAAGGAGTTCAAACATGCCTAAATGAGCCCTTCAAAGTTCAAAAAATAATAACTATATAGAGTGATGTATTTAATAATCCATGTTTTTTGAAAAATATACACACCAAAAATTAAAAAAATAATAACACCACAAAATTGAAAATAAAAAATTATCCCAAATAAAAAAACTACTTGAAAAAATATTTTATATGGCCAAGATATTGACTTCTAAAGTTGGAGTGCCAAAATGAAAATTTTGATGAAGAAGGGATCAAACTGTAGGTTTGAAATTTGTTGATGTTAGCATGATGCCAAAAATAAATTTAACAAAATTTAATAAATTTAGGTGTCCTCAACAATTAGTGAAACCCTAGATAAAATGAACTATAGCTAAATTTAGTTACATCTAATTATTTTTCTAAATTTAGAAATATTGCTAAACTTAGTGGAGCTTCCAAAAAAGCCTCTAAAGGAGGTGATATGACCTAAATTGTATTATTTGTACATGCCTATTTATTAATTTTATATTTAGGTACAAAAGGGTATGCCCATTCTAAAATTGTCATTTTTTTATTTAATTTTTTAAATAATATTTTTATTCATACAAACATTTTATAAAAAAAAAATTCAAAATAATTTTTTGTTTTGCAAAAAAGATGGTTTTTTAATAAAATAATATGCTAGAAATGGATTTGTACAATTTTATGGAATTATTTTCCTAATATATTTGGGTCACATGATAAAAATGATGTTTTGTTAATTGATATTAAGGTTTTTGAGGTTTTTGATCACACTAGCATACTTCATTTGGATCCAAGATGCATTCTATGAAAGTTGTCTGTTGAAACCCCTTTTGATTTGAGAAGGTTCTTACAATGTCAAAGCTCTGATACTATATTGGAGTTGGATATTTGACTCTCACAACCTAATGTATCTTGCAAAACAATGATAATCATTTTACAAGATATTTCAAGTAAGATAAAAATATGTAATATATTCATACAATATGTGTGAATCCATAAAGAAAATAATAACATATGATCCCCTTGAATATATAAAAAATGATGAGATAAAAAGGTAGGTATGGATTCTAACCTCTTAGTGTGGAACATGTGTCTATAATGTTTCATATGCATGGGACAAGTGTGATAAAGGTGTCTTATGCACATGAGTTAGGTGTCTCAAAAGGTGAGTACATGTGTCTCAACCACATGAAGTGCAACAAAAATGTAAAATTCCCTAAGTGGAGGCTTAACTAGTGAGAATAGGACTCTCCTAGGCACGATAAAAGCTAACTAGTTTGATAATTTCACTATTTACACTAACAAATAAAATATTCTTCTAGTCTCTTGATAGGTCCTTCAACATCCATTTTTATCTACATAATCTATCACTTAAAATATTTTTTCTCTAGCCATGTTTGATGATTCAAAACTAGAGAATGTGTCAAAATAACTAAAGTAACTAGAATAATTATGATAAAATCTATTAGAATGAGAAACATAATATACTTTTACCTTTAAAAAAATACAGGAGCATTGCAACTAAAGGTTTCTTGCATCAAAGTTTTCACTGGCGCTTAGGAGTGCGAGTGTGCTTAGTGTGAACAACAAGGGTTTGCAACCCTTGCATCCCAGTGTATGTGGGGTTGGTTGCTTCAACCCTTTCCTTGGGTGTCTCACTTTCCTTTTGGCACCATTTTTATCATAGTAACATGTGTTTTCTTTTTTTTGTTTTTTATGCTATCTTTTGGGGTTTTTAATTTTATGCAAGGTGGCAAAGTATTGCAATTTTTTTAATTTCTCTATTTGGGATTGGGTCAATTTTTATGCCTTGGGATTCTATGGTGGTAGGTAATATAGAACCTTCTAGGGGTCTAGGGGACCCCCCAAATTTTTCTTTTAAAGAGATGCTCAATGGTTTGGAAACCTACTCTTCTGATCATGCCAATGAAATGATCTTTTTAATGTAGGCAATGCATGAGAAAAAATGTCCAATCTATGAGAATTCGCACAAAATATAGTTATTGTTTGGAGAAAAGTGTGGATAGGCCTTTTTTGGTGATAAATCAAGAGTCCATCATCAATGATTTTTGGTATCTATCATAGCATGTAATCATTTACAAATTTATGGGCCTTAGGATCTCTATGCCTTTTCTAGAAAAGTGGGTTAGAAAGAATTAAAATCCTAAAGGGGATATGGAGATTATTTTGGTGGAAAATGGTTATTTATTTTTTGTTTTCTCTCACATGGTAGACCAAAATATTATTTTTGAGGGTAGTCCATATTTTTACAATCAAGTGGGTTTATTTATTAAACCTTGGCATGTAGGTTTTGATCCTATGGAAGAGTTACCCTCAATAATTCATGTTTGGGTCTGGCTACTAAGGATTCCAATGGATTTTTGGCATTTTATTATTTTTGAATATAGATAGGGGCAATAATTGGGAAGCCTTTAGGTCTTTCTCATCAATCTTTGATAGGAAAATTGCCACTTTTTCTCATATTTGTGTAGAGATAATTTTGAATAATCCTCTTTGTGTCCTTGGAGATAAAGTTAGACACCATGAATTGTATTCAATAAATTGACTACAAGGCTCTCCCATTCCATTATCGAATCTACCTTGAATATGAACATCTACAAAGAAACCACAAAAAATATATCCAAAACCTTGTAATACTATTCCTGAGGTGCATGTAAGGAACTTAAAATCAAAGGGGAAGGCCTTGATTTAGACTAAGTTTCTTGATTTAGAAGGGTTCATACCTATGAAATATAGATCAAGGACAAAGACCATCATACACCAAATTAAGGGTTCTCTCAAAGGACCCTTTAGTAACGAATTTTAGGTTCTTGATAGATTTGATGAAGGAGACTTGGGAGGGAATGTTAGGAACAACTTAGATGTCCTTCCTATTTCTATTCTAGGTAAGAATTGTAACCCCTATGTGTCAATTCATTCTCTCGAAATACATATGCTTGTTTTAGAGGAATCAAATCTTGTTTCAAGTGAAATTGAAAATGTGTATGGAACTCAGGAGGTTTTGGACCGATAGGGAATTGAGGTAGATAATTTTACTTTAAATGTAGTCCAATCAAAATTATTGGATGCAATGATCATAATAGATAAATTTCAAGATGTAGCAGTAAAATACAATGGAAAAAAAAAGTTGCACTCCTTCTAGGCCTTCAACAAATTAGTATTAAGAAAGGAAGTTTGGATAAGGGGTTCAAACTAGGAAGGAAAAAGAATCATGAAAAGGTCAAGATGATAGGGGAATCCTTGGTGGAATCAAGAGTAATTAATACTATTGAATCTCACTTTTCTAGTTCCCTGAAATGATTATTACATCTTGGAATACAAGGGGTTTGGGTAGCATCCCTCATCAAAAGGCTACTCGAGACCTTGTCCGTGAGCATAGGCAAGATATTTTATTTATTCAAGAAATAAAAGTATCAATTGATGAGATGATAGATATTTCTTATATAATTTGGAATGAATGTTAGTGTCTTCATACTAGGGCCTTTGGAAATGCAAGTGGTGTTGCTTATTTGTGGGAACCCCAAAATATTATTCTCATCTAGAGTATGTGAAGCAATAATTTAATTTTTTTGGTGGAATCATGCTTCAACATCAAGGAAACTATATTACTCAAAAATGTGTATGAACCCTAAGATCTACTAAGTAAATATTTTCTTTGGGCCCACATTATATCTGTGTATATTTTAGCTCCTTCTTTCCCTTAGATTATAGTAGCAAGGGATTTTAATGCAATAGCAAGTCTAGATGAGAAAAAAGGATGTATGGATCATATTTTCCCATCTTCTCACTTATTTCAAGAGAACATTTCTTTACTTGATCCTATGGATGTTGAGCCAAGGAATTGGAAGTTTACTTGGTTTAATGGAAAAACTGAAGATAGTTCAATTTTTGAAAGACTTGATATATTTCTAGTTTCCAATTATTAGGTTGGAGATAGTTTGGCCTCATTCTTAGAGATCCTAGTTTGGAAGGCATCAAATTATTTTCCTATCAAATTCTCTTCCATTGTTTTTGTCCTCTCTAAATACCATCCTTTCAAGTTTCAACTTATGTGGCTATGTAACCCATATTTGTTTGAGCTTATGGAGATTTTTTGGTTGGAAGGAAAGCTCTCCTTTGGAACTACAATGTAGTCCTTCATGAGGCTTCAATTCATTAAATACAAGCTAAAGAAGTGGAACAATCTCTCTTTTAGAAAAATCTTTCAAGATAAATATTTCTTTCAAAAGAAGCTAGAGGATATGACTTTTGAATTAAGGAGGAAGGTTTGATTGAGGATTCTTATAGGAGTCTATTTTTTCTAAAAATATTATTGAATGGGAGATCTGAGAAGAATTTTTTGGAGACAAAAGTCTAAGATTGAGTGGTTCCAATAATGAAATAAAAACAATTATTTCTTTCACAACTATGTGAAATACAAGAGAAGGGACACTTTTCTTTCATCTCTCACTTTGGAATATGGCATTCAACTATCCTCATTTCAAGATATTTCCAAGGAATCCATTAAGAATTTCTCTTCTTTATTTGGGATGTAGGCTACCCAAGATATAAAAAATGATCAGCTTGTGCTTGATTGCATTCCCCCTTTGGTGATTGAAGACATGAAAAATGCTCTCATGATGCCCTATCTCTATGATTGAGTTGGAAAAGTTATCTTCCAAATGAAGAAAGGTAGGGATCATATCCCTGATGGTTTCCTTATATATTTATTATACGTATTTTAGGAAATCTTTAAAAATGACTTGTTGGAAGTGGTGAGGGAATCTTAGATAAATAAGAAAATGATTAAATCCATAAACTCTACTTTTATTTCTATTATTCTCAAAATTGAAGGAGCGTCTTCTTTAGATTTTTTTCCCTGTTTCTTTAGGTATTATTTTTTATTAAGAGTAAAAAATAAATTTTGAAAGGGACTTGAAACCCTATTAAAAAATGTTGCTTAAAAGATTAACAATAAAAATGAACAACAAATCATCAACAAACCAACAAGAAAAAAGCAAAAAAAAGGACAACAACAACAAAAAATAAACTACTATAACTCTTTGAGAGTATTGGCTACATCTAGATCTTGTTGATAAAAAATTTGATGAAGGTTGACCAGATTTAGTAATTCTTTCTTTTCACCTTGAAAAACACTTCTTACCATAGGTTCTAGCACTCGGCCCTTGCTGAGTATAGCTAATCCATTTACCCTTAACCTTGTTATCACCATCCTTATTCTCCCCAACATTATTGGTACCAATAATTTTCTCTTATTTAATCTATTTCTCCTCTTCTTTCTCCCTAAGAGTAATCTAGGCATCCCTATTAGAATCAATTCTATTTTACAGAGAGCATAGTTTGATATTAATTTGATTGAGTTCCAAAAAAAATATTGGTGAGCATAAATTGACCAACCACACCATCCCTAGCAAGCCAAATTATATTATAAATTTTATCTTTGTTTGTATTAAGTTGGGGAAATCCTCCAAAAGATATTTGGGATAAATACCATGATCCCCTTTTGTATTTTTTGGGAGTAAAATTGAGATTTTACTAGTATTACCAATGGGGAGGTAATAAATTTAATCTAACTTATCCTTACCTTTGAGATTAACTCTCTCCTTTTTATCATATGGCATAATGCTTTTTCCTTTCGCAATAGTAAAAAATCTAGTGCTCACTAGAGAAGGCACCACCCATATAGGACCCACTAGTCCAAGATAATTGAGCCATTCTCCTCTTCTTAGTAGACTTACCCTTCTTAGCTTTTTCATCCTCAAAGGGTGGATTAGAATACATTTCAATATCATCCTCAACCCTCTATTCCTCATCATCATCAGACTTCTCTAACTTAGTAGTTGTGTCAAAAGAAACATGGGCATGAGAACTGCAACATTGAACTTCCTTCTTGGAAAAATAGGTGAGGTAAGGGTTTTTAAATGCTCCATAATCAGAAGAATAAGACCCTCTTGCAAAATGGGAATTTTAGAATCCCTTTTATGCTCTTTTAAACCAAATTCAAGAGAAGTAAGGACATAGAACATGAAAGAAACAAATTTCCTATGGTAAAAATAGTTCAATAGAATGTAACGGAAGCCATATATAGTAGTGAAATGACCATCTAAGGTGAAATAATGTATAATTATGTTTGCTACTTTTTCCAAAACATACTTGATTGAGAGCCTATCATAGTTTCTAGAATTTAGCTTAACCAATTTCTTCCGAGCTTTATCCTTCAAGAACTAGCTGATAGCACCCTTAGAAGCTTTTTTGTCTTTGAAAATTCTCCTCCCTTGGGTAGAAAGACTAGTAATCTCCACAAGGAGGTCTTTAGAGCTGACCATCACCTTACCATCCACCAAAAGAGTGTGATCCTTCCAAACCTTCATAAAATCCTTCGTAGTCTCGAGATCATACCCATGAAGTTTTTCAGATAAGAAGTCACAACAACTTCCTCTAGAATCTTAAAAATTAACCCATTTTTCCCAATGCCTTTGTAAGAGAGAGGTTCATACATGTTCTTATCACCACCCATATTAGTGAAAATAAAATACAAAAATAGTAAAACCAAGAAATAATACTGACCCCATCGATGAAAGCGAAGAAGGCCCCAAAAAACACCCATAATCTATGTGAAAATACCCAGGGCATTCATAACTCTAATTGGAATTTCCAATGCATACCTTTTACACATCATAATTGATTATGGCTTTGATATTAAGGGGTAAGGACTCATAATTAGTCTAAAATTGAGATGAACACTTCAAGACCCTCAAATTGGTGAATAGGTTAGAAAGACCATTCCCTTCCCTATAGACAGGGAAATATAATAATCATCAAAATAATTAAGGAGAATAGAGGAATCCTTAATGAGATTATCAATAGACCAAATAGGATCATGGGCATTCCTTAGGAATTGGATAATATTTAGGGAATCACTTTCATCCAAATATTATGAAAACCTTGAGAATGAGATAGTTTCAAGCTATTGTAGGTCGTCATGGCTTTAGCAAAGTGGTTGGACTGGGTACCCAAAGGGAGTGGATTCTTTATGTAATATTACCTACAAGATAATCACAAAAAATTATTATGAAAAGGTTAAAGAATTATCTAGATGACCTCATTTTTCCAAAGCAAGGGGGCTTTGTAAAATATCATTAGATTCTAGATGGGATTGTTGTGGCTGTTGAAGCTATCCAATCTATGTCTTGTTCTAAGGAGAATGCTATGTTTATAAAACTTGATATGTCAAAGGCTTACGCTAGAGTCAATAGGTATTTTCTACATAAGATCTTGGTTTCCTTTGGTTTTGGTTTGAATTGTATAGAATGGGTTATGAGTTGTGTCACTTCAACTTCCTTCTCTTTTTTCATTAATGGCATACCTTCTTCTCTATGTTCTACTTCCAAAGGCTTGAGGAAAGGGGATCCTATTTCTCCTTACTTATTCGTCTTAATGGTAGAAGGCCTAGAAGATATTTAGGAGTCATAATAGGAATGATTTTATCCAAGGTTGGTCATGGACTCATCATTTTGACTTGTATACCTATTTGAAATTTGTTGATCATACAACCTTATGAAGCAATCAATTTTAGGATAGACTTGAAAATCTATTTGTATGCTTTAGATCAACAAATAAATGAAGGAAAATATAATATTTTATTTTTCAACACCCTTGTGGCTATTTGGAATAGAATTGCAAATATTCTCCACTTCAAGATTGGGAGATTGCCTATAGAGTATCTCAAAATACATCTCTTGTCTAATAATCTTTGTAGGGATCATTAGAAGAATATTCTTTATTGATTTCATATGAAAGTTAGCTATCAGACCTTTTGATGGTTGTATTTTGTTGGTAGAGTGCTCTCCTAAAATCTAATTTGTAGGCTCTACCTATCTATAGATTCTTTCTTTTATCTGCTCCCAAAAGTTTTCTCAAATATTTTTATAATTTATCTAGGATATTTTTGTGGGTAGGTGATTTGGATGTACAAAAATGGTGGCTTGTGAGTTGAGACTAGATCTATAGGCCTAAGAGTGTTGGGGACCTTGGTATTTTCTAATCTAAGCTTAACTATTAGGCTTTGGTTGTCAAAATTTTCTAGAGATGGTGCAATATTCCTTGGGCTAGGATTCTAAATTTTAAATACATGAGAAGAGTGATAGATGTTGTTATCCCTTGTATGAATCTAAATGGTAAATGTTCTATGATTTGGGACACTATAAAGAAAGGAGATTCTCTTATTAATTAAGGTTTATTTTAAATCATTAAGAAAGGAAATAATGCTTTATTTTGGGATGAATCTTGGGATAACCATTCTCCCATTTCATCCACTCTTCCCCATCTACAACCTCTCTAGGGAATTTTTCTAGACATGGGTTGGTCCAAAGTGGTAAACTACATAATCAATTTTCTTGTGTGGTTCTTCTTTTCAAATTTGGAAGGACCCATAATGTTGACTTGGAGGAGGATCTTTAAATGATAGGGAATTCCTTGCTTCTATTCTAGCTAACATAACTTTTATCTCTTTGGAGGGTTCTGATTCTCTTTCTTGGGTTCATAATATCAAAGGAGAGTACATAGTTTCTCTTGGCTATCATTCTTTTTATGTGCATAGGAATGGATATATGTAGTGGCTTGAGTAAAAATAATTTGGAACAAGTTTGGATGGAATAAATGTATTTTTTTTTATGTTGTTTTTTAATCATAATATATGTGTGACCTAGGATAATATTCATAGAAGAGGGTTTCAAGGGGCTTCCTTTTTCTTTTTATGTAGCTCAAATGAAAAAAATACAAACCACTTGTTCTTTCAATTCCTTTTCTCAAAGAGATTATGGAGGCTTTTATGGAAACTTTAAAGTAGGCATGTTATTCATGTTACCTCATTGCATGATTTTTGGAATTGTTTGGGTTAGACCCCTACTTCAACTTCTTTTTTGTTGATGGTTTTGAGCATCGATCGATCTCTTATATTATTTTTCAGATTTTTGTTAGAAAGAAATCATCATATATTCTAGGATATAGAGTGTTTAATTATTTAAGTTTGGATCAAAATTAACACTAGTCTTAAGGAGACCATAGAGGCCAAGTTTCTTGATGATTGCCCCCTTCTTTAGATAAACATATTGTCAACCTTTTTGGAATCTCCCTCCACTCTCCTTTACAATATAAACCTGACTCTATGAGTCAGGGTTCTAGAAAGGTGAATCGTAAGGGAAAGTGGCCTCCGCCTCCAAATGATGTACTTAAAATTAAAACCAATGGGTCTTCGAGAGGCAATACAGGTTTGGTAGGAAGTGGTTGAATTGGTTGGGATAGTATAGGTTTAGTTCAATTTCTCTTCTCTAAGTATATGGGATTCTACTCGAACAATCAAATGGATTTTTGTGCTATATCATTTGCTTTAGAAATAGCCCATGATAAATATTAGAAGGAAATTTTTGAAAATGAATCTATTGTGTTGGTATCCCTTATGAATAGCAATAATTTCTAGAACTCTTATTGCAAACTTGCCATGATTTCTAAGAAAATTCTCTATCAATATTTAAAGTATTAAGTTGTTTTCTTTGTTCCTATTCCTAGAGAATGGAATAAGGCTACATATTGCTTAGCTAGATGGGCCTCTAAAGGTGGGTCTAGTTAGTGAGTGGGATCTCTCATAGCACAATATGAGGAAGAAGGAAAAGAGATAGCTATATATTACATCAATCATACACTTGTGGGGTATGAACTTAATTACGCTCCTATTGAGTGTACATGTCTTGCTGTTGTATTTTCCTCACAAAATATCTGATATTACATGTTAAATCATAATACCAAGCTCATAGCAAAGATAGATCCTTTAAAATATCTACTCAATAAAGCAACTCTAATGGGTAGATTAGTAAAATGGGTGATGATTTTGAATGAATTTGACATTGAATATGTTGATAAAAAAAAATTAGTGGACAAGTAATAATTGATCAACTAGAAAATGCTCCTACCATAGAAGATCATCCTCTTGTATTATATTTTCTTGATGAAGCAATTTTTACATTAGAAACATTTACAACATGGAAACTGTACTTTGATGAATCTTATACCCACCATGGTTTTTGAGTTTGAGTTATTTTCATTACACCACAAGGGGACACAATCCCTAAGTCCTACAGAATAGCAGTCCCATGTACCAACAACATTGCAAAATATGAAACTTTGTTTATAGGACTTATGACAACTATCAAATAGAAGATCAAGTAGCTTCATGTCGATGACAATTCTCAGTTGGTTATTTGACAAGTTAATGAATACTATAAGATAAAAGATGAAAAAATTATGTCATACAAAAGGATGGTTGACAATTTTAAATAGTACTTTGATGTCATCAAGTTTGAATAGATTTCAAGGATACAAAATAAAGTAGATGACACAAATGACTACCATATGATGTCTACTTGACATACCTTATAATGTGTAGTAGTGTGAGTTCTTGGTGGAACAACTTTTGATCCCTTATTTTTATGTTCTCGACTTTGAGATCGCCTGTGGAGTTATCGGTCCTGATTCACTCTAGTACAAAGATATTTATAATTACCTTCATGACCAAATTATTCCACCTAACTTTTCAAACAACCAACACAAAACCTTTACCTGCCAAGCCTCCAAAAATGTTATCATCAGTGAAACCCTATTTCAACATAGTCAAGATAGTAATATTCTTATATTTCTTGACTCAAAATAAGCATAAATAGATTTACACAAACTACATAACATATGTGGAGATCACTCTAGTGGTCCTACCTTAGCCAAAGAATCTTATGAGAACTAGATATTATTGACCCACTAAAGAGCATGATGCATACCAATTTGTTAAGAAATATTTTCAATTTCAAATTCATGGAGATTTTGTTCATGCACCAAAAAAATAGCTTCAACCCATTACCTTTGATGTAGGGCATCCTAATGCACCCTTTTTGAGGAAAGTTGTTTCATGTTGATAAGCTTTGGTTTTTGGTTTGGTTAGGGTTAATAATGTAATTTAAGACCATTTTAAGTCATTTGGAGTCATTCTATGATGTTTTGTGATGTTTTGGAGTCATATTGTAAAAAGTTGCTAAAAGTTATCAAAATGTTGTCAAAAAGATGTAAAAGTTGTCATTAGAGTTTACTAAGAGGCTGTTGGCTGGTTTTTCAATTTGAAATGATTTGAACATGTTAAATAAGCCTTTTATTATCGATCCCAAGGGTTGGACGAAGTTTGAATGAGAAGATCCGCATTTTACCATGTTCTATATTGCATTTTTCTATGAAATTTGACTGGAACTTGCTTTGTATGGCCTGGTATAGGTTGGTACGGCCTAAAAACCAATTGGATTAGATGTGAAATGTTTCTACCTTTTCGATGCTTTTGGTTTGAGGGTTTTTCATTGAGATTTGTGGAAGATATCACATTTTTGTCTTGACAGGATAAAACCCTGCCTAGGGTTTGCAATGAGTAACAAATAATCCATGGGAAGAGATTCCACTATCCAATAAACCATGAAAACTAGTGGAAGTCTATGTCCTAGGTCTATCCACATCCCTTCAATAGGAAAGTTGATAACTCGCATGTGTGAAGGAGTTAGGCTTGACAATATACTCTCATTTGCATATAAAATAGTCTAAAGCCCTAGGTCCAATGTTGTTTGATGAAATCTATGCACTGGGTGAGAAAGGTTGGATGGGAAGTCATTGTGATAGGTTGTAAGAGTTCCATACAAGTCAACAACCCCATGTTATAAGTTTTTTTCATTATTTAATTCCTTCATGTTGTTGTTTCAAGGTCTTAAGGTGCACTAGGTTGTTTGGTGATTGAACACATTTGTGCATAGATTGGTCAAAATTTGGTGTAGGTATCAATGAAATGTGTTGTAGCAGGTTTGCACAGACCAAGAATCATAAAGGTTCATGTTTCCCCTGTGTTTTAGGCTTAGGATCACATTTCCTAGGGTGAACTAATGTGCACATTTGAATCCTTTGTGTTGAAATCTTCTTTGGAAGTGTTTAGGTTGATGTTTTGAGTCTTCCCCCTCTGCATTAACCTTTCCATTGCCTTTCTCTCAATGGGGACTCGACCTTGTTGGAAAGATTCATCCTACTTCTATAAATGGCCATAATTTTATTATTAATACAACCAAATATTTCATGAAATGGATAGAATCCATAGCCATGACCTACATCACCAATAAACAAATTGTAAAGTTTATCCTTAATTACATAATACGTTGATACGACATTCCCATTTCCATTGTTACAGATAATAGTCACCCTTTCAAGAATCAAGATGTCTAAGAGTTGTGCGATAAATTTTATATTCAACATCACTTTTCCACTCCTTATTATCCATAAGGTAATGGTCAAGCAGAGGCGTCCAACAAAAAAATAATCAAAATTTTAAAGAAGACTATCAAAGACGCTAGCCATGACTAGCATATACAGCTGAGCCCAACTTTATGAGCTTATCATACAAGAATTCACACTCCCACTAGTGCCACACCATAATACCTAGTATTTGGTTATGAAGCTATCCTTCCTATTGAGGTCAAGTTACCATCTTCGAGAGTCTCCATGCAATATTTTATTGATGATGAAGATTACAAAATATTGAGACTACACGAGTTAGAGTTATTGGATGAGAGATGTCAAACTGCATCAGTTCATCTACAAGCCTATCAAAATCATCTCCATCATAGTTATAACAAGAGATTTTTAGTTTGACACTTTAATATGGGTGACTTGGTCCTAAAAGAAAAATTGAAGAATCATCCAGATAATGAAAATCCAGGCAATCTTGAGCCTAATTGGTTGGGTCCTTACATCATCACTATAGCATATGGATGTGGAGCATATCAACTTTCTACTCTTGAAGGTGAATCACTTATAGATCCCATCAATAGCATACACTTTTGCAAGTAATATACATGACTCTCAAAGAACCCCTTTTCTAAAAATTCAAAAATACAAAAAATAATAAAAAAATTCAAAAATACAAATAAAAAAGTAAAGAGAAATAATTGATCCAATAGTGAAAACTACTTCAATGGAACTTTAGGTAAGTACCATGGTGAAAACCTGGAAAATAGGTACCATGTGTAGTAGGTCACTACTCTTCAATCTACCATCATTCTATATAGTTTTTCACTCCATCCACAATAACTTGAGCACATGCTCCATAACAAAATCCCACTTTCCCCCATACAAACATAATAAAACTTTGTCACACCTCTCATGGCCCGAGAATGGTTGATGTTTTGCATCACCCACTTTAATCCATAACCATTCATAATAAAATCAATCCACTTGATTTTTTTCCATAATAATTGGTCCTATACCTAATTGGGAGAAATCCTCTACCTAGGTTTTTAGATGGTATCTTTGACATGAAATTAGAGCATGTATTATAACAATCACTCACCATAATTCACTTTCCATAATAAAATATCCACAATCTATAATAAAAAATTTATCCATCACAATCTACCTTCCATAATAAATTATCCCTTTCCAAGATTGATATTTTGATCAAACACAAACAAAATAAATCATGAAACAATAAACAAACTATCAAACCAACCTTGAAACCTAACTGATCAATTACCTAAACTTCATTATCTATCAACATCATCTATACTTATCAACTATCACTTGTCTTATATAGGTTTTTGCATCATTGAAACCAAACTTGAAATCTTATACAAGATGTTTCACTCTTGAAACTAAATACAATCCTTTGAATCCTATCAAGAAATCACTCATCTTTGGTAAGAAGATCTAAATGGTTCTTGAATCGTTTGGTCTAGTGATTCTTATCTTTTATTTGATTTATCTTTTTTCATGTTCCTATGTTATTCAAGGATATCCACAAGTGATTAGAGTGAGGATGGATCATGATTTTTGTTTTTTAGTTTGGTGTAGTCACGGTAGGAGGGTCCTCAAAGAGAACAGTTCAGACTGTGCAACAAGAGTTACACAACAGAAGCAACACGGAATATGAAGGAAAATGAAAATTCAAACATTCATATTATCAGAAATTTCAATTACAATCAGTCGACAACATCTAGGTTCACAGATTCGGCTCACATTCTTGATACAATATGCTTAAAATACAATATTCCTATATGCTCCTTAATACGAGCTGAAATATTACATATTGAATCCAATATTCATCGACTTACTACTCACTGCTTTCCTAATGATCTATTACAATGATTTATATCACATCCTGAGATCTAGAATCTTCTGCATCGGCCAAAGATCATTACAATCTCTGATGAAGGAAACATAATGTGTGTATGAAATAGGTCGGCCTTAAATTTGAATTTATCCTCGGTAGGTGCATAGGATGAAGTGAAAACCAATAATTAAGGTCAGGGACACTCCATGAAACAATTTGAGATACGCCGCAAGGATCCGCAAGTTATGGGAAAGATCCACAAGAGATCAAACTAGTTGTTAGGCTTGAAACTATTTTGGTGTTGGTTCAAGAAACTGCCACTTAATCCGGGAGTGATAACCTATCGGAAAAAGATCCAATCGTTCTGAAATATTGGAATAAGGAAAATGAACATGTCCACAATGAAATCATGGATCTGCAGGGTCCAGTGAGCAATATGTTGAATCTGCCAACTTGAACTAAACAAGAACAAAACTGAAATGAAAATATTTTTGGTTGATGCATGATTACAAAGAACCAAGGATTCTCTTGCATCAAACATCTTGGGTTATTCAAAAAGTGAGTCTCTCACTTTGTTGGGGCTAAAGGAAAACCAATACGGTCTATGTCAGCTTGAGAAATCCAAGAAGAATCCTCCGCTGGTTTTCCTTTCCACTTCACAAGATATTCTTTGTACCGTCTTCCACGCATTTTCATCCCATCTCTAATATCCAAAATCTCTTCTACCTCATCTGATTGTTGTTTAGGAAACTGTTTTTCCAATTTTTCTTTACTGTCTTCACTGAATTTCGCTTCATGGTACTGATGTATATCTGTAATGTTGAATATAGTTGATATACCCATGCCATCTGGTAACTCTACTTCATATGCATTTCCTGAATCAAATTTCTTCAAAATATTACAGGGTCCAAACTTCCTCACCTTAAGCTTATTGTACACTTCATCTCCAACTTTGAACTACTTATGTCTCCTCTTTTCATCTACTCACTCCTTAGACTTCCAGTTCATATCTTCCAATTGTTGCTTTACTTGAGTATGCACTTTCTCCATATGTTTTTCAAATTCCTTTGCTTCTGCACTCCTTTTATCTTCCTTACTAATGTTTCGCAGCTTTGATATACCTCTAGGATGAACTCCAGTAACAATCTCAAAAGGTGTCTTTCTGGTACTCCTATTCACTAAATTATTGTAAGAAAAATCTACTTGTGCAAGGACTAAATCCCAACTTTCGGTCTTCTCTCACCAAAAATCTTACCAAATTCCCCAAACTCTTGTTTACTACCTTTTTCTAACCATTAGTTTATGGGTGAAAAGTAGAACTAAATTTTAACTGTATCTTTAACTTCTTCCAAAGTGTCCTCCAAAAGTAACCAACAAACTTTGTATCTCTATTTGAAACAATCCTCCTAGGTAATCCATGCAATCTGACCATTTCCTTGAAAAACAAATCTGCTACGTGTACTGCATCTCTTGTCTTTTTACAAGGTATGAAATGTGTCATTTTAGAAAATCTATCCACCACCAAAAATATAGGATCATTACCTCTTTGTGTCCTCGGCAAGCCAAGTATGAAATCCATGCTGATAACTTCCAAAGGTCTCTTCAGAACTGTCAAAGGCTTATACAATCCAACATTATGACTACTCCCTTTTGTAGCTTGACAAACTCTGCAACTCTGCACAAAATTCCTAACATCCTTATGAATCTGTGGCCAAAAGTAATTCTCACTTACCAATGCTACTGTCTTATCAATTCCAAAGTGTCCTTCCAATCCTCCACTAAGATTTTCTTTCACCAAGCTATCCCCCATTGAACTACAGGGTATACACAACTGATTCCATTTGAAAAACATATCCTCATGAATGAAATAATCCAACCACCGACTCCTATCCTCCAAGACTGGTTCTTTACAATCTCTCCAAGGTTCTACAAAATCTGGGTCTTCCTCATACAATTTCTTCAATTCATCAAAGCCTAATACCTCTACTCTCATCTCAACTAGTAAATTCCCTCTCCTACTCAAAGCATCAACAACTCTATTTGACTTTCTACTCCTATGTTTCAAAACAAAAGTAGAACTTTGCAAGAATTCCACCCATCTCATGTGTCTCTGATTCAACTTACCTTGACTGTTCAAATACTGCAATTCTCGATGATCTATATACAATACAAACTCCTTAGGCAACAAGTAATGTCTCCACTTCTTCAATGCTTGAACTATGGCATAAAAATTTTGGTCATACACCGAATACCTTCTCCTAGCATTATTCAATTTCTCACTAAAAAGATATTGGTCTTCCTTCTTGACTTAATACTGCCCCAATTGCATTTCCACTTGCATCACAGTCTACCTGAAATACCTTATTAAAGTCTAGTAAATCCAACACAGGCTGCTTAGTCACCTTCTATTTCAACAACTCAAAACTTCGGTCTGCTCCAGATGTCCACCTAAAATATTTTTTATCCCCTCTCATTGTTTTTGTCATAGGACTGCAAATGGAACTAAAATTCCTAATGAACTTTCAGTAGAAACTAGCCAATCCATGAAATGATCTTACTTCTCCAATGCTTTCTGGTGTTATCCATTCAATAATTGCTCTTACCTTCTCATGATCCATCTTCAATCCATCCACAAATATCACAAATCTTAGATATACCAATTCTTCCTTCATGAAACTACACTTCTTAATTTTTATCAACAACTTTTCTTCTCTCAACCTCTACAAAATGTGTCTTATATGCAACAAATGTTCTTCTCTAGTCTTACTAAAAATCAAGATTTCATCCAAATAGAAAATCACAAACTTACGCAAGAATTTATTCAATACCTCATTCATCAGCCTCATGAAATTACTCGGTCCATTTGTTAGTCCAAAAGGCATTACCAACCACTCATACAATCCTTCATTTGTCTTGAATTTTGTCTTCCACTCATCCCCTTCTCTGATTCTGATATGATGATATCCACTCTTCAAATCTATCTTTGTAAAGTATTTAGCTCCACTCAAACAATCCATAATGTAATCCATCTGGGGAAAAGGAAATCTATACTTCACTGTGACTTTTTTTATGGCTCTAGAGTCTATACACATACTCCATTCTCCATCTTCTTAGATGCTAGCACAATAGGTACTACACAAGGACTTAAGCTTTCTCTGATCAAACCCTTCCTCAAAAAATCTTGCACTTGTCTATTCAACTCTTCATTCTCTACCGATGTCATCTAGTGTGCTGCTTTATTAGGAAAACTAGCTCCAAGAATCAGATCCATGCAATGACTAATACTCCTCATAGGTGGCAATCCATCAGGGACATTATATGAAATGATATTTTCATATTCTTCCAGCAACTCCTTTATCTCCTCTGTTTGTTCTTCTACATGCTTCAAGTCTTTAGCCTTCTTAGGAACCAAGGCATAGCACATGTTCTCATGTCTCAATCCAT
Source organism: Sequoia sempervirens (assembly GCA_007258455.2). NCBI lineage: Eukaryota > Viridiplantae > Streptophyta > Pinopsida > Cupressales > Cupressaceae > Sequoia > Sequoia sempervirens. Next base: position 1,226,515,024 of record VDFB02271358.1, on the reverse strand, counting down.
CCAGAAATCTCCTTCCATCAACCAAACAAATTATAGCATTCGTACAAACCTCAACTTTAGAAACATCCTCCAATGGCAACAAAGTCTACTTCATCCCATTAGCAACAATGGTATATGTGTTCTTTTTTCCATCATGAATAGCTTGTCTATCATACTGCCAAGTCCTTCCCAACAAAACATGGCATACATCCATAGGCATGATATCACATGAAACTTCATCATGATAATTTCCTATCTTCAATTTCACCAAACATTGTTCACTTACCAGTATTTTATGCTCATCTTGAATACATGCTATCTGATAGGGATCAGGTGTTTCTATCTTTCCAGCTTCAATTTGGTCACCATTTCTTTAGAAACTAGGTTCTCAGAGCTTCCACTATCGACAATCACTCTGCAACAATTACCATCTACCTTGCATCTGGTTCAGAACAAATTCTTTCTCTGCAACGGTTCCTACTCCATCTCACTTTGACACAATACTCTTTTTTTCACCAACACTTCTCCCTCTTTTGGTTTATTAGATGATATGGCATGATCCTCCTCAACAAAGGTTGTTCTTCTACTGTTCTATGTATTTTTGCTTGTCTCTCCTTGATTGCATTCAAATGCTCTATGTCCTTCTCCACCACACTTAAAACAAGTTCCCCTGAATATTATTTTCTCCTGTCCTCTATCACATTTTCTATAACCATCATTTTGGTAACCACCATATCCTCCTCTCTGGTAAGAATTCCCATCATCTCTACAGTATGAATTATCATTCTTACTGACTTCCCTATCTTTATTATGATCTGCAAAAGATCCTCTTCCTCCTATAAAATTTCTTCCTCTCTGAAATCTTCTGCCTCTTCCTTTCTGTCTCTGATCATGTCTTTTATTCAACTTCTCTTCTACTTTTAGGGCACATTGATATGCCTCCTCCACACTTGGCAACTTGATCAAACTAATCTCATCCTTTATAGATGGACTCAAGCCATTCACATATCTACCTACTTGCTCGATCTCATCCTCTGAATGTTCGGGTCTGATATTCAACTTGTAGAACTCCTCAGTATACTCTGTCACACTTAACTCCTTCTGCTTCAGATTCTACAACTTCCAGAACAAACTGATCTAATAATCTGTAGGCATAAACTTCATCTTTAACTTATTCACCATCCAATCCCATAATTTTATCTTCTCCTTTCCTCTTCTTTGCCTATCTGTTTGCAAATGTTCCCACCAAAGGGATGTATGTCCTTTCAACTATGTATAAGAAAATTTCACCTTCTTGTCTTTGGCGGTACCTTCAAAATCAAAATACTTCTCCATCTCTGTTATCCAATCAAGCAATTCATCTGAATCCAACTTACCTCTATAATCTAGTGGATTGAAATGTGGTTTAGTATTTACTCTGGTTAGGGCTCTTCTCCCTGATCCAGGCTAGGTTGATCTTCTCTTTCCCCTTCCCATTCTTCTACGTCTTCATCACTCACATCATCAACTGGTTGACCTCTGCTTTGGGCCGTTTCGACTGCTTCTAATCTAGCAGCAATTCATCTCAACATATCCATCATAGTTGGGTCTGCATTTCCACGCTCTCCATTTCCTCTACCATTTATTCTTCCTGCCATCTTTACACAATTCCTCTGCAGCTGCAGGTCGGATCCTCAGTCTGCCACCCCACAAAAAATATTTAACAGGACTCCACAAACTCTGACAATCTCTCATAGAACGAATCTCGCTCTGATACCAATCTGGTGCAGTCATGGTAGGAGGGTCCTCAAAGAGAATAGTCTGGATCATGCAACAAGCGTTACACAATAAAAGAAACATAGAATATGGAGGAAAATTTAGATTCAAACATTCATATTATCAAAAATTTCAATTACAATCGGCTGACAACATCTAGGTTCATAGATTCATCTCACAGGCTTGATACAGTATGCTCAAAATACAATATTCCTATATGCTCCTTAATACGCGCTAAAATCTTACATATCAAATCCAATATTCATCTACTTACTACTCACTACTTTCCTAATGATCTATTACAATGATTTATATCACATCCTAAGATCTATAATCTTCTGCGTTGGCCAAAGATCATTACAATCTCTGATGAAGGAAACATAGCGCGTGCATGAAATAGGTCAGCCTTAAATTTGAATTTCTCCTTGGCAGGTGCATAGGATGAAGTGTGAACCAATAATTAAGGTCGGGGACACTCCACGGAACAATTCAAGACACACTGCAAGGATCTACAAGTTATAGGAAAGATCCACAAGAGATCAAACTAGCCATTAGGCTTGAAACTATTCCAGTGCCGGTTCAAGAAACTATCACTTAATCCAGGAGCAATAACTTGCCGAAAAAAGATCCAGTCATTCTGAAATCTTGGAATAAGGAAAATGAACATGTCCATGATGAAAACATAGATCCACAAGGTCCGATGAGCAATATGTTGAATCTTCCAACTTGAACTAAACAAGAACAAAACTGAAATGAAAATATTTTTGGTTGATGTAGGATTGAAAAGAACCAAGGATGCTCCTGCATCATAGTTTATTTTTACAATTTGTCTTGATAATATTGTTGGGGAAACTTAGTTCCTTGTGTCTGATTGGGGTTCCATTTGGCATAATCAATGAATTCTATGCAATTCAAAGGTCATCTAATACTTTCTTACATCAGGATCAATAATTTGTGTGGTTACTTCCTCACATATTTCAACAAGGTTCTATTGCCACTAGTATGAGTCGTGAGACTCCTTGTTTGCAATGTATCTATATATGCAAAGGGGTAACATTTCACACCTTGGTATTTCCACACCTTGGTGTACATTAGCTATTTATAAAATAAAAACACTCTATGATGATATTTTTGCACTAATGAAAGCTCAAAATCTATCCTACCAATTATACATCAATTTAGATCCATTCCACTTGATCTTTTCATCTTACATGACCAATCACTCAAATAGTTATTCAGTTCTCATTAACCTTTTCTTATAGCTAATATTTATTTTGTTAGTCCCCTTAGTCATTCCAATGGAGTGCTATGGCACACAAAAGAAAATGCATCAATTGCATCATCCTACATTCACACTCATGTTAGAACATCATAAAAATAACCATACACATGTTAGGTCATTCACATTGCATAAAAATCATAAATAAATCACATTGCATCACATTTCATCGTATATCATCAAAATCACATTCCACTACATCACATAAATCATATAACCATCATGAACATAACATAATACATAGCATTCCATGACATTTCATAAGCATAATGATATGTACACCATTTCATTTAGTATATAGATGATATAAGCATAAACACAATAAAATCCATACATAACATCATAAATATAAGCATTAACTAATATCATAGGCATCAATTTATTCATTAGCAATCCATGTATAAAAACCCATACATTAACATTACACATAATAGATTCATATGACCATGCATCATAAATCACATAAACATCATATAGAGAACATGCATCATCTAAGAACCATCATAGGTATTAGATACATCATCATATCATATAGAATAAAGTATCATATAGTGAACATACACCATAAATCATATACACATCATAAGCATATAATGAATCACATAAGATCAACCACCATAAAAACATGCATATCAAAACACATAGACATCATATAGTCAACACAAAAAATAATGCATCTCATATATATATATATATATATATATATAAATCATTTCACAACACAATATCAAAATGATTGTAAAAAATGGAGCTCACAATCTCAATTAAAATATACATCAGTTTTTTAATACAATAATATCAATATGGGCTAAACAGTGTTTTACCTACCTTCTAAAGGTGATGGCCTAGGTTATGATCTATCTTGTCTACCTCTAGATGGTCCTACCTGTGCCCTCTCTGCTTATGCCTTGGGTAGTGGTTGTGGTGGTCTCATTGGACCCTCTACTATGCTAGTGCTAACAATCCTCCTATAGTGAGACCATCTCTATGAACTTTTGACAATATAACTAGGAGCCTCTTTAGTGGTGGCACAAAACCATCATATAGATCTCTATAATATCAAGTCTCTTAACCCACATGATATAATTATTGTGCTAGTTCTATTGTCAACCCACTCATAGTCTCTATAAAACTCACTAATACCTATTGAGCTCTGATAACTATTGTATCCCTCTCAACAGTCAATTGTGCCACCTAAGCCTATAATGCCAAAATTTGTGCCTGTAATACAACAATATGCACCTGAGAAGGATCTAGCACAACCTATACCTCCCCCTCCTAACTGGGTACATCTTGTAGGGCCTATCTAATAGGGAAATCATGTAGCTCCTCCTCCACCCAAACCTCCTCCTCCTACACCTCCTCATCCCCTACTGCCTCCTCCTCTTGCACCTCCTCTTTTGTGATTAGTGGCAATGGTACTTGTAGAATCATCAAAATACCTGTACCTCTCCCTCTATCTCCACCTTTCCCATAATCTCTATCATCACCCCTACCTCTCCCCTACCCCTCAACTTTCCTCTCCTACCTCACCCATGTCACTCCTGAGGAATAGGTACCCTAGGATCTATCAGAGGTGTCGGCATGTGGATGGAAAAATTTGCATCATACTCTAGCATAGTACTTGCATCTTCCACCTCTAGACCTACTCCCCACTACACTGACTGGATTCCATCAAAATCCTAGAAAGCAACCTGTGGACTAATCATTATCCCCCACTTCCATAACTTCTAGGAAACATCACCTACCCAATAGGAACACCTTGGTGCTCCCTGGACTGGCACAAAACTCACTCTATAAGCTTTCTATGAATGATATTCTATGATTGGATTATGTATCCAATCGGATACCAAGTTTGTCAGTAGTATTATAAATTCTCGACATCATCATCCCAAGGCTCACATAGCTTGTATGATCTCCATGTAAACCCAAAAAGCATATCTAGCTCATGTTTCTAGTACATAACATTGCCCACATGACTCTATACGACTATACTTCCATATATATGCTGGGAGCCTCGCAACATGAGCATGAAGTATGGATGGTTTGTGTTGGTTGTTCCTATGTTGTCATTGGTGTCAACATGGTGATAACTAAATGGGAAGTCTAATTGGTTTACCGAATGTTGTTCTCTACTAGTAATACCCTTTTTTGATGGATCAATGTGTTGGTAGTTGAGTCCGGAATTTAACGTAAGATTTGATATGACTCTAATCTCTTAACTATGTTTTCTTGATTCATTCGGATAGCTATATCCTAGATCTTGAGACGTCTTTTGTTGTGAGTAGAAAGTTATCTCTAATAGAGTTCAACTTTGTATTCTACTATTGATCCTTGCTTGGCATACTGTGTGGGAGATTTTGCATTCTATTAAGGTGAAAATTCTTATTATGTGGCTTTGTTGATAGTCTCTATGTTGGTAGTATGATGGGAAATTAATGTGTTCCTAGATCTGGAAGGTGTTTGCTTTGAGGATTACTTGTTGGTTTGGAGAATTGTGTTCTAGTCTTGGCTAACTCAGCGTATGCAATACATTATGAAGACTAGTTATGTTTTATGGATGATAGCCGACTTGGTATAATGCACTACATGGATAAAATGCTTAAATCATATATGGTGCCGATAGAAGAAATTTTTGTTTATCTTGGTTTCATCTAATTAGGTCAACCTAATTGATGATTAAGATATACTTGTATATATATAAGATGCTTTGAGGAATGGAATGAGAGAGAGAGAGAGGAGGACACACATGATCAATGAATGTGAAATGAGAAGCGTGGGTGTGAAAAGGATTAAGAGGTGTATGAATATCTGAGCCTAAATGCTTTATCAGTTGTGGATTAGTGTAGTACTTCATATAGCTTCATTGGAACCGAACCCTGCATATTAAAGGTGTATCTTATAAGCTCAATCTCTTGGTAGTGAGCCACTATCATTGTATCTTGGTAGTGAGTCATCTTTTGTACTCAGGTTGTGAGCCTTTCTAAGGACAATGAATCTTGGAGATGAGCCCCATAATATTTTTTATCCGTATATAATATATTGTGAGTTAACCCTCACCACGGTTTTTCCCTTCTTGGGTTTTCCACGTAAAAATCTTGGTATTCATGTGTATGGTTGCATTGATTTGTTTTTATGTTCCTTCTTGTTGGTTCAGTCATAATTGAGATAATGTTTAAATGGATTTTAATATGGTTTTATGGAATAATGATTCACCCCCCTCTCAGTATTTTGGATGTTCAACAATTGGTATTAGAGCTTGGTTCCTTGGAAGAAGCCTAACAACTTGAGGAAGATCTTAGAATTTGGGTATAAGAAATTTTTTCCTCTGGAAGTAGTCTTTGTCAAACATTCAAAAGAAATGGAAGATTTGAAGGATAAGTTGATGAAAGAAAATGAGTACATTGAAAAGCTGCAAAGTAAAAGTGTTGAAGCATGTGATCTATTGGTTGACGGATAAGAAGTTATCTCTAGCCTGCTGCAACAATTTGATGAGAAGAAAATAACTAAAGAAAGTCAGGAAATTGAAATTCAAAGGAAGATGGATGAATGCATAAATCTTGAAGAAGAAGCATAAATCTTGAGTTTTGATCTAGAAAAGGAAAGAAGTTTTGAAGAAAAATTTAAGATAAGCTCGATGATGCTTGATAGATTGATTACTTCTCAAAGACTAGAAATTGATAAGAGTGGTTTAGGGTTTGAGGAAGGTCAAAGTTCTAAAGTCAAGCAATCTACTAGTAAGAAGACTCGATACAAAAATGGACAAATCAAGGATCTAAGAAGGAATCCCAGAAGAACTCCTATCAAACGACATGATGCTAAAAGATATTTATCTTTCAATGGTGTTTGTTATTCCTACAAGAAATTTGGTCATAAGGCTAAGGACTGCAAAAGTAAAATGAATGATTTTATCATTCCCCAACAAATTTACTAAGAGCAAGAAGAATGGATATAAAGATAAGTTGAATACAAAGGAAAATGGAAAGAAGAATATTGTTTGTTGTAAGTGCAGCAATCTGGAACACCCTTCTAATAACTGTAGAAGAAAGAAAAATTATTATCTGGAGAAGAAGAATGATCAAATCATTGATTCGAAAGAAGAAAGAAAGAAAATTAAAAGGATTTGGAGAAAGGAATCATCATTCTTATATGTGTCGATCTCTGGTGTAGATACTCTCATCAATTTCTAAGCAAAAGCAGTGGCTAAGGGGGAGAAATTATAAAAAAATATAATAAACCCCCTCATCGGTACTTGTGTCATATCATGACAAAAGTATATTTAATGTGGTAACAAGATTAAAGAATTTTTCTTAGTCGCATGTGTGAAGGATGAAGTCTACAGAATTTGAAAGAATGGAGGCATACACAATTTTCAAGGAAATCTACCTGCAAGCTGAAGTGTTTATTACAAAATCATTCAGAATGGAAAGAATAAATTCAGATAATTCTAAAGGCTTATGTATTTTTGGAGAAGCGTGCAAAGAAAGTTTAAAAAGGAATTCAAAGTTTCAGAGTTTGAAGAATAAATCAAGTGGATTCAAAGTGAGCTTTGGAAGTAGGATATCTATACTTTTCTTGTTGGCATTTATAGAGGTATTCATTTTTACACAATCTTTCATTTTTATTGTTATGGATAATTCAAAGGTTGTGAGTAGTGTGGATAAAGTGCAAGTTAGTTTGAAGAGATATTTGAGGAATGTTTCAGAAGTGTTTGTTGGTGCATTCTCCTACATCCCTCCAAGATTGTTTCCCATAGAAGATATCTATGCATTTTTTTATTGTAAGGTAGAAGAGATGTTGTTAGTTTAGTTGAGCATGCTTTGGGAAAGTGAATTGAAAGAGACCCATGATGCCTACAAAGTGTTAGTTGAGAAGAAGTTGGAAGTTTGGAGGAAAGTTCCTTTGTTTGAATTTGAGAAGTATATTCAAATAGTGTTGAGCATAATTCATGATGAATCTCTGTGGATTGATGAGGAACATTTGATTATGAGAGAAGCTATTAGAGATGTAACTGCTTGTGTTCCTCTAGACCAGTTCCTTGATTGAAGGAAATGGATGGGAAAGAGATAATTGAGGTTAACAGTGTGAATTTTGAGGGGAAAGAGATTGATTTGAGATCAATTATTGATCTGGTAATAAGGTATGCTGCTATGGTCATCTGTCACAAATTTTGTATCCCTAACAATGATCTTACAGTTTCTATTGCTGCTATACATACTATTGCTGATATAGTTAGAAGAGGTATGGATTATGACTTATGTGAATCACTTCGTATACATCTTTTGAAGAATTTAAAGGAAATCAAGAAGAGTAAGAAGAATACATTCTGGTATGACAATTTGGTTGTTTGTTTTCTCTTTTACTTTTTGAGAGAGTTACCAGTAATAGGAAGGATAGAATGGCCATATTCAATTCTTATTTCCCATCAAATAAGGAATTTCATGATAAATCTTTGTAGTTTGGATGTACAAGAGATTTCCCTTGCTACATTCTTTGGAACATTTCAAATGAAGATGAATAGAAGCTCTAGGATTCCAATAAGTATTGTTGAAAGGTACTCTAGAAGCATCAATTTTCTTGTGTCTATAGATTTTTGTCACATGGAAGTAGTTGAATCAAGGTTATTTTGGATATTTGAATTAGATTATGAAGTGTCAAAGGCTGAAGTTGATAATTATGCTAAAATTATTTTGGAAATCCCTAATAATGTAGAAGGTAACTCTAGTAGCGTGACCAAAATAGAGAAGAAAAGGAAGAGTGTTAAGAAAGAAGTTACATAAGGAAGTGAGCTTGAACATGAGCATGAAAGAATAAATATTCAGAGAGATTTGGAAGAATATTAGAAGGTTATTGTCAGTGCTAATTTTGATTCATCTATTTCTGTTGTGGATGATCTTTGTCACATGATTGACTCTTTAAATTTCTACATCTCCGGACTTGTGGTGTCTATTGGAATCAGGTCTGATGAAGGAAATTTGGGAGATATCAAAGAAAAATGTGCAAATGCACATAGTCGAGTGATGAAGGAATTAGAGAGTGTACAAGATTGTGAAGAAGAGGAACATGAACTACTTTCTTTTTTCTTAGATTGGTCTGACAGTACATTGGATATAAGAAATGAGATAAGGATGAGTGAGTTCCAGTTGAGAACTCAGGAAGATACATACATGTTAGTAGAAGATAAAGATAATTAGAGGTGGTCCTATATTGTGTAGCTTTAGGAAAAATCCTTTTCTTTACAAGATCAAAGGATGGATTTTATCAAGAGATTTGTGGCACTTAGAGACATGATTAAACTCAAACATACTTCTATTTCTAGTGCTCTTGGCTGTATTGGTGAATTATAAGAGATTAATATTAGCCCCAATAATTTAGTAGATGGTATAGATTCCTTAACTAAGCTTGAGCTATTTCACAAGACTCTTGTAAGTGAAAAAGGTTCATGGGAAGAAGGTAAAGCATAGTGGAAGGCTATCCTGGAGAGTCTCAAAGGTCCTTCTTCAAGTTAATTCAATTTTGTGTTCATATCTTTTTGGTTAAACTTTGATGCATATACACATATATATCAGTGCCCCTTCCTTTTTCATTGATGCCAAAGGGGGAGAGATAGAGAGAAGGAGAGATAAAGAGATAAAGAGATGGAAAGATAGAGAGACAAAGGAAAAACATCTTTGTGAAGAACAATTTTGATAGGGGGAGTATTCAGAGTATTATGTTGTTGGAAAACGTTTTTGTCATGCATGTTTCCATCAATTCCAAAGGGGGAGATTGTTGGGAGCCTTGCAACATGAGAATGAATTATGGATGGTTTGTGTTGGTTGTTCATATGTTGTCATTGATGTCAACATGGTGATAACTATATGGGAAGTCTACTTGGTTTACTGGATATTGTTCTCTATCGGTAATACCCTTTTGTGATGGATTAGTGTGTTCGTAGTTGAGTCTAGAATCTACTACAAGATCTGATATGACTCTAATCTCTTAACCATGTTTTCTTGACTTATTCAAACAAATATATCCTTGATCTTGAGATGTCTTTTGTTGTGAGTAGAAAGTTATCTCTGACAAAGTTCAACTCTATATTCTACTGTTGTTCCTTGCTTGGCATACTGTGTGGGAGAATTTTCATTCTATTAAGGTGAACATTCTTATGTTGCAACTTTTTTAATAGTATCTATGTTGGTAGTATGATGGGAAATTTATGTGTTCTTAGATCTAGGTGTTTACTTGGAGAATTACTTGTTGGTTTGGAGAATTGTGTTCTAGTCTTGGTCGACTCAGTGTATGTAATACATTATGACATCTAGTTATGTTTTATGGATGATAGTCGACTTGGTATAATGCACTACATGGATAAAATGCTTAAATCATATATGGTGCCAACAAAAGAAAGTTTTGCTTGTCTTGGTTTCATCTACTTAGGCTGACCTAATTGATGATTAAGATATACTTGTATATATATAAGATGCTTTGAGGAATGGAATGAGAGAATGAGAGAGGATAAGGACACACATGAGTAGTGAATGTGAAATGAGAAGTAAGTGTGAGTGTGAAAAGGATTAAGCGGTGTATGAAGATATGAGCTTGAATGCTTTATTAGTTATGAATCAATGCAATTTTGTTGAGAGACTACTATGTGAGGTAGTACTTCATATTCTGAGCTTCATTGGAACTGAACCCTACACATTGAAGGTGTATCCTATCAATTCAATCTCTTGGCAGTGAGCCATCTTTTGTACTCAGGTTGTGAGCATTTTTAAGGACAGTGAGTCCTGGCAGTGAACCCCATAATATTTTGTATCTGGATATAATATATTGTGAGTTAACCCTCATCGTGGTTTTTCTCTTCTTGGGTTTTCCACGTAAAAATCTTGGTGTTCATGTGTATGGTTGCATTGATTTTTTTTTTATGTTCCTTCTTGTTGATTTGGTCAAAATTGAGATAATGTTTAAATGGATTTTAATATGGTTTTATGGAATAATGATTCACCCCCCCTCTCAGTATTCTAGATATTCAACAATATATAAACATATGATAGTTTTGTAGGTAGCCCTTTGTTAGTCATAGCTCGACATAATGCAATATGCTCCCATTCCCAAACATGTAGCAATGTAAATTTGCATCCAATAGAGCACCTACATCTATACGCTACTTCATGTAGTTGAAAGTATACCATAGCTAGTACATAAGGTTCCCACACATAAACTATCCCATGTCCCAGCAAACCCTTCAACACTCATCCCAATCTGACTGGGAACCCATTTCCTCACCTTCCAGTAACTAAGACACTAGCTACAACACTACATATCACCATAATGAGCCTCTCATATAATTCTACTAATATATCCCACCAAGACTCATAATCTTCAATGTCAAGGTCCTCTATCTCAAAACATTTGACTATGGTTGCCAACCTAGCATCTAGCTCATAAACCACCCTCTCTCCATGGATAGGAATATGGAGGATACACCATACATCTTCAAGGGTCACTATCGCCTCACTAGTGTGTAGATAAAATGAGCTGGTCTCTACGTACCACCTCTTTGCTAGTGTTATAATCAATCCTTGATTAGCCCTAATATCAAGCATAAAAGTGATGTAGTAATGTCCAAGTGCATGAAGAATATTTAGCTCATCCATGTCTAAATGGTGTTGCAAATCCATAGAAGGCAGACAACTCTCGCATGCATATAGTGGCGATATTCTCTCCTACATTAAAACAACACATTAGGTCAATCATAACTTCTGTCTAAACCTAATTGGTCAATTAAACCCTAAATTTTTTGACACTGGGTGATTTTTCAAAATTGGTAGTGAATTGCATCACTAAAATTGTCAATTGCATCATTATAGCAAATATGTCACATTTTTTCATATGTGTCATTTTAATCACATATGTCACACAATTCAATTGTGGCACTAAAAATCAGTTGTGTCACTATGTACATCACATGTGTCACATGAATCAGTTGCATCATGCAAATTGATTATGGCTCAAAAATCACTTGCAGTTCAAAAAAAATGCAGTGTAAAGAAATTACATCGTGCAATCTGAGAATTGCATCACTTGCAATGATAATTGCAGTGCATAATTCTGCACCACAATTGTTGCTCTATTTTCAAGCCCTAAATCTACACAATAATGAAAAAAATTCAAAGACAAGATAGGGTACATATCGCATCTCCTAATTCTACTACTTGTCCATATGTATGCACTTGTTCCGCTCAATGACTACTCTTCAGAATGCCCGCCATAGCTCTGCAACAGGTCTCCATAAGCTCACTACACTCTAAAATTTCAAAACTAATTAACACAAATGAGGAAGTGACCAAAAATGGCCTAATAGGGCTTGGGTGCCCTGATGGACCCCTATTTTGTACTCCCCGCACTAGCCATGTCATCTTATTGCTACCAATGTTGACCTAATTTCTCTAAAAAAAATAAAATTATTGTTTATGCACCTAAACACATTAAATGGACTTGTCATTAAATTTGGCTCATTTTCTAGATTTTTCACCAATTTTTTTGAGGGGCACCACACTATCCCACTTCCACAAGGGCATGCTAGGGTAGGTCTTGAGCAAATTTTTTCTTAATTTTTCTTTGAAACAACGCTAAAATTTGCATGGTCTCAAACAGGGGAAAAATGTAGACACTAAAAAATGTCTTAAGCCTGCAGTGACATTTTTCAACTAATTTTCATCTTATCCATATATTAAATAATTTTCAATTATATAATTATTACTCATTTCATATTATACTATTAATTAAATAATTTCACATTATTTAATTAATTCACATTACTATTATTCTTTCTTGATTAATTAAATAAATTTAATTGATTTAATTACATTACTAATTATCCCTATTCTTCTAAATTAATTAAATAAATTGTTAGTATTTAATTAATTATCCATTATCCATTTCCTAAATTAAATAATTATTTTAATTATTTAGTTTATCCACCAATTTCTCAACATTATCTATTCTACAAAATAAATAAAAATATTTTATTTATTTATTTAATCATTTTACACATGCCATTAATAACTAATTAATTTAATTAATTATTAAATATCATGTATTTCCACCTCACCACCTAATAGAGACTTACTCTCAGTCTACTAATCATTTAGACCAATTCACTCATCAATCACACATGTCTTCTAATCAGTTAACAATCCAATCAAGCCTCTTAACTAAATTATGCAATCAGTTGATTGATCCATGCACTTAGTTCACTGAATTGTGTGACCAATTAACAATTGATTAAATCCTCTCATTAATTCTCCACCATTGATCTTTTCAACCCTTCCTAAAATCTTAACCATCCATCAAACCTACATCTTCTATAAAATTAACCCTCACCCTCATTTGTAAACCAATCATAATCTTTGAGATTTTTCTATCACATTCATTTGAGCTTATGAATGCACATAAAAAAATTTGAGAGCAACAATAGCTTGCAAATGAAAATTGAGGATGGAGATAATTTGGTATTTGATGTGAGAAAGGTATAACATTTGATTACTTTTCATATTTCTTGCATTTATTCATTCTTCATTAATAGAATGGAATCTATTTTTTTTATGGTTATTATTTATGATTTAAGCTATTCCCCTAATTCTATTCATACACTTATAACTCCATATATTTCATATATTAGTTACAATATCAAGTCTCTACTTTGTATTATAGTCTCTTTCTCTTTCTCTCTCTCTCTCTCAATCCAATATCTATTACATACATATATTAATTATTTGTCTCTTATCAAGACATGAACCTTATAGGTCACCCCTTCCTCTATCTTCCTTGTCAGCCTAAGGTTCCACAAGTCCTTTGTAGTGGATTATTTTCTCTGTCCTATACCCTACTAATAGATTTTTTAAAGTATTTATATTAAAATATATTAGATTAGTTTTTTTCTACCATTCATAAACCCTTGATCCTAACACAAGGTAGAAAAAAAACATGAAAAAAAAAAGGAAATTAAATTTCATAAAAAGTCATCTAGTTGCATTCATTAGATGAAGGTTTCTTTATAGAAAATAGTTTAGCAAAGAAATATTTGAATTTTTGAGAGTAAATATGTATTCATATTATACTATTGCACTATCATCAAAATAAAAACTAAAGGAATTAGAAATAGAATCCCTTGGTGAATCCATGAGGAACTCAACAAAATTTTGTTAAATGAAAACAACATTGGCTCTATCTCAAATCCTCTTCTTGTGATGGAGGACATGACCAGGGTGCCTTATACACTTGTGTAGTTGGAAGTTTAATGTATGCAAGGTCTGTACCAAGCTAGACATTGCCCAAGTAGTGGGTGTGCTTAGTCAGTTTATGGCTAATCCAAGAAGGCTGCATTGGGATACTGTGAAGAGATTTTTCAGGTATTTGAAGGGTACTTTTGAGTACGCCTTATGTTATCATGGTTACTCTACTCGATCTCAGAGTTCAGTTAGCATTTGTGGATATATGGATTTTGATTGGGTAGGGAACGTTGACAACAGAAGATCCACTGGTGGATATGTATTCACGTTGTTTGGTGGTGCATTTAGTTGGATGAGCAAGTGGAAAGTTGTAGTCGCTTTATCCACTACTGAGGTTGAGTACATGGAAGAAAGTCATGCCTGCAAGGAAGCCATTTGGCTTAGAAGATTGTGTTCTGATGTTGGTTTTGATGTAAGGAAAATTTTTATTTGTTGTGACAGTTAGAGTGCCATTTGTTTGGCGAAAAATCCAACCTTCCATGCTTGGATGAAACATATTAACGTTCAGTACCACTTTGTTTGTGATATGGTGGAGGATGGAAAGGTTAGTCTAGAGAAATTTGATAGTCTAGTGAATGTTGTTAATGCATTGACAAAGCCTATGAGCATGAATAAGTTCAAATGGTGTGCCAGTTCGATGGGCCTTGAGGCCTAGGGTGATACAGTGACTTTGAGCGTTGATTGGGAGCCAGTAAGTTCTTCATCAAGTGGGAAATTGTTGAGAAAAAAGTGTCTCAAACTTATTGGCGTAAAATATTTAGCTAAATTTATGCTAAGTTTGCAGGTTTCAGAGTTTGAGATTTGGGCTTATTGCTTACCGAATATAATTGAAAAGGACTTAGAAAATTTGAAGGGTTTTGGCAATTAGACTTCAAAATTCGAACTTCACGTATACATCTTACCTTTGTGTTCAAAAGAATAGGTATGGAAGTTCTGTGAACCCCAAAGAGGACTTTATCAGGCATTGCGAGTCAAAGGTATGGCTTGCATCTTATCAAATGGAAAGTATAGAATATGGTGTATTAAGGATGTGTGAAAGCTGGCACCCAACAATCCAATGTATCATTCAGTCTTCACAATTTGAAGACATTCTTGTTGGTTTGGCATGAAGAACGCGAGATCACCACCGACCCACGATAGTCCATGAGGAGGCTTGTGGTTGTGTGGTATAGATCCTGTCATCCTACGATAGTCCATGAGGAGGTGTGAAGTAGTGCAAGATGAGTCCTAACCCACAACCCCGTGATAGTCACATGAGGGGGTCTGTGATATGGTGGTAGGTTGTCGTACAATGATAACCCATGACCCCGCAATGGTCAATGGGAGATGACTGTAATGTAGCAGTATCATGTAGTATGGTGGTAAAGGTCTGCGTGGTGAAGATTAAGCACAACACTTTTTCAATTTGGTCTTGGTGGTATTGTGATAAATATGGTTAAGTTTGTTTGTGACTGTTCATTTGGTTTGGAAGCTGAAACGACAGTTTTCCTGTAACGCTTGAGAAGTATGTGATGGGTTAAATGTCTGTCATTATTTTAGCATGAATTTAGCTAGTTTTGTGTCCATCATAGCTTACCTTTTGGCCTCTTTCCTCTTAAATTTCCATAATAGTTGTAAAGGATTAAAGTTAATTAATACGTATTAAAGGATGCAAAATATCTAGCAATTAACTGGTTATGAGTACTAATTTTGGTGGTTATGTGAAACAAGGGTTTTTGAGGTTGAAGGGATGAGTAATGAAGATTACCTAGAATATTTCATGATCTTTTGGTTTCTATTTAGTTATTGTCTTTTAGTACCTACTTAGTGGATGGTCTAGTAAACAGTTTTGGAATATTTAAAAAATAGTAGGCCGAAAGCCACTTCACTATTTTCCAAACCGATCAAGTATTTTTGGTCATAAACTTACAAATTGTGGACACATCTATTTTTAATATTTTGTTCTATAGTTGAACATATATATGTTCTCTCTCTTGAGTATGAAAACAATCTTCAAGTTGAATTCAATATAAGCATAAGACTATTAAGTGTTGAATTTGCATATTGTGTAAACGTATTCCTCCATTTGGTTGGTTGGGAGAAAGGGCCCGCTCCTTAACCAACGTTTGGATTTATTTTTTTGTTGTTGTGTGCAAGGTATGATTTGAGTTTGATCAATGATTTCACATGCATTTTATTGACTCAATTAAGTTTAGTAATTATGTATGCGTGTTGTTGAATTGTTACAATCAATGTGGTTTTATTTATTAGAACACTGAAGTAATCTGCACAACTTTACCAGATCTAGTGCCAAGACACCACAAGTCTTGTCGCCCAATTACTATAGCTCATGTTGCCTGAATTGTTTTAATGCACTTTTAGCATCACATATTTTCTATTCTTGTTATTAACATTTAAAATCATTGTGTAATTGTAAGACATTGATTTTAAGAGTTTAAATGAGAATTCAAAAGTGTGTGTGTGTTGATTTGAAATAGGAAAGTAATGATTAAAAATAGGATTTTATTAAATTTGCAGATTGAAAAGTGTGTCTCGATTTAATTTCTAAATTAAGAAGTGTGTCTTGATTTAAGTTCTAAATGCATTCATCCCCACTTAATTCACTATTTTTAGCCCTTAGGTAGACTATTGCAACACCTTTCACAAGTTTACAACTCCCAGATTGACAATTAAGGAATAAACTAAGGAAACTTCCACAAAATTTGTGAGGATTGATCTAAACACATTTTCCAATTACATAGAATTACAAGGATAGTTTGTCCCTAGAATCCATCCACAGTTTAATCCAATCATTTTGGCACCATTTTCAAGGAATGGTGTTAAAGGCCTGTTAGCCTAGTGAACTAAGTTAGGACTAGTGCACTAAGGAAAAAGTCTACGCGACAGCTGACCTCTTTTGGATAATTACACTTAGTTTGCTCTATTATAAGTCATATAGGTGAATGAATCATAGTAGAGATAGTAGAGGGAGATTTGTTAAAAAGGATAAGGGGCTCATAGTTCACAACAAGAAAATTTGAAAAAAAAATCAAAACCATTATTTGAGGGAAGTAGCTCACAACAAGAAAAATTAAAAAATAAATTAAAACCAGTAGTGGTGCACACATCACCTAAGAAATAATTAGTCGACCCAGATATCGAAAAGTGTGTTATTGAGTCTACCATTGTTGAGACCTCTTCTAGTACTCGTCCAAAGTCTTCTGAAGAATTGAAAAAAAGGGTTGCAAATTTATTCCAAGAATATTACGAGACTAGATTTGGTTGGTCCTTAGGAAACCAAAATCCATTCAAAACTTTCTACACCCCTTGGGCATCTAAATCCATGGTTGATCTCAACAACAACAACAATAACAATGAGAGAGCATTGGTCAACAACAATTTGGTCACTTTTGAGTTTCCAATTGTACATCTAGAAGAGGATTCCCCTATGAAAAACATACCCCATTCCACTTTGCCTATTTTTTGTGGTCTTTCTGTTGAGGATCCTAATATGTTTTTATTTGAGTTTGATGTGTTGTGTCATAGTTATGACTATTAGAGAAATGCACAAAAGCTCAAATTATTCCCAACCACATTGAAATATGCAACATTACATTGGTTCATGAACCTTAGAAACATCAGAACGTGGAATGACATGAAGAAAGTATTTTTGAAAAAATACCAGGAGTATTGTTAAGCGAAAGAGGTTTGGGACAAGATTTTCTGTATGACACCAAAAGAAGATGAATCTATGGAAGATTACCTCAAACGCTTCATGTTTAGCCTACAATGGTCACAACAACCAGGGCTAACTCCTGATACTATTAAAATATTCTTTCTTAGGGGAATAAGAGATGATACTATGGATGCATTGAATTTAATAGGTAAAGGTAAAATTTCTAAATTGAACATTGATGATATTTGTGATATTTGCAAGAAATACTTGAGGTCTCAACGTTCAGGGAGGAATTATTTAAGTAATATTTATCCCTCAGGAAATGCAACAGGTACTTGAAGATCTCAAAATTGATTTATTAAATCATATGGGTAAACAAATAGATACTTTGTATACATGAAGGAAGCAAGAGGAGGCTGAAAAATCCTTAGCCTTCTTTTGTTGTGTTTGTCAAAAAAGTCATAGTGGTGAAGAATTCCCATATAACAAAACAAAAATATCTTCTTTAGAGGAAGCAAGTAGGGACACTATTCTAAAACCTCTTCTTGTAGGTATGACCAAGGTAGAATACACAAATGAGCCTGTTTACTTCATGGCCCAATGAAGATCCTAGCAACCAAGAGCAATGCCCCTAACCAATTATCAGGCAACATCCCAAAGTCCTTTTCAACATAACTCTTTCTCAAACCAACCTGGATGGTACGAGGGTTGGAAAAAACCTCCATAATACCCCCAATAGACTCAACAATATCCCCATGCTCCATAATCATGGAAAGCATGGTGAGCACCACCACCAATATACCCATCATATCAAACATTTCCTCCATATTCACCACCTCCTGCAATAAATCTTTATCAACAATCCAAACAGCTCTTTCCACCTATCGCATCATCTAATCAACCATCCAGTTCTACTCAACCTCCAAAAGCCACACATATGCCCACACAACCATCACCCAATCCTATTAATAAGGTGTCTCAACCGGTTTATAACAATGAGGTGGAAGGATTCTTGACTTATCCTATCAATGCATTAGAAATTGATGGTGTACACCTAAGGTCAGGAAAAAACCTCCAAGATCCAACCACCACATAATTCAAGGACTCTCCAACTGAACCAGAAGAGAAGCAACCAAGGCCTCCATTTCTCGATAGGTTACAAGACCAACCAAAACAATAGGAAACATCTCAACCATATTTTGATTTTATGAATGAGTTACATAATGTTAACATTAAAATTCCTTTGTTGCATGCTATTTGAGATGTTTCGGTGTACACCAAAGCAATCAAAGAACTCTGTGGGAGGAAACAATAGAAGAAGCAAGACCCCAAGATAGTCCAAGTCATTGGACAACTTGTAGACTTTATGTTGGGGAGGATCTCCATCCCTAAGTATGCATATCCAAGGAGTCCAATGATTAAGGTACGTATTGGTGATGTAATCATTCCAAATACACTTGTGGATCTAGGAGCAACTATAAATGTAATGAATAATGAGACTAAGGAGAGGCTATCCTTTAGGGACTAAGACCTACTCCAATGGTCTTGCAAATGGTTGATCGCTCCCTCATAAAACCATAAGGTATGATTGAAGACATCAGTATTTCTAGAGTCTTGGGAGTATAAAACATATTTCATGATTTTACAACCAAAGATTAAGTTGGGGGGTACCCCTTAATTCTAGGAAGACCTTGGCTAGCCATTGCTAATGCTTTCATTAATTGCAGGTTTGGAAACATGGTAATTTCAAAGCAAACAAAACAATTAACGTTGTATCCTCCAACACAACCATTGTTGGAAATGGAGGATCCCTTATGGATCGATAGTGATTTAGAAGTCTTTACCTATTTTGACAATAGATCAAAGTAGGGAATTTGCGGATATATCAGAAGACACTATTATTAATAATTTCTTGAAAAATTATTATTTGGATAATGTTTTAGAGACAATGATTTTTCCTATGGGTATAAGTAATAATTGTAGGTTTGGAAATTTTTCATTAGTTAGTAGTTCACAATCTATTCATCATTTTATTACTTTGCATCAATTTTTGCCGCATACTTGTATATGCAATCCATTTTTTATATCTAGAAATTATGACCCATCATCGTCTAATTCACAATTGCTTGCTATGAATACCCTTGTATAGTCTCAAGCTACATAAATATTTCCTAGAAAAATGCTCAACATAAATCCGAACTTGAATGCCTCCCAATTAGAAGACCTGATTGAGATGTTGGATTCCCACAAAGAGGCCTTTTCTTCGGATTACCAAGATATGAGAGGTATTCATCCCACTACCTGTACACACCATATCTATATAGAGGAAGGGAGTAGACCTGTGAGACAACCTCAAAGAAGATTAAACCCTATCTTACGAAAAATAGTTAAGGATGAACTTCAAAAGTCACTTAATGTAGGATTTATCCACCCTCCATCATATAGCCAATGGGTGTTTGCACTTGTGGTTGTTCCTAAAAAGAATGGAAAATGGAAAATATGTGTTGATTATAGGGCCCTTAACAAGGCCACTAAGAAAGACCATTTCCCACTTCCTTTTATTGACCAAGTCTTAGACACCCTAGTTGGGAAGATGTTATTTTCCTTTCTTGATGGATTTAGTGGATATAATCAAATCCATATTGCCCCAAAAGACCAAGACAAAACTACTTTTACCTACCCATGGGGCACATTTTCCTATAATGTCTTACCTTTCAGATTGTGTAATGCAATTGCTACATTCCAGTGAGTTGTTCTGAGTATCTTTACATATTTAATTCATGTGTGGAAGCGTATATGGATGAATTTATTGTTTATGGTGATGCATATGATGAAGCTAAGGAAAATCTTGAAAAAGTTCTTAAACAGTGTATTGATACTAATCTTTCTGTAAGTCATGAAATATGTCATATTTTAATGACTAAAGGTATTGTTCTAGGTCATTATATTTTTTAAAAAGGAATTGAAGTGGATCCTAAAAAGGTAAAAATAATTCAAGACTTTCTTATGCCTACCTCTCTGAAGGATGTACATAGTTTCCTAGGACATGTTGGTTATTGTAGAGAAGGGGGATTCACTACTCATGAGTCTCTTTATTCTCAAGAGATTTTCAAGGGGCGAATTGTCCTAAACTACCTTAGGGAACAAAGTAAGAGTTCTAAAATATGAAGGAGTAAATCACAGAGGCTTTCTAGATAGATTGACAAGCTCTCAGCCAAAGGATGACAGTGCAGAATAAGGATGATAGTGCAGCGCATCTCATATGGACTAGAAAGTGAGAATGTCACAAAAAACAACTAAATGATCACTAACAATCAGATTGCTAACTTACAGAATGCGGGAAAATGAAAATGTAATAGAACTGAAGTGAAGTATACATGATAAAGTTAAAGAGGATGAGAGATACAAGAAGCCCACAAAAAACCCAAGTAATGGAGCCTCTAGCAAATGAATGTATTTGACACCTGCATGCATAAGATCTAGAGAAAATGTTGGGGTTGTATAGGGGTTTTCCTCAGTCAAACCCCCATTTTGGTGTTCCCACCTCCACAAACAGCCAAATAGATAGAGAAAGTGAACAAAGGAGCGATAAAAGCAGTCCCTACTCGAGAAGGAGAACATGTATCATAAAATAGAGATGCAATCAATAAGGGATGTGTGAAATCCTAGGATTCTCACAAGCACAAGATAAGGGAGATAGAGCTACAAGGCTTAAGGAAGCTAGAAAGGGAGACAAAGATAGCTGTAAAATCCAAGAGAGTGTTGTGATAATGCAAGAGTGTTGTAAAAGCTTGAGAGCTTGAGGCTACTATAGCAAGTTGTATAGAGTTGTGCAATCAAGATAACAAGAGAGATATGCAAGATCCAAGGCTATAAATAAGCTCCAAAAACAAGTGAATTGTAAAGATAACTTTTATAGGGAGAAGAGAATCAAAAAGAATCTTCCCGAGTGATTACAAGGCATCCCAAGCTATTACACTGACAAAACATGCTTACAAGTGGAAAACACGCTTGGAAGTGATCATATGAATGTTGAAAAATCACAGGATGCTAGCGCAACATGCAGAGGTTTGTGTGGTGCACTAATGTCCAGACACATCATGTTACAAAATGACACAAATGGGAAAAGCACAAGGTTCGACGCAAAGCTGATGCATGAAGGTAGCTATTGAAAAGGGGTCTTGAGCATCTTGAGAGGGAAAAAGGCTGATGTAGGGGCTAAAATGAGCTTACACAAGCCCTAAGGGAGTGGACACTAAAGTGGATGCAAGAATGTATGTGAAATTGCAAGGGGTGCAATTTTACGACTTTACATTTTTCCCCCACTTTAGCAGGCATATGAATCTATACTAATATGGATGCTAAAGGAAATATACTAAAAATAAATAGCATCATGATGGCAAAAGGATACTGTAGAGGAAGCAAACAACTCTTTGAACCAAGGAAGTGTGCTCCCAAGTTGAAGACCTACAAAACAAATGTGTTAGACAATAAAGACCTGCACAAGACAACAATGTTAGAACATAAAAAAAGCCACTACATCACGATGTTAAAATCATATAAAACACATACACAAGGGCACACACAAAAAACTAAAGGATTTGAGTCGGCAAGGTAAAAGAAACCTCAATTTAAAAGGTTTTCTCAGTACTATGCGTTGTCCCAAAATTAAAAATAATAACATAGAAGAATTCTAAAATGGAGAGAAGAATGCAAGGATTGATCACTTCAAGAGAAGAATGCACCCAAAATTCAAGGAAGCAACCAATATCGAAGAGAGAAAGAGCATATACTTAGGGTGAAGAAGATACAAGTCTTTGATCCGGTATACGCAATTGAGAAGAAAGAGAATTTAGATAGAGATGAAGAAGCTAGAAAAGGAATGAAAATTCCAAGAGAGATAGCTCCACAGGTCCTCAAACCCAAGGAGAGTTGAACAAATGTGTCACAAATTTGCAGACCTACAAAAGGTGAACAAAAGGATCTATAGGTACTCTCTCCTACAGAGTTGAACAAACTACACCAGAGGCCCACAGACCAACGGTGAACATATCCCGCAAGATGCAAGTGCTTCATAGGCCCTCAGACCTGCAAAGAAGGCATTCCCCCAAGTACTCTCTCATGAAGGAATCCCAATGTAAGTGGACTTCATAGAGTCAGAATGGAAAGCAACTTCACAGGTGCACCTACAAAGCAACATGTTAATCTATAGATAAAACATTTTAGAAAATAAAAAGCCACACAGGAAAGCAAGCATATAGTCACACGGATAGTCTATAATTTGAAAGCTTTCAAAGAGGTCCCTCGGGAACCCTTCAAAAGAAAATGGGTCCACTCAAGGGATGCACTATTTGAAAAGTGAGGTATAGTCAGGCTTCCCCCAAGCTAGATGCCATATAATTCATTTGAGAAAAAAAGTTTCAAAAGGGGGTCCCTCGAGAACCCTTCAAAAGAAGAGGGTTCCACTCAAGGGACACTTCATTTGAAATACATAGAGAAGAGAGGGGGTCTTGAAGAAGGACACACATCTCCAAAACAAGCTATCACTACCCCCATCACATAGGGGAGGAGAACCATGCAAGACACTTAGAACATACAGGATAGAGGTAGACCTCGATATCACTTGTCAATTGAAGAAGAGGCACGTGCATCAACAAATAAATGAGTGATGAAACCTAAATCAAGAATTTGTTGTATTTTATCCTTCAAGGCCTTACATTCACTAGTGGAATGGCTAGGCACTCGATGGTATGCACAAAAAGAATGTTTTTCTTTATCATGCTTATGAAATTTCTTACATGTATGAGAAGGAAGAGTGATCAAATGGGATTTTAGAAGCCACAACAAGATACGTCCTTGCTTAGATAGAGGATGAGGAGTAGGAAGCAACCCTTTCTCTTGTGGAGAAAGAATCGACTTCTCACAAGAAGAAGACATGAAGATAGAAGACAATGGATGATCAACGTTAAGAACATTACAATTCACATTCACATCATCCCACGATACAAAAGAATAAGTATCTTTGACAACGGATTTGGATGATGTTGAGTGGATCGGGTTGACTTTATATTCTCCAATGAAGGATTTTGTAAAGTATAGAGAACCCCAATCATCACCAAGACATGCATTCTCTTGAGGAGAGGTAGAAGGAGAAGACTTAAGATTCCTCACTCCAAAAGGATCTTCTTCAGGGACATCTATCTCAAGAGTATCCTTTGTAGTAGGTACTACTGGACTAAACATTGACACATTGGAAGACACTGAATGGATAAGAGTAGGAATGACCAAAACCTGAACAACAATTTCCATTTCACATAAGTGCATAGCCTCCAGGTCATCCTTGACTGTGACTACTCGATTATTGCAAATGAACTTAATAGATTTATGCAAGGTAGACGGGACTGCATCCATAACATGAACCCACGGTCTACCAAGAAGAAGGTTATATGGTAATTTTTCTGACATAACATATACAAGGGTGGGTACAATAACAGGTCCCAACCTCAAAGGAAAGACTATCGTACTTAGGGCTTGTCGATCGACATTATCGAAACCATGAATGACAACAAAAGAAGCATTAAGAGAAGATCAATCAATATTAATATTAGGCAATAGATCAATGCTACACACATTGAGTGCCAACCAGTGTTAATGAGAGTACGTCTAATGTCAATATTATTAATGTTAACTATAATCATTAGAGGGTCTGCTTGCTTCTACACATCCAAGGGTGGAAGTTCTTGCAGATAGAACGTGATATTCAGTGAATCCACACAAATATGAGCCATCAACACATTAACATCTGACGACCTAGTGGAAGAAGGCAAGAGGATCTTTGCAAGGATTCCTGAAGCATACCTAGATAAACTAAAGCAGACTGAAGGAAGTCCCATAGTGAGATCTTAGCCAGAGTAACTCAAAGTTGCTCGACAAGATCGTAATCAATGGGTGCTTTAGTTGTAGGTTTAGGTGCTTGAGGAAGGCTTGGTTGAGAAGGTGGTAAAGAAATAAGTTGATTAACATTTTGTTTATTATTTCTAATATTATAAGTATGGTCTACCACTCTATAAGAGGGAGCCTTACAAAGATCAGGAGAATCACTATCAAATGGAACACTATTAATAGAACAAACCCTTTTAGGAGAAGAACTAGCTAGAGTCAGATAAATGACCAATCTCTTAGACCTTTGAGGGGTAGCAGATACATAGATTACATTTATAGAATCATCACAACTAGTAAAATAATTATTTGAAGACATATTCTCAACATCAATCCAGGGAGGATCAAATGTGGAAGGAGATTCATCATTCGCTAATGCATCATCTCTAGAGGAGAGTGCATTGGAATAGAGAAGAGATTCATCATTCACCAATGCATCATCTCTAGAAGAGAGTGCATTGGAATGAAGAGAAGGTAGGGTAACATTAAGAAAAGTATCAATGATTTCATCTTCTTGCAACAAAATCTCCTCTGATGCAAGAGGAATTTCATAAGAAGGATCAAATATATCAAGTGACATGGGTAAAGCCAAGTCACCATCATATGCATGAAATGGAACATCATTAACACTTTGAATAGAATTAGATATTGAAATGATAAAAGAAGATATTAAATTAATTTTGAAAATAGTAAGTTAAATATGATAAATAATGAATAAACAAGTCAGCTGATCTGAAGTAGTCTAGGGGTGAAAAAACAAAGAAAAATGAAAAACCCATATTTTTAGATTTTTTTGGTATTTTCTAAGTTCCAGTAATTTGCATTTTTAAAGGTCTTCGGAGCAGAGTTTGGGGTCAAAACTTGGGTCGGTCCCTAAAATTCAAATTCCAAAGGCATAGTATTTTAGGGATTGAATTAGTCCTCTTGGAGACCTTTCCAACCGTGTAAATGATTCTGAATTCTGAGCACTGAGTCAAAAGTTATGACCCCACCAAGTTGGGGTAAATAAATTCCTAGTGTATACACCTAAAAATGGTCACATCATATTGTCTAGTAATTAATTAAATATTTTTAATATTTAATTAAAATCTTTGAATTCTATCTATGTATAAATAAATTCAAATAATTTATTTATATTTCTTCATTCTTTCATTTCGATTAAATAAATAAGTTTATTTAATCATCTTTTTGTATTCATTTCTTAATTAATTAAATAAATATTACGATTTATTTATATTAATTATCATATAATCTTAGTTTGAATATCTTATTCAAATAAAGATTAAAATATTCTTCTTCTTCTAAATATCTATTTATAATTAAATATTTCAAATATTTAATTAATTCCTCTAATTCGATTCATATATCTATTTATAATTAAATATTTCAAATATTTAATTAATTCTTCTAAATATTTCATATTCTTCTAAAGTCACATTACAATTAAATATTACAAAATATTTAATTAAATCTTCCATAGTATAAAATAAAAAATCAAAATGCAATAAATGAAATTAAATAAATTTATTTATTTAATTAATTTTGGGATTTATCTTCAACACTCGTGAAACAAACTGCCCAAACAGAAAAATTAATTTTCTCTGTTTCTGTGCAGGCTTGTTCCCGTGGGTTGAAGACAGGAATCCATCCTTCTCTCCAACCTCTCAACCTCTTCCATCTTCTTCTCAACCTCTCCATCTCTCACCATTCAAACTTACCAGACAATCTCACAGCCGTAGATTCTTGCCAGCCGGGATGGAGCCTGCAAAAATCTATAAATACAGCTGCCGGGAGCTCCAAATCATATAGAAGTTTAAGCAAGTAAACTATAGGCAAATTTCATAGCATCTATAGCATTCATAGAGTACTTTCATAGCATAAATAGCATAGAATCATAGCAATAGCAATAGAATCATGATATCTCTTATTCACAACCCCTGTCCATATCCGTATCATCAATCTCATCTTCATCAGCATATAGAATAGTAAATCATTTTCATTTGTATACTCGTTCTACAAGTTTCCATTTGAAGGAAGCCTAGCTTACATAATCTGAGAGCAATAGCTTCAAAAGAATCACTGTAGATAGAGAAAATGGGACGGCTCTGAAGAATTCTTGTTTATTTAATTTTATTTCAATTTCTTTAGTTTAATGTTTCATTAGAGTGTTTTGTTTTCATTTAGATTACAAATTAAACAACAACACATTTTTAGCGCCCATCATGGGGCACTTGCCCCCTTTTTAACATCTTTTTGCAGCTTCTTTTGACTGATTACAGGAAAAAAATAGCGGAATAGCGCAAACAACACGTTTCGGGAAGGTCATCTCCAGATTAGCGCATTTGAAGACTGTTGCAGCGCCCTTAACTGTTTTTGCAGCGCTCTTAACTATTTTTGCAGCGCCCTTAAATTTTTTTGCAGCGCCCTTAACTGTTTTTGCAGCGCCCTTAAATGTTTTTGCAGCACCCTTAACTATTTTTACAGCGCCCTTAACTGTTTTTGCAGGGCCAATAATGTCTGTTGCAGCGCAACTTTTCAAAGGCAGCTTTGTAATTTGTAATTGTAAAAAAATCTAACTGATTCCAACTCAGCCGCGGACAGTTAATAATCTAAAAGGATAAAAAGAACCAATCCTAGGGTAGTCATTTAAATGCATAAAATTAACCAATCCTAGGGTAGTCATTTAAGCATAAAATTAACCAATCCTAGGGTAGTCATCTAAGGTAAAACGAAGCAATCCTAGGATAGACACTTCATTTTTCAATTTAGGCTTAAAATGAATTTTCTGTTTATGTGAAGCAACATCTTTACTTAGTTTAGAAAATTTTCATTTGGTGCTTAACAATTGAACCTTTGTTTGCTTTGTCTTCGATGATAGGCCTATGTTCTCCCCTTAACTGGGTGATCAAAATGCCAAACTCACCTTTTTCTTTTTATGCATTTTACAGCTTTGTTAAAACCTTGTAGAGAGCCTGCTCTTGTGGGAAAAAGTACTCACCCAAGAGGAACGACTCAAGCGGGTTCAAGCCAAAGCCAGGCTATTCCACCCCACTCTAAAATTTAAAGCAAAATTGGGGAAACCCTCTTTTGACGGTAGTGTGCATTGATAACCATCCCCAAAGCCTTTGTTCTAAAGGTAGGGAGGTCTCTCGAGGGAGTCTATCATTTTCCGCACCGAACGGAAACCCTTACTACGAACCTAGTGTAGTAACTAACCGAGTCAGTTTCTGAACATTGTTTCAATCACAGTGCAGGGGAGGGAAGAATCTACCCCCAAGATACTCACCATATAACTGCCAAGGATTGTTTGCTCAGGGGATCCGGTATCCACTTCCGTCACTCTGAGTACGCACCTGGAAAAGACAAAAACACGGGCGCCCTTTCGGGGGTGACACGGCTGTGTGAGTCGACGCAGTTCTAAGATGTGGGCTGTTGATTGCTATGATGACCTACTTGAGAACTAAGAGTGAGTCTGTTTGAAGTGCTTGTCATGTGTAAAACCCGTTAAAACACTTTTTGAAAAACATTTTGGTTATACACTTGATGTTTAGCATAGGACTTAAAACAACTGTTTTAAATTTGTTTGATGTGTTTTCACTACATTAATTTAGATAAAGATCATCCAAAACACTCATTATCATATTGATCAATCTCATGTTACGAGATTGGAAATCCACAAAATTTGTAAAGAAATCCGTTTCCAAAAGGATTAAGAAGCCAAAGAAACCCCTCAACCACAAGAAATTATTGAAGAAGCAACGATTCCTATATCAAAGTCGAAAAGTCTTACTCAAATATAGAACCTTTCTTCATAGGTATCATGATTGTGTTAGAGGTCTTTCAGATGATTATGCCATAGAGCCCTTGTATTCACAAGCTTATTTTCAAAGAAGAGCCCTTTCTCAAAGGCATAACCATAGTCAACGCATCCGTTTCAGTTATATTCCCCAACCCGCAATCGAATATTCTACTCGTCCAAATCAAATTTTGCAATAGAGAACTTAGAATACATTGGGCATCTATCATAAAATCCATCATTTTACAAAGCCATGATCAAAATTTCATAAAGTGCAAAACCATCCTTTTCTTGATCTTTTGCTTATATTCCCGCTAACAGGATTTTCATCCTTTCACTTAGGGAACAACACAAGCTATAAGATTAGAAATTTTGTGTAAGTCATAGAATCTTCATTCTATCTGGACTTTCATATATATCACATAAATTGCACTATTTCACTCTTTTGATCAAAAGTGAGTAAAATTTGGACACAAATCTATGCCTGTCTTCACGAGATCTCAAAAACAAATGGAAAAAGACGAGGGAGAAACCACAACTAGTAAAATGGGTGACCGAAATGAAAAAGAAGAGGAAACATTTAATCTTGATGATTTAACAGAAGAAAAGCTTCAAGAAGCAGAACAAGATCCCCAATTCCATACTCTTATGGAAAGAATTCTAGAACGTAACAAAGAAAAATATTTTCTTTCATTAGCTAATCAAGGAGCTAAGTTGCCTCACACCTTTGACATAGAAGGGATTAAACAAAATCCTGAAACTCCTCCTAATGACTTTAGTGCTCTTAACCAACAGATAAAAGAATTACAAGGGAAAATAAAGGAAATACAAGGAGGTACAACAAAGAAATATGTTTTGGAAGACATATCTCCTTATCCATTTGATAGGAGTCTTCAAATGATCTCATTTCCAAAACATTGTGAAATTCCTAAGTATGATAGGTATAATGGAAAAACTGATCCCATTGACCATGTTAGGGATTTTCGAAACATGAGTCTTGAATTCGCCTATGACGATACTTACTTGATGCGATTATTTCCACGAAGTCTAGGTGTACAATCCATGGAGTGGCTTTCAAAAATCACTCCACCTATCAAAACTTTTGAGGAGTTGATAAATCAGTTTATCTCACAATACTCCTACAACATTCAACACCAAATAACAATGCTTGATCTTTGTAAAGTGAAACAAAAAGTAGGAGAACCCTTTACTACATTTTTACAAAGGTGGAGAAGGTTATTTGCACGATATTCTCGTCCTATTCCTGAAAAGGAAAAGATGGATATCTTTATTAATAGCCTTGATCCAGAATTAAGCTATAGGCTTAACCTTCATTGTCCTCATAACTTTGAAAAACTGATTGAAAACGCAATCACCATTGAAGGGGCCTTGGTTAAAAGGGGAGTGATAAAACTTGATAATCCAAGTACATCAAATCAAAACAACAACGATAAAACAAGGTTTTGGAATAGAAACAAAAATGTTGTTAATGATGGTATAGTGGATGCAAATAATTTACGAACAAGACCATTTGTTTTCAATCTATCAAGTGCTCCACGAAACAATCCACAAGGAAATACAATTCAACAAGGAAACAACAATCAACAAGGACAAATTTCCAAGCAAGAGAACATGACCAATCAAAATACCAATCAAAATCGTGGTAATTTCAATAATAATCTTGGCGATACTCAAACATCAAATCCGTCTAGACCTTCGTTCTTTTCAAATCGACGAACTTTTACTGCTTTGGGTCAAACTCTTGAGTCTGCTCTCAAGGAGCTTCTTGATAATAAGGTTATCACCTTACCACCACAAAGAGATTATGAGCCACGAGTTAAACCACCATCATGGAATGACTCGTATTATTGCAATTATCATCGATGTAAAGGTCATAGAACAAACAATTGTCAAGCTTTGAAAAATCTAGTACAAGATTTAATTGACAATGGTACTATTACAATTGAGGGACATCATACCAATGATGATCATCAAGCATTCAAAGATCCTTTGCCAAACTACCAAAAGGGGGAAACATCGGATACCAAAGCCAAAAGTATACATAATATTGAAGACAATATAATCCGTCACATTCACACAGATGATAATCGGATTAATGTTATCAAAATCAAAGGAAAACAAGAATATCAACAGGTTAATGTAACAACAAGAGGTCAAGCAAAGGTTGTTTTAAAAGGAAGTTCATCTAAAACAACTATTTCTTCTCCAACTCAGTATAATCTGGTTGATCAATTGAGAAAAACATCAGCTCAAATATCCATTCTTGAACTTCTTAAAATATCCCCCATACACAAAAATATTTTAGAAGAAGCTCTTGTAAACACAACTGTTGATACTGATCTAGATGCAAACAAATTTCAAGCCATGGTGGGACATTTATCTTCCCCCACTTGTCTTTCATTTTCCGACAAAGATGATGCCTCTATGACACATCCACATAATTCCTCGCTCTATCTTGAAGTCATGATCCATAAACATCGAATTAGACGTGTCTTAATAGATGGAGGAGCCGGTTTGAATATTTGTACCTTAAAATTAATAAATGCCTTAGGAATTTCAGAAAATGAAATTGATCCACGAAGGAAGATAACCATCAAGGCATATGATGATGAAGAAAGAGCTTCTAAAGGATTAATATTACTACCTATCAGAGTGGGACCTGTTGTGAAGAATACCTTTTGTCAGGTTCTAGATCGAGATCTGTCTTATAATATACTTTTGGGTCGTCCGTGGATCCATGATATGCAAGCAGTACCATCAACATATCATCAATGTATCAAGTTTCCATATGATGGACAAGAAATAACTATACAAGCTGATTACAATAGTACCCAAACTTGTTCAAATCTTAGAGTAACTCAAGATGTCTTTGTGCCACACAATAGAGAAGCTCTTGTCGTTTCTTCTTCCAATTTACAAGTCCAATTGCAAGAATTGACAAAGAATCTTGATACTAAGCTGAAGTTTAAAGACAAAGGGGTAGGTGAATATTCACTATCTCTTTCTACTTTACCACCTTCTCCAAGATCACATGGTTTACCAACTTTATCAAATCAAAAGGTTGCAACCGCTTCTACATCTCAAACTTCCGTGCCAATCACAAAGTTTGATGGAAAATTCATTAGAGCTAATACCACTGAAGAAGAAGCTGAAGATAGGGATATCCTAAATTGGCTATACAAAGATGAAGATGAATCTCTCTTGCACATTAAGTTGCCTAAAGAACAATATGGTAAGGGGTACGCTATCATGCAAAAGATGGGTTATGAAGGGAATGGTCCTATAGGAAAACGAAGAGAAGGAATTGTGGAACCAATTCAACCTATTTCAAAGCATTCAAGTGATAAAACAGGACTTGGATATGGTAAAGATAAAGAAGAACCTACTTCACAGCAGACATCATTAATTCATGAAGGAGGATCCGTGTCAGATAAATCTCATGAATCAGTTTACCAATTGCAAAATAGTTCAGATACTGATTCTAATGAATATGAATGGGACACCATTTATAATGATGAATTTTGGAGGGATAAACAAGTTGATACTATACACAAATATGCACCTGTTCTTATACAAGGAGAAGGCTCAAGGCCTCCACTCGATTATGTTTTACAAAGTGATCATGACTCAAGTGAGGAAGAATCAGATTCTAATGAGATTGATAATCAACAGGAAAATACCATCATAGACCTTGTCTACCATGAGGATGATAACCATATCATGACTTTGACAATTCAAGACCTTACCCAACCTAATGATCTTATGCCCTTAGTTTATCCAGAACTTATAGATTGGGACATTGACGCACCTATCCATATTCCTACATTTAGTAATGATGAAGATGTTATAACTTTCCTTTGTTCCTCAAATGAAGAAAACAATTGTTTCATTCAAGAATCTTATACTCATGAGTTTGAAAAGGAGAGTGTCAAGTCTCTTAGCTGCAAAATAAATGAAATAAAAGATGGATCTATTGGTGAAAACCGAAAAATGGCAGTGATAGATCAAAACAAGAGAAAATTAAAGAGCGAATCTGACAGTGAAAACCTTTCTGAGGCACTGAAGGATGAGAAACTTGACACTCTTCCCAAGTATTATCATGAAAGATCTTCTATTTTGATCGAACCAACAAAATCAATCAACATAAGTACAGCAGAGCAGCCAAAAGTTTTGCAAATTGCAGCATCATTAACAGTTGAAGAAGTCTATAAATTCATGCAATTCTTGAAGGATAATCAAATTAACTTTGCTTGGTCATATGCTGATATGCCAAGGTTAGATCCTAATCTGATAATGCATCATTTATCTATCAAACCTGGGATAAAGCCTGTAAAGCAAAAACTTAGAAAGATGCATCCACATGTTGCATTATTGGTCAAAGAAGAATTAAAGAAGCTTTTGGATGTTGGATTCATTCAAACTATTGACTATGCAGAATGGATTTCAAACATTGTACCTATTTCAAAGCCAGATGGAAGGATCAGAGTTTGTATAGATTTCAGGGATTTAAATAAAGCATGCCCTAAAGATGATTTTCCTCTGCCCAACATAGACATGATTGTTGACTTAACTGCTGGCCATGCAATGTATTCATTAATGGATGGATTTTCAGGACAACCAGATAAAAATTGCACCAGAAGATCAAGATAAAACAGCGTTCACATGTCCTTGGGGTACCTATTGCTGGAATGTAATGCCATTTGGGTTAAAGAACGCTGGAGCTACTTATCAAAGAGCAATGACAACTATTTTTCATGATATGATGCATACATTCATGGAAGATTATGTTGATGATTTACTTGCCAAATCTCATACACGAGATGAACACCTGGAAATCTTGTCAAAAATCTTTATCAGAATGGAGAAGTTCAATGTTCGACTAAATCCAAAGAAATGTGTCTTCGGTGTTACATCTGGAAAACTCCTAGGGTACATTGTTTCAGAAAAGGGTATAGAAGTTGATCCAGAAAAGGTACAAGCTATAATGGACATGCCTCCACCACGAAATATCAGTCAATTAAGATCATTGCAAGGAAGATTACAGTCCATCAGAAGGTTTATAGCTCAACTGGCAGACAAAAGCTTGCCATTCACACATTTATTGCATAAAAATGTTCCATTTAAATGGGATGACAAATGTGAAGCAGCATTCAATCAGATCAAGCAATATCTTACGCATCCACCAATTTTAATTCCACCTATTCCAGGAGAGCCACTCATACTCTATATTTCAGCAACAGAAGTATCTTTGGGCATTGCTAGCACAAGAAGATACTACAGGTAAAGAAAGGGCTATATATTATATCAGCAGAACCTTAACAAGACATGAGTTAAACTACAGTTTCATTGAAAAAGCTTGTCTTGCAGTAGTGTTTGCTTCTCAAAAGTGGCGACATTATATGTTGGCTCATACAGTTAAGCTGATAACAAAGATTGATCCATTGAAATACCTATTAAGTAGAGCTACTTTAACAGGAAGACTTGCAAAATGGGTAATGATCTTAAGTGAGTTTGACATTCACTATGTAGATCGAAAAGCCATTAAAGGACAGGTCATTGCAGATCAGTTGGCTGAAGCTCCTTTACAAGAAGACAATCCAATGCACATTGAGTTTCCTGATGCAGATGTCTTTACAGCAACAATTCAGAGACCGTGGGCATTGTACTTTGATGGATCTTATACACAATATGGCTCGGGGGCAGGGATTCTTTTTGTTACACCTGAAGGACATACCATCTCACGATCATATCGGTTGATGTTTCCTTGCACAAATAACATAGTAGAATATGAGGCATTACTCATAGGATTGAAGATAGCTTTGGAATGGCAGAATTACAGAGCTGGAAGTTTATGGTGATTCACAACTTGTCATTAATCAAATTAATGATGATTATCAAACTAAAGATGATAAGTTGCTACCATACAAGAACATGGTGGATGATTATAAGAAATATTTTGTGTCAATCAAGTTTTCACAAATATCAAGGATTGATAATAAAGCTGCAGATGCAATGGCTACCATTGCTTCTTTATTACAAATATCTGAAGATCAAACCAAGTATGAATTCTTGGTGGAACAATTGTTTTCTCCCGCATATGATAATCCTGAAACCCAAGTTATATGTCATTTGACTGGTTCAGATTCACCTTTATATGGCAAAACTTATACCTATTTGAAAGATAACATCTTACCTTTAGATTTATCCCGCAACCAAAAATGGAATTTCATTCGTCAATCATCCCGTTATACCTTAATTGCCAATATCCTTTATCGACGTGGTCTTGATGGTACACTCCTTAGATGTCTTGAACGTGATGAATCTGAAAAAGCCTTACAAGAGGTTCACGGTGGTATTTGTGGAACTCATTCGAGTGGTTTGACCTTAGCCAAGAAACTTGTCAGAATGGGATACTATTGGCCTACCATGGAGCAAGATTCTTTTACTTTTGTTAAGAAGTGTTCTAAATGCCAGATCCACGGGAATCTTATTCATGCACCTGCACAAGAACTGCAACCTTTCATTTCGACATGGCCTTTTTCTCAGTGGGGATTAGATCTTGTTGGTAAAATACATCCTTCATCATCAAATGGTCATAAATTTATCATTACAGCTACTGAGTATTTTACAAAATGGATTGAAGCTGTTCCTCTAACAACAGTGACTGGTAAACAGATATCTTCATTTATCCTGAATTACATTATTTGTAGATATGGAATTCCTAATTCTATTGTTACTGATAATGGAAGACCTTTTAAGAATCAGGATGTTGATGAACTTTGTGAAAGATTTCATATCCAACACAGGTACTCTACACCTTATTATCCACAGGGTAATGGTCAAGCAGAAGCTTCTAACAAAACCATTTTGAAGATATTGAAGAAGACAGTAAATGATGCTGGACGTGATTGGCATGTTCAACTCAACCCAGCTTTGTGGGCATATAGAACCAGTGTTCGCACACCAACAGGAGCCACCATATGCTTTAGTCTATGGAGCAGAAGCAATTTTACCATTAGAAGTTGAAATACCTTCGCTTAGGGTTTCACTTAAGGGATTGATAAGTGATGAAGACTACAGGGTTTCTCGTCTCCAAGAGCTTGAACTGTTAGATGAAAGACGCCAACATGCAGCTGATCACTTGAAAGGTTATCAACAAGTCATGTCTCGTAGTTATAACCACAGAGTTAAACCACGGGCATTTCAAGTGGGTGACTTAGTTTTGAGAGAAAATCCACGTAATCAGCAAGACAGAGAAAAGAAAGGCAAATTTGAACCTAATTGGCTTGGTCCATTTGTTATCGTAGCAGCATACGGTTCTGGAGCATATCAGTTATCCACATCAGAGGGGGACCTGTTTGAAGAGCCAATCAATAGTATTCATCTCAAGAAGTTCTAAAAAGTCTAAAAAAAGTCATGAAAAAAATCAAAAATCATAAAAAGTCCTGAAAAATAAAAAAAATCATAAAAAGTCCTGAAAAAATCAAAAAATCATAAAAAAGTCCTGAAAAAAAAATAAAAATAAAAATTCAGAAAAATCTTGAAAAAGTGCAATAAAAATAAGTGGTGAAAACTTGGCAAACAAGCGCTACTTGTGATAAAAATGGGTTCCTCCATTTATTAGTTTATGTCTTTCGACATCATCCATCCATGTCAATCATCTGTATATATCTTTCATTATCCATATCATGTAGTGGGAATCTTTAGGTTTCATCATGGCTTGATGAATTTGTACATATCTTTTATCTTTAGGTTGTGTTTACACTGGGGGCAAAACGCAAAAACATACAAGAGAGGGGCAACGAGCTTTCAAAATATTCCAAAACAGACATAAAACAGTTTGACAAAACAAAACAAACATTGTCGTATCAAATCGATCACAAACATATTCATGCCAATGAAAATCGAAACAACATGATCCAAACAACTATTGAAGTGAGAATATCAATAATGATAACTAAAACTTGGATGATCTTAATCTGAATAAATGTTTGAAATACTTTAAGCAAGAATGGAATGATTGTTTGATTTTCTATCATATCTCTGGAGCAATTCGATGATGTACTGAACTAGAAAAGCAAGGAAGGAGTATGATTTTTCTTTGTCTGTTGTTTGCGAGGAAATCATTAGTACTATGCAAATTGGTCGCGAGACATGCTCTACTATGTATCATGGATGACATTTCGGAATTTGCATGGGAAAAAGATTAACTCTTGTCTGTTTATGCAAGCAATACTCAGGTAATCTCGGTTCAATTATACCTAGATGCTTGTATTAACTTGCTATATTAAAAATCATGAAAGCAATACTCAGGTCATCACTGGTGCTAACATACCCTTTGATGCTTGTATTAACTTTCAACATTTCAAAGCTCTATGATGATACAAAAAGCATGAATAAGTTCTCCAAATGGCAATATTGTATGAATGTCCTGCATGGTTAGTATAGATTTGCATTCATGTTAGAATCTACATTTTGCATTCATAAATTTTCCCAAAAGCTGGCAAAGTATACAATGTCTGAATAAAAAAAAATCAAAAATGATCACATGAAAACACTATGAGGTGCTACCCCCAGATGTTGTTGGTCTCACACTACCTATTCCTACATCAGAAGATCAAATCATCAATAACATTAGAAGATCATACAATTATTCAAATCAAAATGGATCATCAAATCAATCAAATCAATCCAATCAGAATACATCATTTGACTATTTGTTTTTAACAACTTTGAAAACAAATTTATCAACATATCAACCGATTTGTCTTTCAACAACTTTGAAAGAAAATTTATCACAATTTTGTTTGTTTTTAACAACTTTAGAAACAAATTCATCAACCAAATCTGAATATCAACTTTTTGTTTTTCATCATCATGAAAACAAATTTATCAAATCATGTTTGTTTTTAACAACCTTAGAAGCAAACTTATCAACAACTATTTGTTTTTAACAACTTTAAAAGCAAATTTATCAGCTATATTTGTTTTCCAACAACCTTGGGAACAAATTTATCAGACAAACATCATCAAATCAGGGCATCTCAATACACAAAATTGGGGCATTTTATCATATTTTAACATAGCAGGGGCAATTTCTTCATCAATTTTTAATTTCATATCTTTTCGGGTCAATTTTCTTCATATCATTATTTCAAACGATGAATCGACATCTTCAAAATCATAAAAATCGAAAAATTTTACAAAAATCATAAAAAAATCAAAAAAATTCAAAAAATTCAAAATATTATCGATTCATCGTTCGCGGGGGCATATACCTATTGACATTTCGACAGTCAACATTTGGGGCAAATTTCAAAATTCTTTGAAGTAATGCGTAAAACACATCACTTCAAAGAGGGGCAAAATGTATACACCTAAAAATGGTCACATCATATTGTCTAGTAATTAATTAAATATTTTTAATATTTAATTAAAATCTTTGAATTCTATCTATGTATAAATAAATTCAAATAATTTATTTATATTTCTTCATTCTTTCATTTCGATTAAATAAATAAGTTTATTTAATCATCTTTTCGTATTCATTTCTTAATTAATTAAATAAATATTACGATTTATTTATATTAATTATCATATAATCTTAGTTTGAATATCTTATTCAAATAAAGATTAAAATATTCTTCTTCTTCTAAATATCTATTTATAATTAAATATTTCAAATATTTAATTAATTCCTCTAATTCGATTCATATATCTATTTATAATTAAATATTTCAAATATTTAATTAATTCTTCTAAATATTTCATATTCTTCTAAAGTCACATTACAATTAAATATTACAAAATATTTAATTAAATCTTCCATAGTATAAAAATAAAAATCAAAATGCAATAAATGAAATTAAATAAATTTATTTATTTAATTAATTTTGGGATTTATCTTCAACACCCGTGAAACAAACTGCCCAAACAGAAAAATTAATTTTCTCTGTTTCTGTGCAGGCTTGTTCCCGTGGGTTGAAGACAGGAATCCATCCTTCTCTCCAACCTCTCAACCTCTTCCATCTTCTTCTCAACCTCTCCATCTCTCACCATTCAAACTTACCAGACAATCTCACAGCCGTAGATTCTTGCCAGCCGGGATGGAGCCTGCAAAAATCTATAAATACAGCTGCCGGGAGCTCCAAATCATATAGAAGTTTAAGCAAGTAAACTATAGGCAAATTTCATAGCATCTATAGCATTCATAGAGTACTTTTATAGCATAAATAGCATAGAATCATAGCAATAGCAATAGAATCATGATATCTCTTATTCACAACCCCTGTCCATATCCGTATCATCAATCTCATCTTCATCAGCATATAGAATAGTAAATCATTTTCATTTGTATACTCGTTCTACAAGTTGCCATTTGAAGGAAGCCTAGCTTACATAATCTGAGAGCAATAGCTTCAAAAGAATCACTGTAGATAGAGAAAATGGGACGGCTCTGAAGAATTCTTGTTTATTTAATTTTATTACAATTTCTTTAGTTTAATGTTTCATTAGAGTGTTTTGTTTTCATTTAGATTACAAATTAAACAACAACACACCTAGTTTCTTGAAAAATGTTGTAGTTCACGTCTGGTTCACCAAAATGTAGAGATGGTGTATTCGCTACGCATGAGTCTCTTTATTCTCAAGAGATTCCAAAGGGGTGAACTACCCTAAACTACCTCGAGAATAGAGCGAGAGTTCTAGAATCTGAAGGAGTAAATCATAAAGGTTTTTTGGACAAACTGACAAGCTCTTGGCCAAAGGATGATAGCATAGAATAAGGACGACAATGTGGCACATTGGCGTCCTAGAGGCACAATGGCATCTCATACAAACCAGAAAGTGAGAATATCATAGAAAACAGCTAAATGATCACTAACAATCAGATTGCTAAGAACTTACAGAATGCAGGAAAATGACATAATGTAATAGAACTAAAGTGAAGTATAAATGATAGAGTTAAAGAGGATGAGAGATAAAAGAAGCTCACAGAAAACCCAAGAAATGGAGCCTCCAACAAATGAATGTATTTGATACCTGCATGCATAAGATCTAGAGTAAATGTTGGGGCTATATAGGGGTTTTCCTCAGTCAAACCCTTGTTTTGGTATTCCCACCTCCACGAACAACCAAATAGATAGAGAAAGTGAACAAAAGAGTGATAAAAGCAATCCCCACTCGAGGAGGAGAACCCATATCACAAAATAGAGATGCAATCAATAAGGGATGTGTGAAATCCTAGGATGCTCACAAGCACAAGATAAGGGAGATAGAGTTGCAAAGCTTAAGGAAACCAGAAAGGGAGACAAAGATAGATGCAAGAGCCAAGAGAGTTTTGTAGAGGGTGTTGTGATAATGCAAGAGTGTTGTAAAATCTTGAGAGCTTGAGGCTGTTGTAGCAAGCTATATGGAGTTGTGCAAGCAAGATAGCAAGAGAGAAATGCCAAAGCCAAGGATAGAAAGAAGCTCCAAAATCAAGTGAATTGAAAAGATAACTTTTAAAGGGAGAAGAGAAGAAAAAGAAGCTTCCCAGGCGGTTACAAGGCATCCCAAGCCATTACCACTGACAAAACAAGCTGACAAGTGGAAAACATGCTTGGAAGAGGTCATTTGAATGTTGAAACTTTGCAGGATGCTAGCGCGACACGTAGACATTTGTGTGGCATGCTAGTGTCTGGACACATCACGCTACAAAATGACACAAACGGAAAAGCACAAGGTTCAACACAAAGATGACACACAAAGGTAGTTGTTGAAAAGGGGTCCTAAGCATCTTGAGAGGGAAAAAGGCTGATGCAAGGTCTAAAATGAGCCTACACATGTTCTAAGGGAGTGGACACTAAAGTGGATGCAAGAATGTATATGAAATTGCAAGGGGTGCAATTTTACGACATTACAATTATTATCAAAGGTTTATTCAAAATCTTAGAAAGATTGCCTCACCTCTCTTTTTGTTGCTAGGGAAAGATGTTGATTTCTCATGTACGCCTGAATGCTAGCAAGCCTTCAAAGAAATCAAAGGTAAGCTTATAACTACACCTGTTCTACGAGGACCCAATTGGGAACTGCCATTTCACATACATATGGACACATCAGATAATTCCATGGGAGCCATACTTGGATAGAAGGAAGACTCTCTCTCTTTTACTCAATCTATTATATCACTAAGAATTTTATTGGTGATGAGGTAAACTATATTGTCACTGAGAAGGAATTATTGGTTGTAGGTTATGCAATAAATAAATTTTGCCACTATATAACTAGGTACAAGGTTTTTGTCCATATGAATCACTTTGTTATTATAATTTTGATGTATAAAACAATTGTTACAAGACAAGTGATTTGGTGGCTACTTCTCTTGTAGGAATTTGACATTACCATTCTTGAAAAACTAGTACAGGAGAATGTAGTGGTTGACTTTCTATTTAGACTGCAACATGATGATGAAGCAATTCCCGTGGACAATACTTTTCTAGATGAACACCTTTTTGCTATTTTTGTAAAAAGACCATGGTTTGTTGATATTTCTATCTTGTTACCTGTAGGTTTTCCACCCCACTTCTCCTTGCGAGTATGCTGAAAGATCATAGGGCTTATTGGGAAATATAGTTGGATTAACGGTTTACTTTTCCATACTAGGATTGATAATATTATGCGTCGTTGTGTTGCAAAAGAGGATTTTTTGATATCCTTTGTGCTTGTCACTCTAAGCCTTGATGAAGTCACAGCAAACCACTAACAATTTTTTAACTATAGGATATAATTGGCCAACGATCTACAAAGATTGTAAAAGGTTTGTTCAGCATTGTGATAAATGTCAATGAATGGGCTAGCCTACTCGATTTGATGAGATGCCTTAACACCCACAATTATCAATAGAACCATTTGAAAAATGGGGGTTAGATTTTGTAGGGCCCATTAGTCCCTCTTCTTAGAATAAAGAGTATATTTTGGTTTGTACATATTTATTGTACCCAAAATAAAAATTTTGCTTCAATAAGGCATTTTGATTAAAATGGTCTAAATCTTGTAAAATTGCCGTTAAGAGGTAGTTTTAGGTCAAACAAAGCATAGGCTTTTTGTGGGTTTATTGTCTACAAGATACTAGAAATTTTTTTAAAATTTAAAAATTAGTGTTTCAGGCCCTTGTTTTTTAGGGAAAAACTTTAAAAATAGGATCTTTCCAAGAATGACTAAAAATAATTTTGATTGTCTTATTTCACTTCACAATCACAATGGTCAAGCCAAAATCAAGAAAAAGTTGGTTTAGCTTTGGTGGGTCTACTTCACTTTTTAAGAGAAAAGTTAGGACCTCTAAGGTCATCAATGGCAGATGGCCAAATACCAGGTGTCAAAATCTAAGCCTCAAACACATCACATAAGA
This sequence comes from Sequoia sempervirens, assembly GCA_007258455.2. NCBI lineage: Eukaryota > Viridiplantae > Streptophyta > Pinopsida > Cupressales > Cupressaceae > Sequoia > Sequoia sempervirens. Next base: position 1,226,472,934 of record VDFB02271358.1, on the reverse strand, counting down.
TTTTATGGCGAAATATGTTCAAAAAGATGCTTCGCAACAGAGGGGATTTTCAAAAGGTGAAAAATGTAAAAAATATTTTGTCTGGAAACATGACGCCTTGCTACAAGGGAGATGCTTGTGTAGTCAACGCCCAAGCCAACTTTGCAGTGTTCGTACACGTAAAAATGGTGAATGCAGTCACAATGGTGAATGTACTCACGTTAGCTACAACAATGCTTCAACGCAATCAGAGTAACCCAACAACATGAAAATCGTGAAGCACGAAAGAGGTGAAAATCATCAAAAATGATCAAGTCTAGAGCCAATTGTGCCCCTGCATGCCAAGGGTGCCCTTGAATTTGAGAGGAAAAATGTAGTTAATAATAATTGCAAAACCAGTCATCTTTTTCAAAATTTTGCTAGCTTTTTGGCAGATCATCAAGAAAATCCATCAAATTTGTCAAACTCCGGTAAACGAAGGCAGAGGAAAAAGATGTTGAAGATCAATAAACATCAAAAAGGGTATTCAATCATAGAAATTTTACCCCTGTAGCCCAGGGGCGCCCAAGAATAAAGCCTAACAAATGTTAGTTTTTGAGTTTTTTATCTCCAGATGATTTTCCTGGCTTCAGTCCAACTTCGCAACGAATCTGTTTTCTAGTCCACGAGATGTATCTAATGGCAGCAGTGGTTGATCTAGCGAGCACGTAAAATGAAGGATGAAATGAAAATAAAAAGGTCAAATGTACCCCTACAAGCCAAGGGCGCCTAGAATTTTGGTCAACCAGATGAGATTTTTGGTAGTTGTCTTCTTCAAGAGATCTGCTCAGAATCCTTCTAGCTATTCAATGAATCTAGCAGTTAGTTCTTGGGACTTGTCAAACGCCCATGAATGAAGATCAAGCGTAAAACACCAGAGACAAAAGCAAGTTGAAAGTCATGAAAATTTGGTTAAGTGTTGAGAAAAATGCACCCTTCTTGGAAAAGGTGCCCAACTTTTTGGGGCCTCAAATGCAGTTTTTTGATTTCGTAACTCCCAGGAGCATCTCTTCAAAGTTGTTCAATCTCTGTGATGATATCATCAGCATGAACATCGGAGCAATTCAACTCTCAGCAAAAAGGTTCAAACTAGAGCATTTTTTCAAAGGTTACAAATTGTAAAATGTATCTCAGGGACCCAATTGCACCCCTGAAATCCAGGGGCTCCCTTGAATTTGAGCCTCATAAATCAACTTTCAAATGTTGCAATACTAGTCATTCTTTCTGGAATTGAACTGGTTTTTTGTTCCATATTTCAGCGTGTTCACGAGAGTCAGTAGTCACCTGTAGCTACAAATTGAAGCACAAAAGGTCAAATTGACAAGATTGAAAAGCATCCAAAAAATGGCTTAAGTCTGGTGAAAAAAAGCACCCTTTTAGAAAAAGGCACCTAAAATTTCAAGCCATCAGAACTAGTTTTTGAGGTTTGCAGCTCCCAACAACATATTTTCAAACTTAATCCAGCTTCATGATGAATCTATCAGCTTACCATCAGGATCAACCAACCATCCAAAATTCAAGGTCAAACATAGGTAGTTCGTCACAGTAGAAGTTGAAAATAAAAAAATTTCTAACTCCCTCAAAATTGGGCACTAAAAGTCAAAGTGGGCCTAGTTGACTCTCAGTTGTGATTTTGCATGCTTCCTCTTGCATATGACATCCTAAAATTAGAGGAAAACTTTTAGTTAACAAGTCATGCACAAGAATTGATTCCTCAATTAGGGTTGGCGCACCTAACTAACACTCTCACCTCCAAAATGGTTATTTATTCAAGCTTGGGTAGCATTTCTCTATTATTTCTTGCAGGTTGAAGCTTAAATCAGCTATTTTCTCTCCAATTCCTTTTGAAGGATCTAACGGAGGCCATTTTCAATGTTCATTGAAGTTCTTCATTCAGGTTGCACAAAGGAATATTTTTCCATGCTTCATCTTTCCAATACATTCTTGCCAGGAATTCAACAAAATGGGTCTACATAGAGGCGTTTGTTGAACATCCAGAATACTGAGAGGGGGGGTGAATCAATATTCCACAAACCCATAGTAAAATCCACTTAAACATTATTACAATTCTGACTGAATCAACAAGAGAAAACATAGAAAAAACTCAAAGCAATCATACACATGAACACCAAGATTTTTACATGGAAAACCTAGAATGGGAAAAACCATAGTGAGGGTTAACTCAAAATATATTATAGCCGGATACAAAATATTACGGCGCTCACTACCAGGACTCACTGTCCTTAAAAGAGTCACAACTTGAGTACAAAAGATAGCTCACTGCCAAGATACAATGATAGTGGCTCACTGCCAAAAGAATGAACTGATAGAATACACCTTCAATGTGTAGTATTTAGTTCCACTAAAGCTCAGAATATAAAATACTACATCACATGGTAGTCGCTCAACAAAATGCACTAATCACAACTGATAAAGCATTTAGGCTCTGATCTTCTCCTCTGTTCACATTCACTTCTCCTTCTCGCACTCATGTATTATTATTTCTCTTTTATCTTTCATCTTATATATATACAAGTATATCTTATTCATCAACTAGGTTGGCATAATTAGATGAACATAAAATAATTAAAACCTTCTTTGTCAGCACCATATAAGATTTAAACATTTTATCCATGTGGTGCATTATGCCAAGTCGGCTATCAACCATAACTAGTCTTTATAATATATTGCATTTGTTGAGTGGGCCAAGACTACAACACAATTCTCCAAACCAACAAATAATTCTCAAAGCATACACCTTTTGGATCTGAGAACACATTAATTTCCCATCATACTACTAGTAAGGAGACTATCAACAAAACCGCAACATAAGAATGTTTACTTTAGTAGAATGCAAAGTCTCTCACACAGTATACCACACACAAAACAATAGTAGGATACAGAGTTAAACTCTGCTAGAGATAAAAAAATTCTCACAACAAAAGACATCTCAAGATCTAGAATATAACTTTCTGAATGAATCAAGAAAAAATGGTTAAGGCTTAGATTCATATCAAATCTTGCAGTGAGTTTCAGACTCAAATACCAACACAATGATCCATCACAAAGGAGTATTACCAGCAGAGAACAACTTTCGGTAAACCAAGAAAACTTCCCATACAGTTATTACCATATATTTATTACCATGTTGACATCAATGACAACATAGGAACAACCAACACAACCATCCATACTTCATGCTCATGTTGCAAAGCTTCCAACAATCTCCCCTTTGGAATTGATGGCAACATGCATGACAAAAAAAACTTTTCCAATATACCACAACTGAATTTTCTGACAACTCCCCCTATCAAAACTGTTCTTCACAAAAATATTTTCCTCTAACTCTTTATCTCTTTATCTCTCCCCCCTTGACATCAATGATAAAGGAAGGGGTCTGGTATAAATGTAAATATGCATCAAAATGTAACCAGAATGAACACAACTTCAAATTAACTTGAAGAAGAACCTCTAAGATTCTCTACGATAGCCTTCCATGGCGCTTTACCTTCTTCCCATGAACCTTTTGCACTGAAAAGAGTCTTGTAACATAGATCAAATTTAGTTAGAGACTCTATACCATCTATTAAAGTATTGGGACTATGATTGATCTTTGATAATTCACCAAAAAAACCAAGAGCACTAAAAACAAAAGTCTGTTTGATTTTAATCATGTCTCTAAGTGCCAAAAACTTCTTAATAACATCTATCCTTCAGTCCTGCAGAGAGAAAAAATTGTCCTGAAGTTGTACAATGTAGGACCATCTCTAATTATCTTTATCTTCTGCTAACTTGTATGTATCTTCTTGAGTGCTCAATCGAGACTCGCTCATCCTTATCTTATTTCTCATATCCAGTGTATTGTCAGACCAATCTAGACAAAAGGAAAGTAATTCCTATGCCTCTTCTTCACAATTGTGTACACTCTCCAATTCCGTCATTACTCAATCGTGTGCATTCACACATTTTCCTTTGATATCTTCCAAATTTTCTTCATCTGGCATGATTCTAGCAGACATTTCAAGTCTAGAGATGTATACCTTCAAAGAATTAACCATGCCACGAAGATTCTCCACAACAAAAATAGATGAATCAAAATTAGCATTGAGAATAACCTTCTACAAATCTTCCAAATCTCTTTGAATATTTATTCTTTCATGCTCATGTTCAAGCTTACTTTCTTTTGCACCTTCTTGCTTCACTATACTCTTCCTTTTCTTCCTTGTTCTGGTCACGCTATTGGAGATACTTAATTCATTGACATTCTTAGGTATTTCCAAGAGAATTTTAGCATATTTATCAACTTTAGCCTCTGACACTTCATAACCCAATTCAAATATCCAAACTAACCTTGATTCAACTGCTTCCATGTGACAAAAATCTGTAGACACAAGAAAATTTATGCTTTCGCAGTATCTTTCCACAACACTTACTAGAATCCTAGACCTTTTGTTCATCCTCATCTAAAATGTTCCAAAGAATGTAGCGAGGGAAGATTCTTGTGCATCCAAACCGCCAAGATTTATCATGAATTTCCTAATTTGATAGGAAATAGGCTTTGAATTTGACCATTCTAACCTTCCTATTACCAGTAACTCTCTCAAAAAGTAAAAGAGTAGACAAACAACCAAATTGCCATATCGAAATGTATTCTTCTTGTTCTTCTTGATCTCCTTTAAATTCTTCAAAATATGTATGCGAAGTAGTTCACACAAGTCATATTCCATACCTCTTATTGCCATATCAACATCAATATTCACTGCAACAGTAGAAACGGTAGAGTCATTGTTAGGGATACAAACTTTATGACCGATGGCCATAGAAGCATACCTTATTACCAGATTGAAACAATCAATCTCAAACCAATCTCTTTTCCTTTAGAATTCACACCTATAACCTCAATTATTTCTTCCTCATTCATAGCCTTTAGTTTAGGAACTGGTCTGGAGGAACATAAACCTGTTACATCTCTAATAACTTCTATGGTGATCAAATGTGCCTCATCAATCCACAAAGATTCATCATGAATTCTGCTCAACACTATTCGAATATTCTTCTTCTCAAATTCAAACAAGGGAACTTTCCTCCAAACATCCATCTTTTTCTCAACTAATACTCTATAGGAATCATGGATCTCTTTCAATTCATTTTCCCAAAGCACGTTCAACTGTACTGATGACATTTCTTCAATCTTACTGTAAACAAATACATAGATATATTATGTAGGAAACACACTCGAAGGGATGCAAGAGAATGTACCAAAAGACTCTTCTGACACATTCCTCATATATCTCTTCAACCTAGGTTTATCCACACAATTCACAATCTTTGAATTATCCATAGCAATAAAAGTGAAAGATTGTGCAAACACGAATACCTCTTAAAATGCCAAATAAGAAATGTATAGATATCCTACTTTCGGAGCTCACTTTGAATCCATCTGTTATCTTCTTCAAACTTTGAAACTCTAAATTACCTTCTAAACTTCCTTTGTATGCTTCTCCAAAAATACATAGGCTTTTAAAATTATCTGAATTTATTTCTTTCATCCCAAATGATTTTACAATAAATGCTTCAACTTGTAGGTAGATTTCCTAAAACTTTACGCCTCCATTCTTTTAAATTTTGCAGACTTCATCCTTCACACATGTTACTGCATTAAGTATACTTCTATCATAATATGACAAAGTACCAATGAGGGGGTTTATTAGATTTTCTAATAATTGCTCCCCCTTAGCCACTGCTCTTATTTAGAAATTGACGGGAGTATTTGCACCAAAGGTTGGCATAGATAATACTGATGATTCCTTTCTCTAAATCCTTTCCATTTCCTTTCTTGCTACTTTTGGATCAAAGGTTTGATCATTCTTCTTCACCAAATAGATGTTCTTCTTCCTTCCGCTGTTACTACCAGGGTGCTCCAAATTTCTACACTTACAACAAACATTCTTCTTTCCATTTTTCCTTTTATCCAACAAACTATCTTTATATCTATTCTTCTTGCTCTTAGAACATTTGTCAAGGAAAGATAGAGAATCATTCCCATTACTTTTGCAATCCTTTTCCTTATGACCAAATTTCTTGCAGGAATAACAAACACCATTGAAGTATAAATACCTTTTAGCATCATGACATTTGACAGGAATTTTTCCAGAATTGCTTCTTCGCTCCTTGATTTGTCTATTTTTGTATAGTGTCTTCTTACCAATGAATTGCTTCACTTTCAAACTTTGACCTTCCTCAAACCCTAAACTTCTCTTAGCCATTTCCATTCTTTGAGAGACAATCAATTCATCAAGAATCACCGAGCTTATCTTAAATTTTTCTTCAAAAATTCTTTCCTTTCTAGATTAGATCTCAATATTTATGCTTCTAATTCAAGCTTTGTGCATTCATCCATCTTCTTTTGAATTTCAATTTCCTGACATTCTTCATTTCTTTTCTTCTCATCCAATTGTTCCAACAGGATAGTAATGATTTCTTCTCCTTCAGTCAACAAATCACATGATTCCATACTTTTACTTTGTAGCTTTTCAATATACTCATTTTCTTTTATCAACTTGTCCTTCAGAACTTCCATTTCTTCTAAAATTCGGCAGAGACTTCTTCTGAGGGAAAAATTTTCTCTTATTCAAATTTTGGGACCTTCTTCAAGTTGTTAAGCTTCTTCTGAGGAACCAAGCTCTGATACCAATTGTTGAACATCCAGAATACTGAGAGAGGGGTTGAATTAGTATTCCACAAACTCATAATAAAATCCACTTATACATTATCACAATTCTGACTAAATCAGCAAGACAAAACATAGAAACAAGTCAAAGCAATCATACACATGAACACCAGGATTTTTACGTGGAAAACCCAGAATGGGAAAAACCATGGTGAGGGTTAACTCACAATATATTATATTCGGATACAAAATATTATGGGGCTCATTACCAGGACTCGCTATCCTTAAAAGGCTCATAGCCTGAGTACAAAAGATGGATCATTGCCAAGATACAATGATAGTGGCTCATTGCCAAAAGAATGAATTGGTAGAATACACCTTCAATGTGCAGGGTTCAGTTCCACTGAAGCTCAGAATATGAAATACTGCATCACATAGTAGTTGCTCAACAAATTGCACCGATCACAACTAATAAAGCATTTAGGCTCTGATCTTCTCCTATGTTCACATTCACTTCTCCTTCTCGCTCCCATGTATTGTTATTTCTCTTTTATCTTTCATCTTATATATATACAAGTATATCTTATTCATCAATTAGGTTGGCCTAATTAGATGAACACAAAATAATCAAAACCTTCTCCGTCGGCACCATATAAGATTTAAAATTTTTATCCAAGTAGTGCATTATGCCAAGTCAACTATCAACTATAACTAGTCTTCATAATATATTGTGTTCGCTCAATCAGCCAAGACTAAAACACAATTCTCCAAACCAACAAATAATTCTCAAAGAAAACACCTTCCGGATCTGAGAACAAATTAATTTCCCATCATACTACCAATAAGGATACTATCAAAAAAATCACGGCATAAGAATGTTCACTTTAGTAGAATGAGGAGTATCCCACACAGTATACCACACACAGAACAATAGTAGGATATAGAGTTAAACTCTGTCAGAGATAACTTTATGTTCACAACAAAAGATGTCTCAAGATCCAGGATATATAGTTGTTTGGATGAGTCAAGAAAACATGGTTAAGGGCTTAGAGTCATATCAAATCTTGCGATGAGTTTCAAACTCAAATACCAACACACTAATCCATCACAAGGAGTATTATTGGTAGAGAACAACTTCTGGTAAACCAACCAAACTTCCCATATAGTTATTACCATGTTGACATCAATGACAACATAGAAACAACCAACACAACCATCCATACTTCATGCTCATGTTGCAAAGCATCCAACAATGTTTTTCTTGAAGATTGAAGGAGGAAGTTTATAACTTCTATCTTCTCCCCTGCACATTTCTTCTATCCTTGTCTTAGGTTTTCTCTTGCATGTCCAAGTAAACAAAAGTTTTTCACAAATCTGGTCATCTGGGTATGTTCAATACAGTATTGGCAACAAAACTCACATGCCAAAATTTTTCGGGCAAATTGCCCCACTACCCCCTATTTTTAGGGTTTTTGAAAAAATTCATCATTTCAAAAAATGGAGAAACTAGGTTTGATTAGCACATTGGCAGCTACAAAACCCATATGCTAGATTTTTTCAAGAAAAATAGCCCTTGCAGCCCCTATAGCTTCTCTTTTTGAAAAGTTGTTGCATGCCTGAGGAAAAGTCATTTTTTTCAAGTTTCTAATGATCTGGGTTGACTTAGAAATACATTCTTAACAAAACCCATGTCTTAGAATTTTCAAAAAAATTGCCCCTTGAGAAGTTATTTTTAGCCTCATCAGAAGCTATTTTTAGCTTCATCGGAAAAGTTTCCAGAACATATCCGTGTTTATAGTCAACAGTATAGTTTTTTAGTATGTAATTCACTCAGACTGAATTCAAGATCAAATCGTTCTTGATTCACGATTTCATCAGAATAGCTGACACAGACTTGCATCAAGTGCATCTAGAGGTTGACTTGAACACTTTAGAAGGCATAGACCAAACCACACTTTAGAACATTGATAAATTTGGGTTGCTTGAAGCGGCCTCATTTCCTATCTCAGCACAGTGTATAGAGTTTGTAATCACTAGTGTAAAGCATTACAACCCTAATACATGAGAAATTCAATCAATGGATGGGCGATTGGTATGCAGTCTCAAGCCCAAAGATATCAATAAGTGCTTCAGTATTCCTCCAAATGTAAATAATTTGGTCATATCCATGGAGTAGTGTGAAAAGGCATTCAATTCAGAAAGGTAAAAATGTCAGAGAAGAATGGCAGAGGGGTGGCTCAAACATAAAAATAATAAATTTCCAAAGAATGTGGGTCATGAAGAGTTTAGAGATGAATAAGCAGTTATGATCACCCTACTCAATCATGTCACCGATCAAATAGATGCTAAAAAGTTTCGGCCATGGATGTATTGCATTATGGCTCAACTTGTCAATTGCAAGGAACACTATGATTGGGCTTCTTTGATCAGCGGCGTTCTCCACAAATAGATGACCAGTATCTTGGTTGCTCACAAGCTCCACATGTGTTCATACCTCGTGTATTTAATAGCCTTCCAATGCTAGTTTAGAGGGTTGAATACTCTGGGAATTCTAAGTGTATAGAAAGTTCATCAGTATTACTCACAGCTTGAGTTCATACAATCAGAGCAACACTTCAAGCAAGTGAATGAGTCATTCCTAATGTACACAGTGAGGAATCTTGATCATGATTTGTATGTGCATATTTCAGTAGAAGCCCAATTAGCAATAGTAGATTGGGTGGATTGGTTCATCTAGTTTCTTGTATAACACCCCGCCATGCAAACCCTAAAGGAAAACTTAAAGCTAACAAATTACAGTACTTTTTTTAAAAGTAAACTAACATGAGAATTACATTAACATACAATACATGTAATGCAATTATACATATACAATATCAACTACGTCCTCTGGGGTACACGTGACTGCATTACTAAACACAATTTCCATTCCTTAACAATAATTAATGAATCTCAAGATTACATTATAAAAACCATGATATAGTTAAGAACATCCATACATTACTTTGATCAATTTAGAATATACATATACATCAATATGAAATTACATTGTTTCATATTTACAAAAGTACAATAGTGCTTCCTGAAACATAGTGGGGAATGATACATCAAATGCAAGACTAATACAGAAATGGACATGGTACAACTGAACTATGGTGAAGCTCTGGATCAACAACATCAACATGAACTTTGTGCTTCACGAACATCATTTGGGGACCCAATGGGGTGCATATCACGTCCAACCCAACCACGTGGACCCTAAGGCCCACCCCCTGTGCTAGGAGATGTCAAGAAAGACCCACAACCAAAATAGTAAGGTGAATAATGGCAAACAGGACTCCATGACAAGAGCAACAACAAACATACAAGGTTGCTAAAGGGTGGAGTGTCATCACATAAGCTTGACATGGATTACCCAATGCGGATCCTCATAGGTTACCGGCCCCCTACCTAGTTAAACCCTAGCAACCTCAATCGATCCCCGACCCCCATTCTCACTCATGCGGGATCAACATACCTTTCAAGAGGACAACGCAATTAACCTTTTCCATTCCAAGCCTTCCCATTCATCCCAAGCCTAAACGAGCACTTGGGCCATGAGTGAGGATACATTATTTGAATTAATGTGAGAAACTACCCAAACCCCCTAATTAATTATTAGGTTATCACTGATTAAAAAAACTCTCAATGAGTTACTCGTACGCCACTTTGTATGTCGACCCCCATTGAAAGCCACTCCCCCTCTTAACAATAAAATCTCAAAATCACAAACTAGGTAAGCCCACTTGCACAAACAATCAAATCCAAATAAGTAAATACACCAAGAGAGGCATGTACTATCTCACGCTAGGACTTCATAGTAAATGACTTCCAAGTGCAAGGCTAAACCCACAAAATCACAATCCAAGTATAAATATCAACCATTATTGAAATGACTAAATCATGAAACCATCCCCTTTCAAGTGAAACAACATAAAACTCATGTAAACACTCATGGCTTGATATGGGTTACCCAATGCAGATCTTTGTACATTTTCAACCCCCATACCGAGTTGCCCAGGCAGCCTCACCGGATCCCCGGCCCCATACCAACTCTTGCAAGTAAAAACCATACTCCCGTCTAATCTCTGGAAGACTAACAACTCATTACACAATGGTTCCCCAATCAAAGAAATGACAAATCAAGATCACAAAAAGACTAGGTACCATTAACACTCACCAACAACCGTAAGGGAACAGGCGGGGACACATCATAAAATTACATTACATTGGAACTCCATAGATCTCGAGGACGATCAAGACAATAGGAAATTCAAGATTCCACTACATATCAGATACCCCCATAGTGGAAAAGTAATTATAAGGAAAAATCCAATTCCATAAGAACTTCGGAAAACATTCTTACGGTAAAAACTCAATCAAAACACCATATTTCAATCAAAATTGAATGCGATTACATAATAGTATGAAAAGCAATGCAAAGGCGATAACACGAAACACACAACAGTTAGAACCCAAGGGAAAGTACTTACAGAGTACGGCGATTAAAAGGCCAAGCATCAATCAAATGCAACCATGACAAAATAATCATTATAATTTGAACATTATACTCATTACAACTATAACATTATCCATTAAAAAACTAACAAAACCAACAACATAACTATAGGTAAACCATCCATTAAGAAATTCCAATTTTAAATTCTTTATTAAATAACATTCTAGAGCTCCTCTAAGCCTTTCTTTTAAATAAATCTCTCAACTATCTAAATTTGTGAATATCAACTTCTTTAATCTTAAATTAACTAATTATATTTAAAAATAATTTTCTAACTAATAAATACCATATAACATATACTTATTCTTTTAAATATTCACATAAATTCATCTAAATCATTCCCTTTTCTTATATTTGAATAAATCAATGCACTTGATCTTATACACGATTAAATAATCTTTTCTAAAACATTTATGCTCTAAACTTTAATCCTAGTTTAATATATCTATATATCCACATGTATATCTTCATCTAATACCACATAAGTACTTTCATCAAACAACTTGTAGATTGAGTATTGATAATGAGATTTGATTAAAATCGAAACACCAAGCTATATATATTCAATTATGTATAGGTTATTAATCAAGTAAATTGTCCACTACAACATAACAAGTTACAATGTGGAATTACATACATATATATGTTTATATATAAACTATAGCATCAAATAAATGAAAACGTATTAAGAATTACTAATATATGATTTACATATTCAGTCTATCATTCCATACAAAATCCCATACAAAGCTTATCAAGTCTTATCTCTAAATCGCCCTATACCTGATTTGTTCATTTAGGAATTTGTTTCTTCTACTGTATGATCAAAATGAATGTTTCAATTTATATACGTGAGCATTGAAAATCGAATGCACCTAGATCTAAAGGTATTGAACACCCTATGTTCGGTTGTATGCATGATAAGGAATCGTGGGTCTTATAACTAATGAATGCTTTGCTCCCTAAACACTAATGAAATCTACCAACTCAAGTTCATTTTACAAAGAATGAGGTAAATCGAATAACATATCAGTTATGTTCAATGCATGAATTGTTCTAATCGAATGCAGCCACAACAAATCCTCTAAATGAGAGCATAGAACAAAGAAAGGGACAATCGAATACAAGACGTTAAAGTGCACTTGGGATTGGCTTTTGGAGTTGGGTTCATGTGTTCTCTTTTGATTGTTACTCCTACAATATTTCTTCCAGAGACCCATTGATTCTCAATGGAGAGAGACATGAAGCTAAACGATCCACTCTCATTTTGTTTGATGCACAGGGTGTTTACCCAACAAAGCATTGCAAACTAAGTCCTAAAAGTGCAACATGTAGCATGGGTACAGTAGCTAAGGTGTGAATGCTAGAGATATTAGAATAATAGGAAGGATAAGTGCATCAAAATTTTCAAGGTTAATCATTCAAAGGGCTTAAGTTTACTCATGAAAAGATTATTGATTTCATGTCAAAGGATGTGGAAGGGTTATCAAAAGATGATGGGAAGTCACACTTCCTCAATTCTTCAAAGATCAAGTTGGCATGCACCCGCTTCCAATCATTGATTAGTACACTAAGGAATACACATCTATTAAGGAAAGATCTGGTAGAGTTATGAGGAACAACATACTTTATTTGGATGATAAGAGGACGAGGAAGGTAGTCATTCCAAACATAGAGTCACCACCAGTTACTATTCCACGTCAAGATCAAAACCTAGACAAAAGACATGGAGTGGCCCTCCTAAAGGAAACATGATGTCAGGAAGTACAAACGAAAAGTTACCAGTTGCTGATATAAATTGGCAAGAACAACATGTGGAGATAGCCACAAATATAGCTGAGATAGTGCCAGAAATAGAAGCAAAGCCTCTCATCCTATCACCATCATAGCAAAATCTTATTTTCATTGACTTGGAGCTAGACTTGCCACCACACAGCAATGCTTCAACACATTCTCACTCATCAGGAGTTCCTAAGACTAGCACCAATCCTTCCAGCAAGATTAGTCAATATTCATCTTGGCCTAAGAATCTCCTAGGTAGGAAGAGGAGGCAGCCATCCTATCAATTGAACTTTGCAGAATTTGATCATGTCTACCAAGACATGTTAGATAAAAATTGCAAAAAACAAGTCCATGTGGAAAGGAACGCTGACAATGAGATTATCATTGAAACCATTGCGCCACCAGAGGATAAAAACTTGGATGAAGTAGAGGTTGATGATTTCACATTGATAAAGGTCAACCTTGGTAAAATCACATTCCAAGAAGATGTAGATCTCCTCAAAGTTGCAGTGGTAAGTATAAAGGAGAGAGTGATAAAAGATGGTGAAGATAAAGTAGCCCTCAAGGTTGAAAACCAGCAACTTCGCCAATATATCTCCAACCTTATGCACAACACTGAAAATGTCACTGCCTTGTTCCCGCAAATGCTCAAGTTACTGGCATAGAAAAATTAGCTAAGTCAGCTAGTGGTTTATGGGAAGCACCTGAAAGACTAGGAAGAAGAGTTTGTCGCAAGGGGTTGTTTCATACTTTGAGAGTTGTACCAGTTGAGGTAAAATGCACATGACCTTCACATATAGATTCAGGAATCAGAGCAAGACATAGTGGTTGAAAAACCATGGAATGAGATCATGATCTATCACTTGAGGATGACATTTGACTTGGTCACTACATAAGAGGATAAGGAAGCACTTTTTACTTGGAGAGAACAACAAATCTTCAAGTTAGAAACACATGAAAAAAATTATGTAGAATTGGCTGAGGGTAGAGAAAAGGTGGCAAGTGCACTCAAGTTCATAAGAACTTTCACTTCACAAGTCCCTTTCCAATATCAACATGAGAATGGTGAGTACATAAAGCTAACCAACATGTAGTTTGAGTTTCAAAAACTCATCTGTAGCATTTTCAACGATGATTTAGTTGTTTGTAAGTTGAGTCAACTTGCAACCATGTCAGCACAATTTAACGAGGTAGCCAAGAGTGGAAGAGAACTACAGAGTTAGATCACAGATGGTGAAGAGATGTTGCGAAGACATCGAGTGCTTCATAGGAGTATTAGTGCTCTGGATGGTGAGGCAATTAACAACTTGTTGGAGGATTTGATTTCTCGTGATCACAACTAGTGAACTACTAAGTCAGGACATCCCACCTTTTCAAGATAGACATTAGACATAGAAGTTAACTTGATGCCTCTTTCCAAGTTAACTCATTGTCCTCCCAATCGTGCATGTCTACTTTAGAGATATCTATGTACATGTGGAGTTCTATTTTAGTTTAGAATCAGTTAACTGAAGTAGTTTTTCTAGTTAAGTGTTAAGTTACTTGCATTTAGACTTAGGAATAAATCTTGCATGTTGGAAAGACTAAATGTTAACTCAAGGAGATCTTAGGGTTCCCTACTCCTTTGAGCTTCTATAAATAAGAGCACCTTGCTCATTATTGTTTAACTTTTTCTTTTGATAACAAATTGTTGAGCCACTTTTGCCTGCAATATTGCTATTCAATATTGGTTCACATTGTGTAAGAACAAGATTGTATAGTTGTTTCATCATGCAAATCCTTGTTCATTTTATTGTTTAATTTCATGTTATAAAGCTAGTTGGATTGTCTATTATGTGTTTGTTTCATCATGCAATTTTCCATCCCAGATGTGCTAGTGTAATCTTTGATTGAAGTTGAGATAATAAATTCAAGAGAGCCACATGCCTTTGATCCAAAATTCTCAAAGTCTTTCATGTTTGTTGTTTTAGTAATCGATATTTCATCCTACACCTCAGATAAAGCACCTCGCCTCCTTGGGAATCTTGAGATTTGGCTTACCGTTTGAGTGTTTACTTGCATAGACTTTATTTCAGTGTAAATTTGAAAGAGCAATGAGCCTTCAAATGCATTCTGAGAGATAGTTTATCTAAGTGATCCAACCATTACCAATTTCTCCTAGATCCTCTCGCTCTGAATTACTTGAGGAGATAGGATAGTTTTAGTGTAGGCTTAGTTGTAGTTGGATTTACAAAACCAAATAAAATCTCAGGTACAACACAAAGAGTTTTATAAACCTTGTGCTCTTAAGCTGAGAACAAAAATATTGGCCATTAGTTTAGTTGTTTCTTTTAAAAGCATAATCAACAAAGAGGGAGCTTCACCTCCAAATTTGAAGAGCAGTTTATCTATGCATAGTTGTTCATTTCCAATACGCACTCCAAAGGTGTGAATTGAAATGCCAACAGTTCTCTGGTGCCCACTGTGGGGCACCAGGCATAAAATTTCAAGAAAGCTAACACTTTATTTCATGAGAATGATTATCTAACATCCTATTGCATGATTCATACAAAATCAATGGATGATAATAACAATAATGCTAGAAGGATACATCCACCCTCATTATCTTCAGGTAATAGCATTGGAAATTTGGCTTTTCAGGTAAATCATGAGTTACCTAAAGGGTCAAGGAAGCACTTTCCTCGATTTCACGATGATGGAAGTCAACACCTAGAGGACCATTTTTTTGTGTTCACAACGGCTTGCACCGTCTTGCACATGGCATATGAAGACATCATGGTATGTCTCTTTGTGGAGACTCTTGTGGTAAATGTTTCTGACTGGTTCAATCACTTGGAGCCAAGCATTATTACAAGTTGGGAAACTATGAGTGAGAAATTTTTGGCAAGATTCAAGCCGTTGAAGACAGTCATCTGTTATTTTCCCAACTTACAAATTAAAAAATGGATCACAGCGAGCACATGAGGGAGTTTTTTGCAAGATTTAATCGTCTTACTACATAACTTTCTTCTACACTCGATTCATCACTGAAGATTCTGATGAGCTATTTCATAAATGCTCTTCGATCAGAGATAGCCTTCTTCCTCAAGATGGAAAAAGAAAAAAAGTTGAAGAGTGCGCAAGAACATGCCATCAATTTGGAGGATAATATGATCACTTATAGCTTGATGAAAAAAAATTCTATTAGATCTCTAGTTCATCAACTATACCATCCAAAAAGAGACAATTTTCAACCATGGTTTCCAACATCTCCATCAAGACCAATGATTGCAGTTGCACACAGTTTAATATTTTGTTGTTTCCATGATACTGATGCACATACCGGATCCACATGTCTGAGGAATCTAAGAATGAACCAAATCATGGGATACACTGAAGCTGCTCCCATTTCTAGTTTTGTACCAACAACAAGTTTGAACAATGTCTTACCAGAAATAGACAACTTCGATGGTGACTCCACAACATGATACTTTGAAAGAGAACCCATCAATTAAGAAAAGGAAGCATAACATCAGTATTCTTTTGCGATGAATCATGAAAAAATTTCAATTCCCTTGTTTGCACATGCTCAACACTTCAAAGCATAGAAAGAAGAAGAAGAAAGGCGAAAATAAAATGAAAAAGGGTAAAGAAGTGCCTTCCACCTCTAAACCCAAACCTTCACATGAGAACACTATGCCAGTTGCTCAAGATCCACTTCAAAAAAATTTGACATTGTAGCTTCCATGATGAAGACCAAGGTATAAATCTCTCAACCGGAATATCTTTAGGATCATCCAGAACAACTAGATCAGATTTTCAAAGTTGTAAAGAAGCAGGTTGTGCTCAAGTCATCCGTTCTAGCAGAAGAAAAGCCTGAAACGGGTCTTGGTAATTATGTAACTATGTAAGAGATAGAAACTAAAGACCAGAACATTGCTTGTTCTGAAAAGAGACTGACAGAGGTTACAATGTCATGGACAATATAGTTTGATGGAGGTTGTTCCAAAGCAAGTTCAAAAGCAAGGGAAATGGTCATCTCCCCTAAAAGGTAGTTACACCCATTTGTGCAATTGGAATTCACTGAAGCTGAGAAGGATGTGCTTTTGTTAGGCCTCAAAAATTCCAAAGACATGGGAATCAAACTCCTATGTGTTAAAGGTGATGTAGAGCTGATCAATGAGTCGGTCAAAGGATAATTTCAAGTCAGAAAAGATCACCTATGAAATTATAGAAATCGAGTTTGGAACTCGATTGATTGGTTTGAAGAATTCAACATCTTGAGGATGGACGATAGTAGAACTAATGCCTCAAGGGTATCAACTTTCCCATTTGCATCATATTTTGATTTTTGTACTTGAGTACCTTTGCTTGGATATATGAATACTTGAGAATCTTCATTTCAAGGGGATTGACTCTTGCAATGCCCATCAAAAGAGAAGTAAAGCATTTTAGGCAGAAGCAACATTATGGAAGGCTCTTCCTACTATCATGGAGCAGATAATATCCCAATCACTTCATCTCTTCGGGGTTCAAGTAATTTTCTTTAAATAATTTTCTTTTTGTTTTATTGTTATGTTGTAATGTATTTCCCTATTTTGTAAAGTCTTGTCATGTTTTAGGTGATTAAGTAGTCTTGTTTCTAGGCAATTTTAGGAAAACTTCAAACCAATAGGTGAATTAGGAAATAGTCCTCACTCCATGCCCAATTGATAAGATATTGATCTACACTTTAAAACTCAAAGATTCTCAGCTCTCCTATGCGGTAAGTATCTAACATGGTCACCAAACAGAGCCTAATGTTGCACCCAAAATAAAAAATTTGCTTCAATAAGGCATTTTGATTAAAATGGTCTAACACTTGTAAAATTGTTGTCAAGAGTCAGTTTTAGGTCAAACGAAGCATGGGATTTTTGTGGGTTTATTGTCTAGAAGATACTGTAAAATTTGAAATTTTTGAAAATTAGGGTTTTGGGCCCATGTTTTTAGGAATAAACCCTAAAAATAGGATCTTTCCAAAAATGACTTAAAATAATTTTCATTGGCTTATTTTACTTCATGATCACAATGGTCAAATCAAAATCAAGAAAAAGTCAATTTAGCTTTGGTGGGTCTACTTCACTTTTTCAAGAGAAAAGTTAGGACCTCCAAGGTCATCAATGGTAGATGGCCAGATACTAGGTGTCGAAATCTAAGCCTCAAACACATCACAAAAGATTCTATGGAAAAAGATGTTAAAAAATATGCTTCGCGATGGAGGGGATTTTCAAAAGGTGAAAAATGTAAAAAATATTTTAAGTTCTGAAACATGACGCCTTGCTACAAGGGAGATGCTTGTGTAGTCAATGCCCAAGTCAACTTTGCAGTGTCCCTACTCGTAAAAATAGTGAATGCAATCACAATGGTGAATGTACTCACATCAACAGTAGCAATGCTTCAACATAGTTAGAGTAACCCAGTAGCACGGTAATCGCGAAGCGCGAAAGAGGTGAAAATCAACAAAAATGATCAAGTCTATAGCCAATTGTGCCCTACAGGGCAAGGGTTCCCTTGAATTTAACAGGGAAAATGTAGTTATTAATACTTACAAAACCAATCATCTTTTTTAGAATTTTTCTAGCTTTCTGGTGAATCATCAAGCAAATCTATCAGATTTGTCAAACTTTGGTAAACGAAGGCAGAGGCGAAAGATGTTGAAGATCAACAAACATTAAAAATGGCAGTCAATCACAAAATTGCACCATTGTAACCCAAGGGCACCCAAGAATAAAGCCTATCAGATGTAATTTTTTGAGTTTGTTATCTCCAGATGATTTTCCTAGCTTTAGTCCAGCTTCACAACGAATTTGTTTTCTAGTCCACGAGATGTATCGAATGGTAACAGTGGTTGGCCCATTGAGCACATAAAATGAAGGATGGAATGAAAGTCAAAAGGTCAAATGTACCCCTACAGGCCAGGGGCGCCTAGAATTTTGGTCAACCAAATGAGATTTTCAATAGGTGTCTTCTTCAAGAGATCTTCTCATAATCCTTCTAGCTACGCAATGAATCCAGCAGTCAGTTCTCGGGACTTGTCAAATTCCCATGAATGAAGATCAAGCATAAAATACAGGAGATGAAATTAAGTTGAAAAACATGCAAATTTGGTTGTGTTGAGAAAAATGCACCCTTCTTGGAAAAGGCACCCAGCTTTATGGGGCCTCAGATGCAACTTTCTGACTTTGTAACTCTAAGGAACGTCTCTTCAAAGTTGTTCAATCTTCACGATGAGATAATCAACACAAACATCGGAGTAGTCTAGCTCCTAACAATGAGGGTCAAACTGGAGCATTTCACCAAGGGTTACAAATTTCAAAATGTATCTCAAAGACCCAATTGCGTCCTTGCAGGCCAAGGTGCCATTGAATTTGAGCCTCATAAATCAACTTTCAAACGTTGCAATACCAATCATTATTTCTGAAATTAAACTGGTTTTTCGTTCCATATCTTGACATGTGTGTGGGATTCATCACTCACCTATAGTTGTAGATTGAATCATGGAGGGTCAAATTGATGAGATTGAAAAGCATCCAAAAAATGGTCATCTGGTGAAAAAAAGGTACCCTTTTGGCAAAAGGCATCTAAAATTTCAAGCCATTAGAACTAGTTTTTGAGGTTTGCAGCTCCCAACAACATCTTTTCAGACTTGATCCAACTTTGCACGTGATGAATCTGCCATCTTAGCTTTAGGATCAATCAAGCATCTAGAATTTAGGGTCAAACATAAACAATTCATCACAACAAAAGCTGAAAATAAATTTTTTTCTAACTCCCTCAAGCTTGGGTTCCAAAAGTCAAAGTGGGCCTAGTTGACTCTCAGTTGTGATTTTTGCATGCTTCCTCTTGCATATGGCATCCTAAAATTAGAGAACTTTTAGTTAACAAGGCATACACAAGAATTGATTCCTCAATTAGGTTTGGCACTCCTAACTAACACTCTCACCTCCAAAATGGTTATTTATTCAATCTTGGTCATCATTTCTCCATTATTTCCTGCAGATTGAAGCTAAAATCAGCTACTTTCTCTCCAACACCTTTTGAAGGATCTAATGGAGGCCATTTTCAATTTTCTTCGAAGTTCTTCATTCAGGTTGCACAAAGGAATATTTTTCCATGCTTCATCTTTCCAGTACATTTTTTCCAAGAATTCATTAGATTGGGTTTACACAAAGGCATTTTTCTTGAAGATTGAAGGAGGCAGTTTATAACTTCTATCTTCTCCCCCTCACAATTATTCTATCCTTGTCTTAGGTTTTCTCTTCCATGTCCAAGTAAACGATAGTTTTTCATAGATCTGCTCATCTGGGTATGTTCAGTACAATATTGGCAACAAAACCCACATGCCAAATTTTTTTGAGAAAATTACCCCACTGCCCCCTATTTTTAGGGTTTTCAAAAAAATTCATCATTTTGAAAAACAAAGAAAATGGGTTTGATTAGCACATTGGTGGCTACAAAACCCACATACCAGATTTTTTGGGAAAAATATCCCTTGCAACCCTTATAGCCCTTGCAGCTTCTCTTTCTAAAAAGTTGTTGCATGCCTGAGGAAAAGCCATTTTTTTGAATTTCTGATGATTTGGGTCAACTTAGAAATACATTCTTAACAAAACCCACGTCTCAGAAATTTTTGAAAAAATTACCCCTCGAGAAGCTATTTTTAGCCTCATCAAAAGTTATTTTAAGCTTCACCGGAAAAGTTGTCAAAACATATCTATGTTTATAGTCAACAGTCTAGTTTTTCAATATGCAATTCACTCAAACTGAATTCAAGACCAAATCAGTCTTGATTCACGATTTCATCAAAATAGTTGACATAAACTTGCATCAAGTGCATCCAGAGATTGGCTTGAACACTTCAGAAGGTATAGACCAAACCACACTTTAGAAAATTGAGCAATCTGGGTTGCTTAAAGTGGCCTCATTTCCTATCTCAGCATAGTGTATAGATTTGTAATCGCTTGTGTAAAGCATTGCAACCCTACTACACAAGAAATCCAATCAGTGGATAGGCGATTGGTATGCACTCTCAAGCCCAAATACATCAAGAAGTGCTTCGGTATTCATCCAAATGTAAATAATTGGGTCATATCCATGGAGGAGTGTGAAACGGCGTTCAATTCTGAAAGTGAAAAATGTCAAAGAATAATGGCAGAGAGGTGGCTCAAACTTAAAAAGAATAACTTGCCAAAGAATGTGGGTTGTGGAGAGTTCAGAGATGAATATATGGTTATGATCACCCTACTCAACCGTGTCACTGGTCAAGCAGATGCCAAAAGTTTCATCCATGGATGTATTACATCATGGCTCAACTTGTCAATTGCAAGGAACACTATGACTGGGCTTCTTTGATCAGCGACATTCCCCACAAACAGATGACCAATTTCTTGGTTTCTCATGAGTTTCACATGTGTTCATACCTTGTGTATCTAATAGCCTTCCAAGGCTAGTTTAGAGGGTTGAATCCTGTGGGAACTCTAAGTGTATAGAAGGTTAATTAGTATTGCTCGTAGCTTGAGTTCACACAATCAAAGCGACACTTCAACTGAGTGAATGAGTCATTCCTAATGTACACAGTGAGGAATCTTGATCATGAGTTACATGTGCGTATTTTAGTAAAATCCAAATCAGCAATGGTAGATTGGGAGGATTGGTTCATCTAATTCCCTAATTTTACATACATCCGCTTGTATTGATACTCAGGTCATCTAGCCATGTTACCCTATTATCCATCAGATAAGGTGGTTTTAATGGAGTTTTCTATGGCAGTTGCATGAAGTCCACTCCTATCTGCAATTAAATGCAAGACAACTGCCATTTTTCCTTTTCAGATGGGAATTTAGAAGTGCATATCAGTAGCTGACACCATGGATATGAGTCATGAGATGATGAGACTTAACCTTGAGTATCTCATTGAAAGATGCTCATACAATCCTTGGGGTCACTTTGCAGCATGCCTTGGCAGACGTTCTTCACACAAACCTTCCATGGAAGATTTTTGGTTTTACTGTGAAGACGAGTTCAAAGTGTGAAGGCGCCACTACAGTAGGTTCACCCTTCCACAAATTGTTGATTTCATACTAGAGCATGTGGAGGGGTTATCAGATGATGATGGGGAAGACACATTTCCTCAATTCTTCAAACATCAAGTTGACACGCAACCGCTTCCAATCGTTGATTGGTATGCTAAGGAATACACATCTGTTAAGGAAAATTTGGGCAGAGTTGTGAGGAAAAACATACTTTATTTGGATGACAAGAGGACAAGGAAGGTAGTCACTCCAAACATAGAGATGCAACCGGTTACTACTTCACTACCTTCCATATCGAGATCAAAACCCAGACAAAATACATGGAGTAACCCTCCTAAAGGAAACAGGATGTTAGGAAATACAAAGGGAAAGATACCGGTTGTTGATATAAATTAGCAAGAACAACATGTGGAGATAGCCATAGATGCAGCTGAGACAGTGCTAGAAACAGAAGCAGAGCCTCTTATCTTGTCACCACCACAATAGTCTCTGATTTGCATTCTTGGAGACAAACTCGCCACCACGCAACAATGCTTCAATGCATTCTCACTCATCAGGAGTTCCTGGGACTAGCACCAATCTCTCCAGCAAGATTAGTCAAGATTTTTCTTGGCTTGAGAATCTTCTGGGTAGGAAGAGGAGGTATCCATCCTATCAATTGGAATTTGTGGAATTTGATCATGTCTACCAAGACACGTCAGATAAAAACTGCAAAAAGCAAGTTCATGTGGAAAGGAACACTGACAGTGAGATTATCATTGAAACTGTTGTGCCACCACGGGATAAAAACTTGGATGAAGTAGAGGTTGATGATTTCACATTGATAAAGGTCAACCTTGGTAAAAGCACGTGCTGAGAAGATGTGGATCTCCTCAAATTTGCAGCGGTAAGCATAAAGGAGAGAGTGATAAAAGATGGTGAAGATAAAGTAGCCCTCATGGCTGAAAACCAGCAGCTTCGCCAATAGATCTCCAACCTTATGCACAACACTAAAAATGTCACCACCTTGCTCCTGTAGATGCTCAAGTTACCAGCAGAGAAAAATTAGCTAAGTTAGTTGGTGGTTTATGGGAAACACTTGAAAGATTGGGAAGAAGAGTTCATCACAAGGGGTTGTTTCATACTTTCAAAGTTGTACCAGTTGAGGTACAATACCCATGACCTTCACATACAGATTCAAGAATAGGAGCAAGACATAGTGGTTGAAAAACCATGGAATGAGATCATGATCTCTCACTTGAGGATGGCATTTGAATCGGTCACTACAGAAGAGGATAAGGAAGTGCTTTTTACTTGGAGAGAACAACAAATCTTCAAGGTAAAAACACATGAAACAATTTCTACTTAATTCACCGAGGGTAGAGAAAAGGTGGCAAGTGCACTCTTTTTCATAGGAACTTTTGTGTTGCAATTCCCTTTCCAGTATCAACATGAGAATGGTGAATACATCGAGCTCATCGACGTGCAATCCGAGTTTCAAAAACTCATTCGTAGCATTTTCAGTGGTGATTCAGTTGGTTGTAAGTTGATTCAACTTACAGCCATGTCAACACAATTTGATGAGGCAGCCAAGAGTGGAAGAGAACTGTAGATTCAGATCACAAATGGTTAAGAGATGTTGCGAAGACATTGAGTACTTCATAGGAGTATGAGTGCTCCAAATGGTTTGTTTGCTCCAAATGGTTAAGATTGTATATTTATTTCATCATGCAAATCCTTGTTCACTTTATTGTTTAATGTCATGTTATAAAGCTGGTTTGATCGTCTATTGTGTGTTTGTTTCATCATACAATTTTTTGTCCCAGATGTGCTAGTGTAATCTTTGATTGAAGTTGAGATAATAAAGTCAGGAGAGCCACGTTCCTTTGATCCAAAATTCTAAAATTCTTTCATGTTTGTTATTTCAGTAATCTATATTTCAGCCTACACCTCAGACAGAGCACCTCACCTCCTTGGGAATCCTGAGATTTGGCTTAACATTTGAGTGTTTACTTGCAAAGGCTTTATTTCAGCATAAATCTGAAAGAGCAATGAGCCTTCGGATGCATTTTGAGAGATAGTTTATCGAAGTGATCCAACCATTCCCAATTGCTCCTAGATCCTCAAGATCTGAATTACTTGAGGAGATGGATAGTTTTAGTGTAGGATTAGGGTAAGTGCACCAAGATGGTTCCCAAAAAAGGGGCTTAAGTGGCCACTTTTTTTCTGAAATCAGGAAATACTGACCTTGGACGTGAAATTGAGGATAGCTACACTCAAAATTTTTTGATGGAACAAAAACAAGGACCGCAATGCTCCGAGTCTACTTTCTAAACTACTAATTTATTTTGAAAATGGTTGAGATTAAGGGGTTCAAAAGAGGGACACACAAAAATTGTTGTTGTTTCTGTCAGAAAAACATAACATAGCAACTCTTGTGTGACCCGAGCACTGTGGACTTTTTTGTAGTATTTTTAAAATCGCTCCGGTCAGATGTTAGATAACAGTATGTAGTAAGGACTGGATATTTTTTGATAATTTTTTAATGAATATTTGATTTTTTATTAATTTTCTAAGTGGGCACTTCCTAAAAAGCAGAATTTTGGCCGTGCTCCCCCTCAAATTTTTTAAAACTAATAGATTTTTTCAAAATTTTATTTTTTTTAAATTGTAGAATGGAGTCTAGTTTCTAAAAATATAATTTATTTCAAATTTCGATGAACGGTTAATTTATAGCGAAAAAATACCAAACACTGCTTTTTGAAGAAAAAAGGACATACAATCAAAAGAAATTATGGATGAAAGGTTTAACATTGTTAGAAAGTGAAAAAAATTACATCGTTGGAAAGCTAATAAAGAACCTAACATTACCCATGTCTTCGATTTTCTTGATATTGAACCAGATGCAATCTTGATGGTGAGCACGAACCCGATTATGTGAAAATTTGTTGAATTTGGAAAAAAAACACGTCTCCGGTCTTTGGGAATGCCCTCCA